>JAOQMP010000004.1:23181084-23197233 GCA_027563575.1 Erythroxylum pedicellare
ATATTTGCCAGTGATTCAAAATTATAGATGTATAATCATCATAAAATTCTGATCTCAATACCACTAACACATTCTTACGGTGGATCGTAACTCTTGTCACATTAATAAAACAATCACTTTGGTTCTAATTCCATCTTCTTACTATTTTCATTACATTCTACTTATACACTTTAATCTCATCATTTCTACTTGTCTCCCTATTTTCCTCAAACAATCCATAATAATATATTCAAATCTATATCAATTCAAGTACATTTCCACAACAAAATTTTGTCACCATATTCACTAAGATAATGATGAATCTATGTCAATCATATCGGACTACGTAATATTTCTTATTTCTAACTATCTACAAGCTTTAATTTTCCTATATCATGAAAGAGTGTCATTTTTCTCACTAATTCTATCAGCTCAAACTCTTAACAATTTCTCTTGCATGTAACTTATACGTATGCGACTCAAACTAGGGATCAATCGCTACTGCATGGTGAGACTGGTCAAAGAAAATGCATGTAACTTAGATACATATTTCCAAAATGCCCATGAAAAATCCTAATTGTAGGCTCTGATACCATAAGTGTTGGGACCCGATCCTTACGACTCACGTGCCTGACATCTTAAGTGACATCCGGATGCGCATCCCACAAGGGTGGCGTGCCCACACCAATCAATCATCAAAATGAACTCATATCTCCTATTTTCGAACAGATTTTGGGAAAACTTGAGTTGGAATTTCTATTGGACTTCTTCAAAACATTTGTTCCCCATAGTCTTAAGTCTCTAATGACATAAAAATCATTCAATTTAGTTCAAAAATTTGAAAGTTATAGCCCAAACATTTTCGGACTGTTTTTGCACTGCACTGAAATAGTACATTATACCCAAATTCACTCCAGAAATTGAAAGTCTTATGGATTGAATTAAAATTTGATTTCTTCAGATAATTTGTAGCTCTATGTCTCTAGATTATTTAGAAATAACAATCATCTCATTTAGATCTCTAACGATCGATGTATCATCCAAATACTGAAGTATGTTCAGTAAAATATCCAGTTCATACTATTTCCACTGATACCCTTACTTTGATTCGTTCAATCTTTTTTAGATCAATACCAAAAGCTATAAATTTTTTTAGAGGTAGAGAAATGTGTTACAAAGACCGTTTTAAAGAAAACTTCTAGATCTACAACTTTCATGCAGACCTCAAACACAAAATTTGCCTCTACAAGGGTCAAAATTTCAAATCAATGTAGCTATCCCGAAAGTCCATCCTAAACAGCATCACAAACTTCTAATGAGGTTATCATATCTAGTGCAAAAAGAAGCATAAAATGTGGAGTTGAATTTTGGGCAAATCAAAGTACTATTTGCTATGAAATTGAAGATCAGTTTCACTTGAAATGATTTATCAAGCCTAAATTGAGGATTTAGAAATTGTGAATCTTACTAAGAAATCAAAAGTGAATACGAATTTTGAGTTCGAATAAGAAAAATGATACTTTTTGATTAAAATAAGAAGTATGTGCAATCGATAAAGGTGATAGAGAAAAGAGATTGTTAGAAAAGCACAAACGTTAACATAAGTTATACATCCTAGTAGGAATATGCCAAAACAACATTTAGCAGCTAAGAATGTAGAATCAAGTGACTGAATTTTTAATTTTACCGACGGTCTTAACTGTCAGAGATATGCTTAAGACTTATAGTTTGGAGTTCATAGGAACATGAGATCAATGTATAGTTCCATTTGACTTTAAGCCTCACAATTATTATCATAGTGATAACATTAAATACCATTCAACGTTATGAAACAGAAAGAGTCGTCCACCTTTATATTTGGATGAATGGGGCTAAAGATGGTCGAATGCCAGAATTGATTTGAGGTCCTACTGATAAGTGAAATTGATCTGCATCAAAAAATTTTAATTACTTAAGAAAAATGAATGAATTAAGAGGATCAACACCAAAGGTATGGGATACAATGAGATAGACAGAAGAGTAAAGCGTACTGATACTATAGAGATGTGAACTATGAAGTGAAGGATGAAATGTTTATGAGAGTATCACCTTCCCAAGGTGTGCTTAGATTGAGTGCAAGATGTGCTCAGGTTTGGGTAAAGAAGAAACTAAGCTTAGGTTGTTTTGGCCTATATAAAGTTATTAAGAACCGGACCATTGACTTATGAGTTAGTATTACTAACAAAGATGCCTCATATTCATAATGTGTTATATGCAAGTATGCTAAAAAATATCGATATGATCTAATATTGATGTTATCGATGTAGGAAGTGGAAAAGTTGTGAGTAATCTGAAATATATTAAGGAAATAGTTAAGATAGTGTGATATGTGAATAAGTCGTGGAAGGATTGATTGAATCCGTTAACCAGGGTGATGTGAACAAAATTATTCGAGTAATGAAGTTAAATGGAAAACAAAGGAGCATAAGAGGAAGCATCCCTCTGCCTCTCGATCAGTCAGATAAGAATTTCAAGGACGAAATTATTTTAAGAGTGGGAGAAATGTTGGCCCACATATTTTTTTTCTCTAGTTAAGCATGATTTGAATGAATTGTGAGGTTTTGATGGATGTAATTTTTTTGGAGTTATTATTATATTAATGTCAGTAAGATTATATTACATGGGTTAATGGAATTAAAGTACTAAGGTAATAAAGATGTTCAAGGCCATTTTTGGAAGACTACTTAAGGGTATAAGACCATAAGTTTATAAGGAAGGACAAAATGGACAATTTAGAATCATTAATGGCAAAATTGAAATAAAATGTGTTGGCTTACTTTTAAGGAAGAGGTAAAAAACGTGATTTGAGGATAGAAAGAAGAGGAGAACACCGAAAATGAGAAAAAAGAGTTAAGTGTTTCGATTTTTGCAAGAAAGGAAGGAAATAGACTTAATGTTCTTCATTTCTTAGTGTTCAAGAGAAAATTTTAAATTGTTCAAGAAGGAAGAAAAGGAAGAGGAGGATTAGAGCTTCCATTAGAGCCTACAACCTCACTATTTGGTGAAGATTCAAGGTAGGTTTGATTTTAATCTTTTGGATTTTTGAAAGGGTTTTGGTTTATAAATATTAAGAAATGTATGGGTTTAAGAATTCTAGGACCAATTTTAATGAATATATCTTGTGGGTTCTCCAATTTGAATCCCGATTGAATGGGAATTTTGTCTTTGAAAATAGTGAATCAAAGGAGGCAAGAGGGCCAAGAGTAGAGGCATTTTTGAACAAGTTTTAAGCAAAGAAATTCAAGGTGGGTTACGATTTTATAATTAAGTAATAAGCCATTTAGGTTTTTTTAACTGATGGAAATAAATGATTTTGAACAAGTTTTGAATGCTTTGTGAATGTGTTATGTGTTTTGGTATGAGTATATTTTGTTGATGAATTATAAAATGATTTTGCAAATGATTTTTTTTAACAGATACTATGTTTGAAAATCATGTTTTTAAAAATGGTTTTTGAAACATCTCCTGTTCATAAAAAAATCAAGTTTCGAAAATATGCCATTTTGGGTAACAAGTTTACAAGTTATGAAATACATGTTATGTGGGTTTGGTTTGGTCTCTTAAGTATGTCAAGTGTACTTTGACTAAAGGCTTCTCCCACCTGCCCGCTACTGGCATAGAGATCCTTTATGAACTCTCATAAGTTCACGACTACGCAAAACCATTTTGTGGGAATGCGATAGTACGTTCTGTTTACGGCTACACAGGACCCTTATGGGAAATGTGTAGTACGTTATGTTTTGGACCTTCCAAACCATTTTGACGTGCTTATGTACTCATGATATGTTGACAAGATGGATGCATACCTGATTTGCATTGTTGAGAATTTGGTTAAGATTTAAGAAATGTATTCTTTGTGATTCAATGTGAATTTTTGTTACAATGCAAATAAGTATTGAAATGGTTTTGCTTGTTACTGGTTATAAAATGGTTACCCACGAGCTTTTAAGCTCACCCCCTCTTCGTCCCATCTTCAGGTGAAGAGAATGAGGTCCAGTAACAAAGATTTAAGGCATCGTTCTACTTTTGCAATGTTTTTATATATTAAGTTAGTTTTTGTAAAAGCAAGACTTTATATGCATTTCGAGAATTATTGGGTTTGATATCTTTTGTAATTTGGATTTTGATAGCAATGATGTAATGTGGCTTGGAATGCCATTAAAGCTTTGTAAACTCCTATTTGTTTTTAATGAATTATAAATTGTGTATGGATGATGTTGAGTTGGAATTGGGTAGATTTGAAGAAGTTATGAACTTGAGATGATGAATTTTTTTTGAACATGAATTGTTGATATATATATATCCATATAAGTGAGAAATTATGGAAAAAGGAAAGATAAGATTTTTGTGAATGATGAGAATTAGTTATAAGGGATGAGTAAAATGAATAGAGATTAGGGAGTTTAATGAAGTAAAGTTGGTAGTTGAATGGTTATGCTCATGACTTTCTAAGTTGTACATTGCAAATTTCAAGTTTTTCATAAGGGTCAAATTCGGTTTCTAACTTCAGCGGATAATCTAGATTGATCTAGGATGAATTAGACAAAGTTGTCTTCTTGAAAGTTGTAGCTTGTCTTTCTAGATTTCCATTGATATAAAGTATGAAATTTTTAGACATTGGAGTTGAGGGATACAATCTTAGAAGTTTGTTATGCTGTTTAAGATGGACATTCAGGATAGCTATATTGTTTTGAAATTTTGATCCTTTTAAGGTCAGAAATTAATTTTTAGTTCTTCATACAAGTTGTAGATCTAGAAGTCTTCTGTAAAATAGTCTAAGAATGACCTTAATCTGATATTTGTAGTGAAAGTTTGGAAGAAGAAAAGAAGAAGGGGAAATTCACGATCGCGACTCTTCCAGCATTGCGAGAATGTCGCGATCACACAAATGCATGATAGCAACTTCACAGTCGTGCACACACAGGTCGCTATCGTGCACTTGTATGATCGCGAGCTACTGATCTCCCCCTAAACCTGAACATGTTCTACTCTTTTGACCATAACTTTGTCGTCCGACCTCCAAGTGACCTGATTTTTGAAGCATTAGATTCCTAACACATTTCTATATCTTTGCATGGAAATTTATATATTTTTTATTGATTCGAAAAAGAGTGATCGAATCAAAGTAAGGGCATCAGTTGGAAGAGCATGGATTGGATATTTTGTGGAATATACTTTGGTATTTTGGTGATATCTTAATCTATAGAGTTCCAAATGAGATGATTCTTATTTCTAAATAAACTAGAAAATAGAGCTACAAATCATATGAAGAAATTGAATTTTAATTCAGTCTTTAAGACTTTCAATTTCTGAATGGAAGTTGAGTATAGTGTACTATTTCAGTATAATTGCAACCCGAAAACGTTTGGGGTAAACATTTACATTTCTGAACCAATTTGAATGATTTTGGCATCATTAGAAACTTAAGATAATGAAAAACAAATGTTTTTAAGAAGTCAAATTGAAATTCCTGTTGGAGGTTTCCCAAAATCTATTCTGAAATAGGAGAAATGAGTTCAATTTTATGTTTGACTGGTGTGTGCATGCCACCCTTGGGGAATGACTAATGATGGTTCATTGAAATAACCCTACAGAAAATATGCACGCTCAAGTCTCATGATATTCCACAAGATGTTGAGCACAGAAAATGGGATCCAGCATGTTATGGTATCAGAGTAAGAGTTAGGTTCTGGAATCGGTGCCCAACAAAAAGAGACTAAAACAAGAGAATTAGAGTTGATCATGAAGATAAAGTCATTAAAAGTGGTGTTTAATTGAAATTGAGGAGCAACTCAATATTATAAAGCAATGTTTTAAAAACCAGACCAGTGACTGAACCGGAGAAGCAACTAATTCAGGAGTTAATGGTTCAATCGAAATTCAACTATGATCGAACCGATGACTAATAAATATATAAATTTTTATTTTATATATTATATAATATATAAGATAATTTTTAAACATTCTATTTAATTATTTATCTAATTGTAAACTTAGCTTAAACCTTCAAACTTTAAAATATATAAGTTTTTTCTAAGTTCACTAACACAACACAAAATAAGATAATAAAACTCACTAGTCATATTTCATCAAAAAGATTAAAAAAAAGATCACTGATCATAATATTCATTCAAGTTAAAATCATCAAAATCAAGACATTTTAAATGGACCGGCCGGTTCTTTCTTTCACCGGTTCAGCGATTTTTACCAGTCTGATCGCAAAATGAATAGGTTAATCACTCACAAAAAATACGGGCTAAACCGAACTATTTCATGCTTCTAGTCACCGGTTCTCCGGTTCGACCGACCAGTTCGATTTGGTTTTCAAAACACTGGTACGAAGCTTGAAATTGATTTATTGGTGAGAGAGAAGAATGAATTATGGTTAATGTTAACCAATGTTATTGTAGGATTTGTTGTAATTTTTGTTATATGTTCTTGGAAGATAGATGTACGTGTCAGTATATTTGCTCTCAATTTGAGTGGTATATATGTGTTAAATGAAAATTTTAAAATCAATGATAACTATTTTAAAGTAATTGAATGTATGCTTATAACATTATAGAAAAAAATACCTTTATATGGTAACTTTCTTTATAATATGCTAATTCAATATGAATATATATAATGAATGTGAAATAAAGAATTGAAAGTCAATGGATCATTACATTTAGGCAAAATATAAATTCACACAATATATATTTCATGGATGACTTTCCTATCATAAATTACAAAATATACAAAATGGAGTATCTATAAATAAGTAACCTAAAATAAGCACATCATATTATGGTCAATTGTTCATATATTATAGTAACAAGTAGTCATGGCCCCAAATCATTTTTTATTTTATTAAGCATGATTTTAAATTAATTTTGGGGTCTTGATAGAATAATTTGGGAGTAATTAGCATGTCAATGTTAGGAGGATTTATTGTATGGATTGATAGAATTAAAGTACTAATGTTATAAGATTGTATAACAGTAAAATTGGAAGATCACTGAAGGGTTAAAAGACATAAGGCTTAAGTGAAGAGCAAAGTGGACCTTTCACAATCATTAAGAGTAAAAATTAGAAGAAGAAATATTGTTGTCTTGTTTGAGAAGAGAGAAGCACAAGAATTGGAGAGAAAGAAGGGAAAAGCTAGGGTTTTTGAAGATCTTGAAGAGTTTGAAGCTTCAATAAGTAAGTTATGCTTTAAATTTCATGGGTTAGGTTAAATGAAATTTAAATGAAGTTGAAAATGGGTAGAAATTTATTGGCGAATGATATAGACAAATGTTCTCTTTTAGGGTTAATGATCAAAGATAGATCATGATGTATTTATAAATGATATTGGGTTGAAATGAAGTTGAAAATGAAGCAGAAGAGATGGTTTAGGTTTAAGATGGAATATATGTGAAATATGGGAAGTAAAAAGATGGAAAATGCAGCAAAACGCATTCTCGAAGTAGGTTTTTGGACAAGTTCACCGTGACGAACTCCTGACTTCACCGCGGCGAACTCATCTTTCCTATACCGAGCATGATTTGGTATTTTAGACGTAAATTTTTGTGTAGTTATCCAAATGAGATGAGTTTTGATTTGGAGTAAACTAGCGATATAGGCTACAAATTTTATGATGAAATAAAGTTCTAATTCAGTCTCTAAGGATTTCAATTTTTAAATGGAAGTTGAGTACAGAATGCTATTTTAGTATAAGAACAACCTGAAAATGTTTGGGGTATAACTTTTAGAGTACTAACCAAATTGAATGATTTTAGTGTCATTAGAAACTGAAGACAATAAGGAACATTTTTTTAGAAGAAAATCTTATCAAATTTCATCATATACTTAATCAAAAAAGCCATGGAAAAATTGACCCGAAGGTTTGGGTTTATAGAAAAGGGTTTTGGTTCATGAAATTTAGGAAAATGCATGGGTTTAAGTACTCTAAAATCATTTTAGTGAATGTATTTTCTTAGGGTTCTCAAATTAGAATTACTATTGAAATTGGGATTTTTTTATTGTTAAAGGAAATCAATAAGGTGATCAAGAGAGGCAAGAGGAGCAAGAGGAAGGACATCCTCAAGCCACTTTTATAATCAAGGATTTCAAGGTGGGTTACACTTTTACAATTAAGTAATAGGCCCCTAATGTTTTTTTCCAAACCAAGAAAGTTTAAAATGTTTTCAATTGTGTTATAAATATGCCATTAAGGCTTTTTGAATGCTTTGATAATGTGCCACATGTTTGTATATGAATTGTGTTATTGGTTTAGGAAATGAATGATGAAAATGATTTTGAAAGGATGTTGATTTTTGAAACGATATTATAGTTATGAAATCAAGTTTCAGATAAAATGCCATTGACAAAATATGTTTACAAGCTGTGAAATGCATGATTATATGGGTTTGTGGTAGTCCCCTAAATTAAGTTAAGTGCACTTTGATAAAAGGCTTCTCCTGCCTGCCCGCTAGTGACATGGAGCTCCTTCATGGACTCCCATAAGTTCACGACTACGCAAGACCATTAAATGGGATTACGATAGTAAGTTTTGTTCATGGCTACACAGGACCCTTATGGGGAATGTGTAGTACGTTCTGTTTTGGATCCACCTAAATCATTTTAGATGTGCCTATGTCCTTATGATTTGTGAGCAAGTTGATGAATGCATAGATCGTGTTATTTGTGAATTGGATTGCATGAAGAAAATTTGAGAAATATGTGCTTATGATTCAATGGAAATTATTTAAATGGTTTTGATTGTTATTGGTTATAAAATTGTTAACCAAGAGCTTTAAGCTCACCCCCTCCCAATTTCGTCATCTTTAGTCAAAGGTTACGACATCACTCCAAATTTGCATGCTTTTGAATATTGAGTTAAGTTTTGGGAATTTAAGAGTTTAGCTGCATTTCAAGTATCTTTGGTATTTTTAGATTATGAAGCAAATGATGTATTATGGTTTGAAATGCCATTAAAGCTTTGTAAAACTCTTACTTTTGATATTAATGAAATATACGTTTGGTTTTGTCAATGATTTTTCATTTTTTTGCAATGTATTTGATTATGTAAATGAGATTAAGATTTTGAGAAATTGTTTGTGGTTAAATTCTTATCCATTTTCCTTTTGGGCTGAATTGATGAATGTGGCTTAAGGATTTTAAGTTTACATTTTAGTAAGAAAGGTAGTTTGGGTTATGGGTTCTGCCACAGGGGTTTTCATCTTGGCGAAGCTAAGAGTTCTCCACTTTGTAATTCACTCGAAGGAAATTCTGCTTTTCTCGTGATGACTTCACCGCGGTGAAGTTATACTTGTTGCCACGGCGAAATTGACCCAAGGGTCAGAGATGTTTACTCACATATGTTCGTCGCGGTGAAGCCCACCTTTGCTTCAGAAGGATTTTTCTTTTAAATTTCCAAATTCTAAGCCTTCCTCCACACTCAAGCTTTATGATCCCATGTCTGATGTTGGGCTCTGAAAACAAGGCCCAACAATTGAGCCAGAGGCTCTAATCATAGTCTCAAATTTAAGCTCTGTGTACTGATGACTCTACACATACTGCCTTTATCTTTCATGTATTCATGTAGTGAAATGCTTCACATTAACAAATTCTCAATCAATCACATGATTACACATTCACACTCAAAACACGTTTATCATCAGACTTAGTCCGGTATTCAACAAAATTGTTAAGCAACACTTATTTCTTCATATTCACATATAAGGAACACTTCAATTATCACTTTCATGCATCCAAATCTCAGATCTTCAATGTCTGGAATCAAACAATCAAATCACATTCATAAGAAAATTCAGATCATAATTTAAGCAAACAAATAATTGAGTGAGACTATCTAAGTTACTCACAGTTTACTCTCGAAGCTATTGCCTTGAAGTTTCAACAACGTCTTGATGTTGACATTCCAATTGCTCTTCTATATCAAACAATATACACATATCACACATTTGCACAATTATAAGTATTTATTAATGCACATATATGTATATGAAATATGCACAATGCATGTTCATGACAATCCCGGGTATTGCTCTATTATTCCCATCATGTAAACATTCATATTTCTAAACTCACATAAGTATCATTTATACTTATGGTTTATACCTCAATAAAACCATTAAAATTGAAATTCATAACTCATTTCGTCAACTCAGATTTTTCCTAAAGCATACCTTTGGGTTTACTATACATGATCAATCTGACAATAAAAATGAAGTAATTTGCCAACACTTTCTTTAGAAAAATGTTCCCCATTGTCTTAAGTTTCTAATGATGCTAAGATTATTCAATTTGGTCCAGTACTCCAAAAGTTATACTCTAAATAATTTGGGCTATTCTTAAACTGAAACAGTATTCAACTATCAATTTCAAGTCAGATTCTAGAATTCTAGGGATAGAATTAAAATTCTATTTCTTTAGTATTCTTATGTCTCTAGTTTAATCTAATTCAAGAATTATTCCATTTGGATAACTACAGAGCAATATATTGCCAAAATATCGAAGTATGTTTAAGTTATACAGGAAAGTTGGCCGAGGCGAAGCTAGGAGTTGGCCGCGACAAAAGTGTCTTAAAAGGAATCATCATATCATCCTGCAAGTTAGCTGTGGCGAAATAAGGAGTTGGCAGCGATGAACTTTTAGAGAAAGCAACAAACAGGACTAATCTTCCAATTTTCCATATTTTACAACATCCAACATCTTACAGCTAACACATCTTGTACAAAGATCATCCTTTGATATATATATATTAGATCATTAACCAAAAACAGAGTATATACATTTACCTATTCATCATTGATTTTTCTGCACTCATTCTAACCCCTCTATGAAAATCATTCTACCTCCACATCATCTATATAACAATTTATGAATTATTACTAATCACATATATATATATAAATAAGACATTTACATAAACTTTTCATCACTCATGTTCATCATACATAGGACACCATAATAAAGTCACCAATCTTAATTGACTCATCATTCTAGCTTCATTTTACCATACCTATGTTGTTTAAAGCATAACTTACTGGGTTTAGCTTCCAATTCTTTAAACCTTTCAAGAACACCAAGAATCCCTAATTTTCCATGCATCCCACGTACATAACCATGGAGGTTGAAAGGTTTAGGTTTTCTTAAGGCAATAAAGAAGACAACATGGTGGAAGTACTAATTGCAAGATGAGAGAGCTAGGATTAAAATTGGTGAAGGTTGGCAAGAAAATCCACGAAGGAGAAGAAGTTTGAAGAAAATGGAGAAGTCACTTAGAAGAGATGAAAGCAAGAGTAAAATAAATAAATATGGTCTTTCAAGTAAGAGCATTGTAAGTCTAAAGGTATGTGTCACTTGCCACACGTCCAATTCTTATAGCTTTAAACTAGGTTCTTTCATTTAAATAGTCCAATCAAATCCAATTTCTACTCCAATTGTCTCCCAATTTTCTTTGACACTTGTCAATAAATCCTATAGTCATTTATCAAAATTTCCATTGCCATTTGACACTAAATTCTACTACCTATTGTCATTTTTCTTGCCACTTGGCATTTTTCTAGTCCAAAATTATTCCCAAATTTTCCTAAAATTTACCAAAAATTCTAAATCACTAAATAAACTTTCCAAATTAGGTTTCAACATATAAAAACCATAATTCTCAATATGACCACATTTATAAACAGTTATACCCGGAATATGTCAACAAATGCATGTATAATTATTTTCATGTGCAAAAATATCTATATTCACTAGTATGTGTATGTCATACAATACGTGAGCATGAAATGCATTTTCTAATCTCTCAATAATCTCTCATATATATATTGTTCTAGCTTAACATGAGTAATGGGATGTTACAATTTTCCCCTCCTTAAAAGAAATTTCGTCTTCGAAATTCTTACCCGATTGTTCAAATAGGTGGGGATATTGTTTGCTCATATGCTCCTCTATTTCCCAAGTTGCTTCCTCTGTTGAGTGATTCCTCCACAAGACTTTTACCAATGGAATGATTCAATTCCCCAACTGCATGATATGAGATCCCACTACCTTGATGGGCTCCTCAATATAGATTAAGTTACTAGCAACCTCAGTCTCTTGAGACGATATTATATGTGTTAGATTCGATTAGTATCTTCAGAGCATAGTCCAATGAAACACATGATGTAATTGAGACATTTCATTTGATAAATCTAACTTATATGCCAAAGGTCCTATCCTCTCAATGATCTCATAAAGACCAATGTTGTTGGACCCCAAATTTTTTCTTTTCTTTAATTAATTAATTTTATTTTCTTGGAATTTAGTGATTAATTTAGCAAGCCTAAGTACCAATTAGAATTTAGAATAGAAATGTTAGAATTAAGTAAGAGTATAAAGGGTAATTTTGGCATGTCACTTAAGCATAAAAACCATAAGGAATTAAAGGAAGGGCAAAGTGGACATTTTACACTCATTAAGGGTAGAATTGGAAGAGGAATGTGTGATCTTGCTCTTAGGAAGAAGGAAAAACGTGAATGAGGGAGAGAAGAAGAGAAATAACAAAAAGAAGGGAGAAAGGAGAGAAAAGAAGGAAGAGCAATTAGGGTTTCATCTTTTCTTAGCTTTTAAGAGTGAATTTGAGGTTATTCAAAAAGGGAAAAAGAAAGAGGTAGAGAAGAGCTTCCATTTGAGCCAATAATCTCTTTATTTGGTAAAGATTCAAGGTAAGTTCAATTTTAATCTTTTGGATTTTTTGAAGGGTTTTAGTTCATGATGCTTAGGAAATGCATGAGTTTAATTATTCTAGAATCAATTTTAGTGAATATGCTTTATGGGATTCTCAATTTATATTCCTATTGAATGGGATTTTCACCAATGTTAAAGGGAATCAAGAAAGGCAAAAGGAGTAAGAGGAGAGGCACTTTTAAGCAAGTTTTTAAGCAATGGATTCAAGGTGGGTTACATGTTTATAGTTGAGTTAATAATCCATAAATGTTTTTCCAAATCAGTAGAATTAAATGATTTTAAATTGCTTCATAAATGTTGCATTTATTGCTCCTTGAATGATTTATAAAATTGCTACATGTTTGCTACATGAACCTCGTTGATGATTTATGAAATGAAGGTAGAAATGGTATTCAAAATATATTGTGCTTATGGAAATTATGTTTCCAAAATGTACCTTTTGGGCAATATGTTTACAAGTCATGAAATTCATGTTCGTGTAGGTTAGTGGTGGTCCATTCTGTTATGTCATGTGCACGTTGACCATATTTGTTGGCCTCCAAATTTTTTTCTTTAATTAAGCCTGATTTTAATGATTTATGAGGTTTCCATAGAATAATTTTGGGAGTTAATTATTATGTCTATTTATTGGGATTCATTTCATAGGTTATGTGAATTAAGGTTGTAAGATTGGATAAGGGCATTTTTGGTAGTTCACTTAAATTTAGAAGACTTAAGGCTTTAGAGGAAGGGTATAAGTGGAAGAAGAAAAGTTGTCTTGTATTAAAAGAAGGAATAAAATGAAAATTGAAAGGAAAAAGAGTTAGTGTCATGGAGAAGAAGAGAAGGAGAGAAAGAAGAGAAAATAAGCTAGGGTTTCATTATGTTTGAAGAATTTGAAGCTAAACAAGTAAATATAAGCATCATTTTTCTTGATTTGATAAAGGAAGTGTGTTTATGTGATAGTTAGAAGTAAAATGGGGTTGAATAGAGTAAGAATCTGGAAAAAGTTAGGAGAAGAGTCACGTTCCTGCAAAAGTTTGCCATGGTGAACTAACTCTTTAGTTCACCGCGGCGAAGTTTCTCCTGCATAAATCAATCATGTTTTCGTATCTTACCCATAACATTTCATGTAGTTATCAAAATGGAGTGATTTTTGACTTAGAGAACACTAGAGACATAGGGCTACAATTGATCTGAAGAAATCGAGTTTTAATTCAATCTCTAAGAATTCCAATTTTTGGATGGAACCTGAGCACAAAATATTGTTTCGGCATAAGAATAGTCCAAAAATGTTTGGCGTACAATTTTCAAATTTCTTAACCAAATTAAATGATTTTGATGTTATTAGAAACTTAAGAAAATGAGCAACATATTTCTAGAATGAAGTGCTATCAAATTTCTTCATTTACCTTATCTGAATGATCATGAAACATTAACCCGAAGGTTTGGACTTTATAAGAGTTTGATTATTTAGAATTTATCATAGAGATGGGTCCTCAAATTGTATTCCTATCGAATGGTAATTTTTTCATTGATAAAGAGGATCAAGGAAGGTAAGAGGGTCAAAAGGAGAGGCACCTTTGAGCAAGTCCTTAAGCAAGGAATTCAAGGTGGGTAATATATTTATGGTTATTGTGTAATATGGGCAAGTTTCTCTTATTTGTGACTATATGCTAAATTGCTTGAATTGAATGCATGTGTATTGTATGTTAATTTGCTTGATAGTGAATTATTGTGATTGTTGAAAATGCATTGTGATTTATGAATTATGATCAAGTTATGCCATTGAAACATGTCATGACATTTTGTATGAATGAAAAGATAGAAAAAGCATGAAAGTATAAGCATATGATAAATGATTTGAGAGTGATTATATGCTTTTATTTAGGTGAGAGTGGAACCATTTCTTTCGTCACGTGCACATTGACAAGAGCCTTCTCCCGGCTGCCCGCTTGTGGCATATGAGATTCGAAAAGTGGACTCATTTTGTTCATGGTATAAACTTCAGTTTCTCCATTTCGTTTCTATATAACCCTCGAGTTAATTATTTGTGCATTGCATATTTGATTTGTTATGTATGATGCATAATTGAGTGTTATGCTTTGAAGGATAACTTACATAATGTATTCTATGTGATGACATTTTGTTAATTATGAGTTGTGAGTTCAATTGTGAATGATTGACTTGCTAGCTAAAATAAGTGATAGATTTATATGAATGACTATAAGTATATGTTTGAATTGTATGGCTCATCACCGATGGCTATAAATGTATAAGCCACTGAGCTTCGCACCTCACCCTATTACTTCCCATTCTGCAGGTGAAGAAAAAGCAGAACAAGAGAATTGTGAACCTTGCACGGCATTGGCAACTCTAAGATAGCTATATTTAGTAATTAAGTTAGTTCAGAAACTTTTGGTATTTAGAATCACATTAAGCATAAGCATTCAATTGTATCATATGCATTTTGTATTCTGTAATAAGCCAATAGGGTGGCTTTTGATATGTAAATAAAGTTTTTTTTCAAACTCTTTTTCTTTAGTAATGAAATGATGAATTGAAGAAGTTTTGTTTGTGCATGTTCATAGTTAATTTCCTTGCTAAAATGGTTGTGTTGAAAGAATTGTATGTATGTATGTATGTTTTGTGTTGAATGTTGGTGGTATGGGTTTTGTCTGAAGGTTTTGCCGCGACGAGGCCCAGAGTACGCCATGGCGAACCTTTCCTGAAGGATTTATGTGCTAAATTTGGTGACTTCGCCATGGCGATGCAAAGACCTTCTTCGATGCGAACTACGTGAGAGGAGACCCCACCGCAACAAACCCGCCACGGCTGAAGCTAAAATTTTTACAAAGTTTGAAAATTTTGGAAAATCAGAGCCTCGTAATAGGTACCGTGACCCCAGCGCCAACATTGTTTGGTATCAAAACAATAGTTAGACTATGGAAATAGGGTCCAACAACTAAAATTGATTTTTTTTCAAAACTAGACATAATTAGGGATGTTTCTTTTAAAATTGACTTTTAAGAAATTACTTTGAAGCTTTTAAATATTCAATAACTTTTTTCTTGAATAAGCTTACAAATTCCAATTAAATTTGCTTTAATTTTTTTAACAAAGTTAGCTTGATGCATGATACTTTATATTATGTATTTTATGGGTAATTGATCTCTTTCTGATGATTCAAAAAAAGAGGAGAAAGAGTAATGATATTAAATTTAGGGGGAGTGATGAAATTTAGGACAATTAATTGTTTTATCATTTTTGTATTTCTTGCACTTTATGCGATATGGTTGGGTAAATTTATGTTATCTACATGTATGGAAATTTCTTTGATATTTGATATCTCTTTTTTATATTGAATTATTTTCTTGTTATTACGTTATGTTTTATGTATAAATTAAGGGTGAGCTAATCATTATATTA
>JAOQMP010000004.1:23204391-23219268 GCA_027563575.1 Erythroxylum pedicellare
TTAATGGTTTAGTGAAGCATAAATCTATGTATAAATTATAGTTAGATGAGTTTTGATATGAGATTGTTTTTGTGATGAAATTGATGGATAAATATTTGGTATTATCATAAAGATGCATTGTACATAATTAATTTCATACATGTGCATTATTGAATGCTTATGATTATGCAAATTGTGGTATTGTGTATATTATTTGTGATAGAGGAGCAACTGGAACGTCACTTCTAGACGTTGTCGGATCTTCCAAGCATTAGCTTTGGGAGCAACTAGTGAGTATCCTATATGGCCTCACTTAATTACTTGTTTACTTAAATTATGCTTTGAATGATAATTGAATGTGTGTAATTGTGGATTCCGGATAGAAGGCCCGATGAATGTAACTATGGATTGAGATATTGAAGTGCTACTTGAATGTGAATGTGAAGACCTAAGTGTTTTATAATATGTGTGATTGTGGTACATGCAGTCTATACATGAATGCATAATCAGATAATGGCAGTTGTAACCAGAGTACCCACCGTTCAGAGCTAAAAGCTCAACGAGTGAAAATGAGCCTCGAGCTCAAAAGTGATTAAGGGCCTAAGGCTCGCTATGCAAAATGAGCCCTGTATTTCCCAAGTGGATAAGGGTTAGTTATTAATGAGCCTGGTATCCAAAATAGATACGGGACAGTTCAGGCACTCGGTCACAATAATATAATAATTGGAAAGTATCTCATGAGCACGTCATATGCACATTGTTAAGTATTTTTGTTGAAATGAAATGCCTTTGCTTCAGTGATAATGTGAAATTTATGTAGCACTATATGATAATATGTTATGTGAATTGTTATAATGCAAGAATTAAGTGAACCATCAATGATGGTTACCTCATTAAGTTCGCAAAACTCACCAAAATTGCAACATTGTCTTTTCAGGATTGAGAGACGACTCTAGCTACTAAGAGGCTCTACTAGCCGTGTAGATTGTGTTTGGCAAGAGAAGTCATGGCTCAAAGGTCGGTCAGTTGGAATTTTTGGACAGATTAGTTAGATTGCGTATATTTTCCTCTTTCAGTTAGTATTTTTTTGTATTAGGTTTTGTTTATGTACATATGGAAAATGTTGAAAGACACGATGTAGACTTTCAGTTTTGTGAAGTGAAATGAGGAAAAAGTTGGTTTTAAAATATTGTGGTTTTCTATTGATGCTTTATAAGTGAATATTGATATGATGCCATTTGAAGTGAATGTAGTGATCGAACGTAGCTCGCCCTTATCGTAGGTTATGTACCGGAATGATCTCCGGGCATCCCGATGTGTACCCTAAAGTAAGGGGGCGCTACATTTAGGTGGTATAAGAACATGGTTTGGCATCTTTTGGGACATATAAGAATGTTAAGAATAAAATATCATGAGCAATGCGGATAGTGATTGAAGTTGTTGTTTGTTATATATCATCTACTTTAGGTGATCAGATTGATCAACCAGCTGACCAGGATCAGTAGGAGCTAGTAGGGAGTCCTCGGTGCCTCGATATGAGGAAATGCCTCCTAGAGCTCCCAAGAGAAGGGAGAGGAGGTTTTATAGGTTGTGGAAGCAGGGAGTTATGGACTTCTACGGCAGCACAGGCCTTGCTGAGGCCGAGGGATGGTTGGAGAGGACATAAAGGGTATTTAATCAAATGGAATGTGAGCCTAATGAGAGGCTCGATTATGCAATGTCTGTACTACAGGGCCCAGCATATTAGTGGCGGAAAACTGTTCTAGGTAGTACCACCAGGCCTTGCTAGTTGAAGTGGGAAGACTTTCTGAGGGTCTTCAGAGACAACTAAATGCCCAAAATTTATTTGGACATGAAGATGCAGGAGTTCTTGGAATTGAAGTAGGGTAGGATATTAGTGGCTGAATATGAGGTCCGATTTAATGAGTTGATGGGTTATGCTACTTCTCTAATCCCTACAGAAGAAGACAAGTGTAGGAGGTTTGAGAATGAACTTAATATAGAGATCAGAATAAGGTTAGCGCTTTCAGACCTGAACACTTTCACTGAGTTAAGAGCTGCTTCGATTAGAATTAAGCAATTACCGAGAGAGAAACAAGCCAAGATTGGGCAAGGGTCTAGAGGGAAGAGGCTTAGTGAGAGTTAGGGCAGTTCTGGCAGGAGCTTCAGTAAGCGCCAGAACAGAACATTCAGATCATCAGGTGGATCCAGGTAGTCAGGATCTGGGCAGAGGGGTAGGTTTTCACAAACTGGCAGTGGAAAGGGTACAGTACATAATCAGTTTCCAATTTGTGAGCACTATGAGAAGAGGCATGGTGGTGAGTGTTGGAGATTGACTGGAGCTTGCCTCAAATGCCACTCCATGGACTACCACATCAGAGATTGTCTTGCTACTTTGGGAGCTCAGTTTGCTATTAGTGGGCGATCTGGGAGTAATACTACAGTCCAATAGAGTAGAGGTGGTAGATCTGGATAGAGAGGCCGAGGTAGAGGCAAAGGGAGAGCTAGGAGTTCTTTCATGAGGACTGAGGGGCAGGGCAACTGACCGTAGTCCCAGGCTAGGGTCTATGCTATGACTAGGAAAGAAGCCTAAGACTCAACAGATATGATAGCAGGTGATCTTTTATTTATGATTTTGAGGCTTTTGCACTGCTAGATCCAGGATCCACACACTCCTTTATCGCACCACATTTGGCATGTAGACTGCATTGTGATAGGGAGTTGTTACAGTGTGGGCTAGAGGTGAGTTCACCTCTAGGTAGTACTATTATCTTAGGAGAGGTCCGCATGGGGTGCTCGATTAAGATTGATCAAGCGGAGTTGAAGGCAGACCTGATAATATTACAGTTGAGGGAGATAGATGTGATCCTAGGTATGGATTGGCTCACTTCCTATAGGGTCATCATGAACTGATACACTAAGGAGGTGTACTGGAATCTCCTGGTTAGCCGAGGGCAGTTTTTAGAGGAGTTAGTCAGGTAGTGCTAGCTAGGATGATATCATTTATGGGTGAACTGAGATTGATGCAGGGAGGATGTGAGGCTTATTTGGACCACGTCATTGATACTATGGCTGAGCAGAGTCTACAAAACATTCCAGTGGTTAGGGAATTCCTAGATGTGTTTCCTGATGAGTTCACGATTGTATATCTATTCCTCCATATAGGATGGCACTTGTAGAACTGAAGGAGTTAAAGGCTTAGCTGCAAGAGTTGTTGTAAAAGGGTTTTATTAGACCTAGTGTTTAACCTTGGGGAGCTCCAGTGTTATTTATGAAGAAGAAAGATGGGATTTTGAGATTGTGCATTGATTATAGGCAGCTGAATTGGATAACAGTGAAGAACAAGTATCCGTTGCCTAGAATTGATGATTTGCTTGATCAGTTGCAAGGAGCTCAGGTATTTACTAAGCTGGATCTGAGATCAGGGTATTATCAGTTGAAAATAGCAGAAGCTGATGTACCTAAGAGTGCATTCAGGAGAAAGTATGGACACTATGAGTTCCTAATGATGTCGTTTAGGCTGACTAATGCCCCAGCAGCTTTTATGGCCCTGATGAATAAGGTGTTTCAACCCTACCTAGATCGATTTGTGATTGTGTTTATTAATGATATCTTGGTGTATTCAAAGAGTAAAAAGGAGCATGCTGATCATTTGAGAGTTATTTTATAGATTATGAGAGAGAAGTAGTTGTATACCAAATTCAATAAGTGTGAATTTTGACTGGATCAGGTTGTGTTTCTGGGACATATTGTGACTGGGGATGGCATACAGGTAGATCTGAAGAAGATAGAGGCAGTGATGAATTGGAAAGTTCCGAGAAATGTGTCGGAGATCCGAAGCTTCCTAGGATTGGCTTGCTATTACCGAACGTTTGTCAAGGGGTTTTCTCTGATTTTAGCCCCTCTTACTAAACTTCTGAGGAAGAATGTAGTGTTTAGATGGAGTGAGGAGTGTCAGAAGAGCTTTTAGGAGCTGAAACATCGATTGACTACTGCACCGGTATTGACTATTCCATCAGGGACTGGAGGTTATGTGGTGAATAGTGATGCGTCCCATCAAGGTTTAGGATGTGTATTGATGCAACATGGCAAGGTGATCACCTATACATTGAGACAATTAAGGTCTCACAAGATCAATTATCTGGTACATGATTTAGATCTAGTTCCAGTTGTATTTACTTTAAAAATTTGGAGACATTATTTGTATGGAGAAACTTTCCAGATATACACAGATCATAAGAGTTTGAGATATCTGTTGAGTCAGAGGGAGTTAAACTTGAGGCAGAGGAGACGGATTGAGTTACTGAAGGATTATGACTGCACCATTGAGTACCACCAGGGAAAAGCTAATGTGGTGGTAGATGCTTTAAGCAGGAAGTCTAATATCAGTGTAGCTCAGATTCAGTTATCGAGGTTATCCAATTTGATTCACTTGAGAGCTCTGAATGTAGAGTTGAATTTGGAGCAGGATAGGGCCTTGATTGCTACATTGAAGTTGAGATTGACAAAACATGACAAAATCAAAAGAGTACAGAGTAAAGATCCTGATATGGTCAAGCTTATGGAGAAAGTGAAGATGAATTCGAATTCCGAGTTTAAGTTAAGGGATGAGACATTGTGGTCAAGACAGAGGCTATGTGTGCCTAATGTGGATGATCTGAGAAAGGAGATTCTCTAGGAAGCTCATATGGCCACCTATGCTATGCATCTTGGTACTACCAAGATGTATAACACACTGAAGCAGCATTTCTGGTGGCCTGGAATGAAAAAGCAAGTGGCAGAATATGTATCTAGATGTATGACTTGTCAGCAAGTGAAAGTTGAGCACCAAGCTCCAGTAGGGAAACTCCATTCGTTGCCCATTCCGAAGTGGAAATGGGAACAAATTACTATGGACTTCATTATGGGATTGCCTAAAACTTCGAGCTAGAATGATGCTATATGGGTCATATTGGACCGGTTGACTAAGTCGACCCACTTCTTACCAATGAGAGAGAATAACTCACCTAATTAATTGGCCCAAAAATATGTGAATGAGGTGGTGAGACTGCACGGAGTTCCAGTGTCTATAGTATCGGACAGGGATCCCAGATTTACTTCGAGGTTTTGGAGGAGTTTGCAGTCTACCATGGGTATGACGTTGAACTTCAGTACAACATTTTATCATCAGACAGATGGACAGAGTGAGAGGACAATCAAGACTATTGAGGATATGCTTAAAGCTTGTGTATAGGAGTTTAGAGGAGCTTGGGATCAATATATGGCATTGATAGAGTTTGCCTATAATAACCATTATCACAGTAGTATCAGGATGGCACCATATGAGGCACTGTATGGTAGAAAATGTCGGTCGCCATTGTATTGGGATGAAGAGGGCTTGAGAATGGTTGAAGGCCCAGAGTTGATATAGGACACAGTGGATAAGGTAAAGTTGATCTGAAGCCGAATTAAAGCGGATCAAGATACACAAAAGAGTTATATGGATCAACATCGATGTGATATGGAGTACAGTGTGGGAGACAAAGTATTCCTTAGAGTGTCTCCCTGGAGGGGAGTTTTAAGATTCAATAAAAAGGGCAAGTTACGCCTTAGGTGCATTGGTCTTTATGAGATTATTGAGAGGATTGGACCTTTGGCCTATAAGTTGGCTTTACCGAATGAGATGTCTTAATTGTATAATGTGATTCATGTGAGTATGCTCCAAAGATACCAATCGGATCCGACACATGTGATATCAACTCAGGAGATTGAGGTTGCTAGTAACTTAAGCTATGTTGAGGAGCCGATCAAGATTATGGGATCGCAGATCAAACAGTTGAGGAACAAAGACATTCCATAGCTACTGAAAGGCTCTACCATCCATATAGATTGTGATTGGCAAGAGAAGTCATGGCTCAAAGGTCAGTTAGCTGGGATTTTTGGATAGACTTGATAAATTATATATTTTCCTCTTTCATATAGTACTCTTGTACTAGGTTTTGACGATGTACATGTAAGCAGTGTTGGAAAAATACAATATAGACTTTTGGTTTTATGCAATGAAATGAGGAAAAAGTTGGTTTTAAAATATTGTGATTTTATATTGATGCTTCATAAATGAATAATGATATGATGTTAGGTGAAGTGAATGTAGTGATCGATTGTAGCTTACCTTTATCATAGGATATGAACCGGAATGACCTCCGGGCTTCCCGGTGTGTACCCTACGATAAGGGGTGCTATAGTAAAAATATATGTTCTAACTTCAGGGGAAAATTATATTGATCTAGGTTAATTTAGACAAAGTTGTCTATTTGGAAGTTATACTTTATCCTTTTAGCTTTCCAACGATATAAAGTATAAAATTTTTGGATATCAGAGTTGAGAAATATGTTCTTTATAAGTTAGTGGTGATGCATAGGATATATACAGGACAACTATAATAATTTGCAATTTTGACCCATTTAGTGGCACAATCTCTCTTCAGGGTCACAGAAGATGTAGAAGTAGAAGATCTCTTCGAAACCATCCCAGAATGACTTCAATCCAACATCTCTAGTGAAAGTTATACTTGTTGTCCCAAAACAGTACAATTATAAATTGTGGACTTATAATGCATTTCTATAAAACATTTAGGCTTGGATGGAACTTAGAAATGTACTTAGTAGAGAAACAAAAAAAGAAGAGTGATATGTTAGGGTGATGATTGAGGAAATAAACATAAGAATAGATTCTCGTATATCAAGTGATCAAATAGGGAATTTTTAGGATGGTATAAGAATGAAGATGAATCGATGATGGCTAATGAGATTCCATTAAAATAACCCTACAAGGTAATACGCTCATGTTTTATGACTTTAGAGTTGGACTCCAAAAATAAGGTCCAACAAAAGTACCTAGGGCTCAACTTGCCCTTTTTACTGAATCTTAATAGGCTTCTCCAAAGATACACTTTGAGAAACACTCTGTCTCCTACACTATACTCCATATCCCGTCGATATTGATCCACACAACTCTTCCATCTATCTTGAGCCGCTTCAATTCAGCTTCAGATCAATTTCACCTTATCCATCGTGTCTTGTATCAATTATAGGCCTTCAACCATTGTCAAGACCTCTTTATCCCAATTTAGTGGCGATGGACATTTTCTGCCATACAGTGCCTCATACAATGTCATTCTGATACCACTGTGATGGTGGTTATTGTAAGCAAATTCTATCAATATTATATATTGATCCTACGCTCTTTGAAACTCCAATACATAAGTTCTGAGCATATCCTTAGCAGTTTTATTTTCCTCTCACTTTGTCCATCTGTTTGAGGATGAAATGTAATACTGAAGTTAAACTTAGTACCTACAGTAGACTATAAGCTCTTCCAGAATCTCAAAGTAAATTTGGGATCCCCGTCCAATACAATGGACACTGGAACCCCATACAGTCTAGCCACTTCATTCACATATCTCCGGGACAACTGATCTAGTGAGTTATTCTCTCGGACTGGTAAGAAATGGGCCAACTTAGCCAATCGATCCAATACAACTCATATAGCATCGTTCTGCGTTGGAGTCTTTGGTAATCCTATAATGAAGTCCATGGTATTTCATTCCCATTTTTACTCCGGAATAGGCAATAAATGTACCTTCCTTACTAGAGCCTGATGCTTGGCCTTAATCTGCTGGCATTTCATACACTTAGAAACATACTCCGTCACTTGCTTCTTCATTCTGGGCCATCAGAAATGTTACTTCAGTGTGTTATAGATCTTGGTAGTACCAGGATGAATAGCATAGGCAGTCATATGAACTTCTTTTAAAATTTCTTTCCTCAGATCATCCACATTAGGCACACATAGCCTCCGTTTCAACCGCAATGTCTCATCCCTCAACTCAAACTCAAAATTCAGACTCATCTTCACTTTCTCTATAAGCTTCACCATATTAGGATCTTTCCTCTAGACTTTTCTAATTCTATCTTGTAACATCGATCTCAAATTTAGTGTAGCAATACATGCCTCATCTTGCTCCAGATTCAATTCCACATTCAGAGCTCTCAAATGAATTAAGTTTGATAACCTCGATAATTGAATCTGAGCTACACTACTATTAGACTTTTTTCTCAAAGCATTAGCCACCACATTAGCTTTGCCAGGGTGGTACTCTATCGTGCAGTTATAATCCTTTAATAACTCAATCCATCTTCTTTGTTTCATGTTTAACTCCTTTTATTATGACCGGAGTAGCCATCAAAAAAGAGCTCAAAGCTCAGAATATGATAAGAGCCTATAGCTCAGTTGTTAATGTACATGATATCCATAAGAGATATGGGACATTATCTAAAATAAGCTTGGTATCCACAAGGGATATGGGCCAATGAAAAGACACTTGGTCATAACATAGCAATTATTGAAAGTGAGCCTCATGAGCACTACATATGCATCTAATATATATAATTTAAAGAGTTTGAATGATTTATGAATGTGAAATATGATTTAAGTGAATATGAAATGTATGTGACTCAACATGTTGAATTGATGAGGTGATGTAAATTATGTTATTATATGAATTGACGTGTTATGTGATTAAGTGAGTCATTAAGGACGGTCTACTCACTGAATTCACAAAACTTAACCTAAGATTTGCAATATTTTTCAAGCTTAGAGAAGATCTCTAATTAGAAAAATTGGTCGAGATCAGTTCATGTCTGCATTTGTATTTCTTTATTTTTAGTATCAAATTGTGTATTCTACAATTATTGTATCTCGAGTATTTGAATAACTCTATTTTTTAATGACCTTCCAAATTGGAAATGTTTGTAAATGAGATTGATCAATGAGTGTAGTAACACTTGTGAATTAAAAAGTTTATGAATAAAGTAGGCCTAATTTGTTTATTGATTTCCTAAATATGTGTACGATGTTTGAAAAATTTGTAACGAGTTTCGACTGTTTGACTATTTTAGCATGCCACCCCTACTGAGTACGTACTCAGATATCCTTCAGAATGTCAGGTATGTGTCTTGTGAGAGTGGGGTGTTACATACATAGTCGTGTATAAGACCATGTAACTCATTACAAGCGTATAGGAGTGTAAAATTGCAGATTTAGCCTATGCTGAAACTTACATGGCCATGTGTAACTCACCAAGGCCATTTAAGTTCATGAATTTGGGAAAAAATGACATACACAGTTAATAATTTCTAGAAAGGTAGGAAAACAACATAAAGATTACATGTGCTCATTCGTGTATAGACCGAGATTGTATCAAAAACTGGATTCTAAGCCTATTTGTCAATCTTATTATTTTTCCACCCTTTCATTTAATTTTCTTTAATTAGTTCAATTTCACTTTATTTTCTTAATTGAATCCATCAAATTCCCCCTTTATATCCTAAACACTAATTCATTCATTACAAAAGCTACACATACACTTTATGTGGATGTAATCCCTACTCATCACTACTACAAATTTAGTATGCAGAGTTAGGTCTTATTTTCTAGTGCATTTGACACACATTAGAGCCATTTCTAGGTAAGCAACTAACTTTCATAAAATCAATTAACTATTTTGTAGTCTAGTATGATTGTATTTGTTATATTATATTTATTTAGATTTTTTCCATGCTTTGTTCACCTTAATTTTAAGGGTATCCTAAATGTTACAACAAAATATCAAATTGGAATGGATTATTAGGTAAGGATAGGTCACACATATTGCCAATTTCTTGATTTCTAATACTTTCAAAATCAATAGAAATAATGAAGATGTTATCAAGGTTATTCCTTTTTTTACACTAAGGGAATGGGTGAAGCAATTGTTAAAAGTGTTACATATTACATCAATTACTACTTAAGAGAATTTTCCGGAGAATTTTCTCAGTAAATACTCTTTACCATCTAAGATAATGAAGTTGATAAATGATATTTCTTCTATCTAATAATTTGAAAATGATACTCTGTACGAACCTTTGAAAAGATATAAGGATCTGCTAAAGAAGTACCTACACCATAGTCTTCTTATCTAAATTCAAGTGTAGATTTTTTATAATGGTTTAGTTAATTTAAAAAGGAAGATGATAGAAACTCTAGTGGGTAGAACATTACATTACAAGAATTTGGAGGCCATCTTAGAGTTGATAAAAGATATGGAAATAAATGACTTTCGATGAAATTTATGAAGGTTGAGAACAAAAAGATTATTAAGGATCCCATTGTGATAGCTTGTATGGAGGAGATAGAAAGAAAATTAGACAACCTGACCTTGCTATTAAGAACAACTCAAGCTATAAGCTATGAATTCTATAATAGAGGACATGAGGGTATATAATATTATGCTAGTAAGCACATGGTTGAATTCGTAAAGCAAGTTGACTTTATAAGAAGTTTATGAAGACAAAACAATCCTTATAGTAGGATATATAATTTAAGGTGGAGAAGTCATCTAAATTTCTCTTAAAGAAATCAACATGATCAAATACCTCTACCATTGTTTCAATAACTTATACAAAAATAGAATTGATTGAGTTTAGAAGATTTAATAAGAGACTTCAAACAAACAACTGCTTCTTAATTTCAAAACTATGAAGCTTTGGAGAGCAATCTAAAAGATCAAATCTATCAACTGATGAAAGTTATAATTAAAAGATCTATGATACATTGCCTAGTGATACCATGCCTAACCTTAGAGAATAGGTGAAGGAAGTTGCCCTAAAGGATAAGGAGGTGATTGATACCAACAAGGAAGAAGACAATAAGATAAGGATAAAAGTAAGGGAAATTTGATTAAGAATGCATTAGCTTGCAGGATTAATCCATAAAAATATAAATGAAGAAGCCAATACTTAGGAGAAGTATGAAAAAGATCTAGAGGAGGAGGAGTTACACGAAGAAATTATAGAGATAAAATCAAAGGAAGGAAACACTAAAATCCTCCAATAAACGATCTAGAGAGTCTTATTATTTATTACATTATTGTTAACTTCTATATTATTAACGTATTAGTGGATTTAGGAGCAAGTATTATTGTAATGTTTTATGCTAACCAGTAGTAAAGTAGTATTTCTTGCTAATAAGTTGGACAAATTTCCTTAGGGTGTTAAAAATGTGACCTAAAAATTAATAGCTTCATTTTTTTCAACATATTTTCATATTTTAGATATAAAAAAGGATGAGGAAAAGTTTTTAGTTCTTAGTAGTCCTTTCTTTTCTACAATAAATATAATAATAAATATTAGAGAAGGTGAACTTATACTTACGTTTGGAGATAAAGAACTTTTGTTTACAAACGATGAAACATTGGTTATGCTTAATAATAACTTGGGACTAACTAGTTGTTCCAATCTTTAGCCGGAAGCTATAACGAAAGGAGTCAAAACGTAAAGAAAAATGAGACAAAAAAACAAAGAGTAATGAAGAAGGTCAAGATGAGATATGTGACCCTTTAAATGGCATTTTCCATCATCACTATGAAGAAGGTAGCAATCACATTTCTTCAAAAATTGATAAGTTTTAACGTAAAAGTCCAACTAAGAGAATTTTTAAGAAGTGCTTATTAGGAAGAAAATGAACATAAAGTTTTGAGAACTTTCTAATTTTATTTATAATTTTTGGAATTAGGACTAATAATTTGGATAGTTTTTATAATTATTATGCTTTGGTACTTTTTGTACTCATGTTTTTCTGAGTTAAAGATGCAGTGGAAAGCACACAGGAGCGTAAAGAGAAGCTCTAAAGTAACTGGGGCTAAAAAAGCTCAAAGAATAAGCCTATGGGAAGCTTAAAATTAGTACATATTGACTTTAATTGTTGAACATGATTTGGGCATGTTATATGTGTGGTAAAAAACGCTAATCCATGGCTTGTGACATGTACGTACGTGTCTCAAACTGTCTTAACCTAAATTTTCTATATTAGCCCAAGGACTAAGACTTGTCCTTATCTTGGACTGTATTTTAATGTCAAGTGAAACTGTAGAATCTATGTGAATTAGAACATACTCATGTTTCAGATTGCCTCGTAACAAAGTCAATAGAGAAAAGAAATTTCTATTTATCATGTTATCCAATTCATTTATTTTTATTTACATTTTGTAATGTAATAAAGATTATATATAATGAATTCAATAGAAGGGGGGTGTTTCATTTTGTCATATTAAATAGGTAAAAACATATAGTATCATAAAAAACATAGTAAGGCAAAACCATATAGTATCATAAAAAAAATAGTAAGGCAAAACCATATAGTATCGTAAAAAAATAGTAAATGTATCCACGAAATAATTAAAAATATAAGCTAAAATTCTTATTATTTTTGCCTGCAATATTTGAGATAATTCAAAGATGGAGCTAAATGTTGACAAAAAAATTGTTCGACTGAATTATGATCACTACGTGGCGTTTCTACAGCGGGAAACCAATGCTATTTAGTTGTTCCACGACGACCGTATTCCTTTGAACATGTGGACCAAAGTTGAGTCTTTATCCTGCTAGAATCTATAATATGCCGACCACAACTTTTGTATCCCTTATCTTAAAGACTCGGTTTGATATCGCGAGGATTCTCTCATGGCTGTCTTTCGCTTTTTGAAGCTATCACTTATATTGAATCTTCTTTCAAATGCCAACTTTGGTCTCTGGCATGGAACTGACAATAGCAAGTGTGTAGGCATATACCCACCTACATGCAACCGCATAGAATGCCCAGCTTATGATGTTATTGAAGTTGGCAATGGCTATGATATTCGTCTCTATAACTCTACAGTGTGGATGTCAACTTCTGCCATTCAAGATATCTCCTTTGCGAAGGCTACCAGAACTGGTTTCTTACAGTTAAGACTTCTATTCTCTGCTGTTTAACTATCTCATATTTCTTTCGCTGGTTGGGAAATTTTTTAATATATGATTAAGATGATTATATCTAGCTTGAACCTACGGTAGATTGAGACACATTTATTTCAATCAGAGAACCTTCAACCTACATAGTTGATGCCTTTGAAGCAAGTGGTTTTCAGTTGATTAGGCGAATTTGTGCTTTTGATTTCATCAAACGCGAAGCTAATTATCGATTCTAAAGAATTGTTCTGCAATTTGATAATAATTAGCTCCAAATTATGTTAAGGACAGCCAGGATTCTGATAGAGACTAGTTTTTAGTTGATGGAAGCACATCTACATTTGCAGAACCTTTTGACATTGATCGGTGGTTTTCATGGTACCATCTGCATGACTTGGCTGTTCTTATAACATTGAAGAAGTTGCATCTGCTTGTTTGATTGTACGTAATAAGATCTTTCAGTTGCTAATGGTAGTTGTTCAAGAACTTGGTGGTGTGCTGTTAAATCCTTCACAGTTCTAACATAGTTGTTTATTCGGAGGCTTTTGTATTCCATTTCATCTGCAAGAACTTTACGCTAATCAATTTGTTTTCCTTTTCTCAAGGTTATTTGCATACATTCAAGGTAAGAATAGTTATAACAAAAAGATAGAGATGACAGCACCAGTAATTACAGAGGTTTTACCAAGCGACGGACCCTTCTGCGAGTCCTCATTTGCCATTAGTTTTTATGTCCCCAAAGAGAACCAGGAAAATCCACCTCCAGCAGAAGGCCTTCATGTTAAAAGATGGAAGCCGACATATTTAGCAGTGAGGCAATTTGGCGGATTTGTAAAAGATTCGGATATTGGAGAGGAAGCTGCTGCATTGAAAGCCAGTCTTGCAGGCACTACGTGGGCCGCTGCAATAAACAAAAGCCAGGGAACTCATGCCACTTCTATCTACACAGTCGCACAATACAATTCTCCATTTGAATTTGACAACAGGGTGAACGAGATATGGATGTCTTTTGACATGGAGAATTGAGATGAGGCGAACAAGTTATCCTGGGATGACCTATGAAAAAGAAGAGAAAATATTATTTTTCTTGGAAAATAGACAGATAATGTAGCCAAAGATTATGTCCATCCTTTGGTTTGTGGTAAAATATCTTCTCTATGTCATATGAATAAAGGCCCCATGTTTGTAGACAGTGTACTAAAAAAAAAAAAAACAAAGTGTGGCAGACAGAAGGTAGATATCATGTCGACCTAGTGTTGATATTTGGCACAAGTTTTATCATAACCGATTAAAAATCAGCAATTTAGGGATTTCATTAATTGTAAACATAACGAAATGTTCGTGTCTAGGGATGAAAATCAGCCGGGCCGGGATTGAGCTTGGGTTTCTAGGGTCAAAATATGAATAAAGGCCCCATGTTTGTAGACAGTGTACTAAAAAAAACAGTGTGGCAGACAGAAGGTGGATATCATGTCGACCTAGTGTTGATATTTGAGACACGTTTTACCATAACCGATTAAAAATCAGCAATTTAGGGATTTCATTAGTTGTAAACAAAATGAAATGACCGTGTCTAAGGATGAAAATCAGCCGGGCCCGGATCGAGCTTGGGTTTCTAGGGTCAAAACTCAGCTTGAGGCTCGACTACCTAAACTTAAAAAACGACGCAATTTTGCTTTAGAAGTAAAGCGACATTGACTCGCTTTTAAAACAAAGCAACGTCATTTTTTGCTGTTCTTTCTTACTAAACAAAACGACGTCATTTTGTTTATGTTTTTTTTTTTCCTTTACCACGTTGTTTTGCTTCTAAAACAAAACGTCGTTATTTTACGCAGCTCTTTCTAACTAAGTAAAACGACATTGTTTGCTTTATGTTTATTTCTTCCTTCACCTCTCCTTTTATCTCTCATCTCACCATCCCTCACCGTATTCTTGCTGGACAACAAAAAATACAGAAGAGGCAAAAGAAACAAAGGAATAGAGGCTAAACAATCTTCTGTATTATAATGTAAATTGCTATCCAATAAAACGTGAAATATGCCTATATAAATATAGGCTTACAAAATCAATTCTTAACAAAGTAAACCGTTAC
>JAOQMP010000004.1:23219368-23236070 GCA_027563575.1 Erythroxylum pedicellare
TTTGGGGAATTTTTCTAGGCTAAGGTAGACAGATTTTGGGAAATTGGTCTTCATGAAAGTTGAAGAGTTTCTTGTTAGCTTTCTATCGCCACTAAGTAGATACATTATTACAAGGGTGACTGCACCATCAAAAACTGTATCAAAGCAAAAATCTAAAGTGCGAACTAAAAAGTTTACAACTATGATTTTACAAATATGATGGACCCTCAATACGATTTGATTACCTCATGTCAAGGTTCAGGCATGGAAAATTCTGAAACAAAATACCATCTACAAATATAAGCCTCTTCTTTATTTATAGAGTTGAGTAACCTCCTTCACTAGTTTCTCCATGAATTGGCACTTCTTGTCAAATCCCCATCCAGGGTTGCTCTGCATTGAAGAATTTGTAAGACTCCCTTTTTCAGTTCTATGTTCATGCACTAAAAGAATCAAGAAAAGAAGACAGCACAATAGAACACTAAACAAACCAAAGAATTGTCGAGAATTATGGGAATTTAAGGATAAAAATTAATCATACATCTTTGATCCATGATGAGAAGATTAATTACTTGAAAATTAGGTAGCAAGAGGACAACAAACAATGTCAACAAACATAAATAACAAAAAGAGAGAAAATAAAATGTGAATAAAAATAAAACTTTTCATAGACATTTACAACAAATAGTTTCCACTCCCTTTTTGAACGAGAAAATGGAGACTTTGGTCACACCTTGCAATATCTTTACCAAGTTTGACAAGACAACTTACCATGTGATTATCTCACAGTTACAAACTCAAGTTCTGCCATGATTCATTTAGTCACACCTTGCAATATCTTTACCAAGTTTGATAAGACAACTTATTACGTGATCATCTCAGTGACAAACTCAAGTTCTGCAATGATTCATTTAGTCACACCTTGCAATATCTTTACCAAGTTTGATAACACAAATTATAATGTGATTATCTCACAGTAACAAACTCAAGTTCTGCAATGATTCAGGCCTAAGGGGAAATAATCCCACCCTCAACGGTAAATTCTTCCGTCATTTTTGATGATCTCCCTAACTCACAATGAGCAATCAAAAGATATTAATGATCCCAAACCATGATGCCCAGCAACAAGCCGAGTTATTGGCACACAGTGAACATACAAACATCTCTGACCAGGACATAACTCTGTCATCATAGTACGCAAAAAAATAATAATAATAAAAGGAGCCTATCTCAGTGATAATCAGACAAGAAAGCAGCATTAGCGCCAGGAGTTGGTATAAAATAGCATCAGCTTTCAAAATATGCAAACATATGGAAATAATAGTTCAGGTAATAATTTACTCAAAAAAAAAAGTTCGGATAATAATTAATATAAGAATACTGATAAATTAAAACATTTCACAGATGGCCTATTACTTACCTAGTGTTTACAATTTATAAGTTAATCCTTAACCTTAATATCCATTTCCGAAACAACCCTTATTTATATGAAGCTCAACATTGAACCATTTAAAGATTTTCCTATTACATGGATAAGCCTTTATCCTTATCATACATTAATTCTGACTTTCCTGTAAAAGTTCAAATTACTAAAAGATCTATACATCAAACTAAGGGATCCTTTGTAATTTCCACCTTTTTGATTGCATATATTACTTAACTTCCAAAAGAACTATTAAAAAGACAAATAGTCAAGGATTCAATTTAAGTTTAGAACTCAACACTTAAATTATAATTCTCATATAAAAAGGAATGATATACAATAACATACCAATTTGTTGATTATTAATATACAAAATGTAACTAATCTCATTTATTTCAAAAAGACATAATGAAAATGATAACTTATGTAATGATGGTCGTTCTAACCTTCAAATTTATCTAGTTCTCTCAAAGACTTTTAAGCAATATGGAAAGTTAAAAGATAAATGCAGAATGTACTTTCATTGAGAAATAAAACTTGTGTTATATATCTCTGTTCATAATCATATTAGTCCACCCATTTATATTGTTACATAAAGCTGAAGCAGCATTCCATTCAAACAAAGTTTGTCCTGTTTGAAACCTCACATATTTAACAAAGCTTGTAATAAGCTTAAGAAGCTTCATAAACAAAGTTCGAGCTCACTACTAGTTCCGTAATAGTAAGCATAGTGCTACAGGGAAAGGCTGCAAACTGATTTAGCTACAGCTTTTGGAGATGGTCTAAGTACAAACATAACAAAGTGCTACAGGGAAAGGCTGCAAACTGATTTAGCTACAGCTTTTGGAGATGGTCAAAGTATAAACATTCTCGTTATAAAATTACACCTAAACTATATAAACTTGATCTTGATTTGCTCTGAACTTGGTACAAAATCTACACAAAGTGGCAAGCAACTAAAGTGTAAAGCCTAGTACCTGATCATGCACACCAATCATACAGTCAACACTCAAGGAAATCAGGTGCCCCCAGAACCAAAGAGCTTGTTCCATGAAGCTATTACAGCATTCACGGTCTGATAGCTCAAAACTTGGTTTCTCAGGATAAATTGGTTGGGTATTTTAAGAAAAATATCAAGTCCAGAAACGATTGCAAGGTTTTGCAGAAAGTCATTCAATCATCCAACTATAGTCGCTAAGGAAAGCATTTAAGCAAAATAGGTTATAAAATAGCAAGAATGTTTAAATTTACAAAATCTTAATATACATACGGTATACAAGCTCCACATGTTAAATGGAAAATTCGCAACAAGTCCATTTTAAGCATCACCTTTCTGTGGTTGAATGTTATATATTTCAGATAGTTATAAATAAGTTGTCTGTTCATTAAAATTAAATCCATTTTAAACACCACTTTTTTGTATATTTCAGATACTTATAAAGAAGTTATATCTGTTCACTAAAACTGAAAAAACATTAGTCCTTCACTCCATTACAGGTTGTGTATGTGTATTGTTAGAAAATTCTGATGAAATGAAACATAAACTGGAATTAAAATTAGAAAATTAACCTGCAAAGATAGAACTGCGTGATCGGTAAATTTCTTTACGGGAGAAGGTGCACTAGCAGGAATAGTTTTAGCTACTCTTTCCAACTCTTCTTGTTGTGATTTTGCTGTTATCCTATCAGGTCCACTGTAGTAATCCACAATTTCCTTCAGTAATGGTGCATTCTTCATTACTTCTTCAACAGCCTCCTGAAATAGGGCCAAGCAGATAAGAAATAAAAACTATTTAACATAGGCATTAACACAAAGAGACATTTGAAATACTGAGAACCTACTAATGGAAAAAAAATACCAACCAATTTAAAATAAAAATTGCTAAAGAAACATTTAGGGACAAATAAATAGACATTTCAGGTACCTAGAAATTCCATTTTTAAGTCGTAAAGGTAACTGACTTACCTCCCATTCTCCTTGACTTTGAATCCCTTCGTAACGCATCATGAATGGTTTAACTTTGTCCAGCACAGCACGAATAGGCATTATCTCTTTCTTCTCGTCAATATCTGGGTTTTGATAAAATTCCCCCATTAAATACTCTGGCTCAAATTCAATCTGCAGTTAAAAATAGAGATTTTATTCAGAAAATGCACTCATTGAAGTTCCAAAAGTATCGTATAGAGTGTTGTCTTCAGCGATATAAATAAATCCCAAGCAACATGAAAACTTTCCTGATTGCGGCTGAAACTAGACAATGCATCAGGGAAAAGCAATATAATACCCATCGTATACATAACAGCTCTTTACGCCAGGTTGTTGCCCAGAACGAAACATAAGATCACCAAACACAAGAAAAACGAATTTCAATTGAAAAAACAAACAAAAACTATTTCTAGAAGAGTTTAAAACTTTTGAACTTCAACCAACTGATATTTGTAAATATCCCAAGCACCGTAAAGTCGCAACATAAAAAGAAAGCGAATTGCATAACCGTAATTGAGCTATGAAAAGCTCCACCAACGACAAAAACAACTTTTAACACAAAAGAACAGAGAAAAAAAGAGTAATAACCTTAAAATTGGTATCAAGGGCATCCAAGAGGGCGTCATCCATAGGCGACGGCAGAATTCTATCACTCATCTCTTCAAACCCTTCAATCAACTTGTTCATATTCTCAACTCCAAGCTTCTCAGCAAACCTCTCACCATCCTTATTATCCCCCAAGACAAGACCCCCATAATCATAATTATCATCATCATCAACTTCATAATCCTCTTCTCTCTCCCTCCTCCACCCCCTCCCTCTTCCTCTCCCTCTCCCTCTCCCTACCAACCCTCTTCCACGTCCCCTAACACCACCGCCGTCCTCCCCACTACGCGACAATATACTCATCGCCCGCTCCAACGCCTCTTCTCGGCTCATCTTCCGATCCGACCCTCCACCTCCTTCCGCGGCCGCCGACCTCCTTGGCCTGCCCTTCCTGATATGCCGATTTTCCTCGATCGATTTCAGCTCTGCAGCCGCTTCCTTGACGGCTTTCCCACGTCCTGTGCCATTTAGTTTCGACAATACACTGGGCGTAAGCTTGGACTCGGGAGGCTGACTGAACTGCGTCGTCGTCGTTGGGACTGACTCCGTGGGTCGACTAAGCGGCTCGCTGGTTGATCCTCTGCCACGTCCGACTACGGGTTTTATAGAAGAAATGAAGGAAGAGAAAGCAGCATCGATTGTGTCGGCCGGAAGAGGTGTACCGCCGCCATGACCACGTCCTCTCGGCGGTAACTCGTGCCTAGATTCGTCTGAATCAGCCTTTTCTAACGAGCGCCGACCGAATTGTCCGGGGCTGAAGGGATATGCTGTATTACCGTCCCTATTGCCGCCGCCGCCGCGACCGGAGGATGTGGAGAAAGAAGAGGAAAAGAAAGGGCAATAGTGTTTGGAGATGAAGGAATTAGAGCCTGGGATCTTTCTAGGGATTGTGGAGCCCCTCATTTCAGCTGCTAAACAAAAGTAGAGTATCGATAAGGATTAGTTGTTTAGATCTCTCTAAGTGTGTAGGGTTTTTGGGGTGTGCTCGGTGAAGAGAGAAGCAAGAACTGCTGCGCTGTCGTTTCATTGGTGATGGCTGTGTTTTGCTTTTTTTTAATTAATATACTAATGTCAGATAATAAGTAGAAGTCTTAATTATTGCCTGTTTAGTTGAGCTTATATCAGTAAAATTTTTACCAGTAGAATTTTTGGTAGTAGAGCTTTTGTCAGTAAAGTTTTTGGTAAAAGCCAGTTGATTGTTTGACTGCTAATTTAAAAAAAACGTTTTTAAAAGAGCCTCAAACAGTAAAACATAAAAATAAGAAAGACTTTTATTAATTTTAAATATACTTTATTTTGTAATAAAATTATTTATGTATATAAATAATATTTAAAGTATATTAAATAATGGGTTTACATTTACTTTATAGTTATTTAAGAAATTCACTTCCATCTTGTAGGAAATTATTTAAAGAAATGTCTGAAATAAAATTATTATTAGAATTAAATATCTAAACATATAAAAAATTAAATAATATTATAATCCCTAACTAAACTTGCGGATCTGGTCTCGTGCTCGTCTTCTCTACTACTCCTCCCCACACTAGCTTCAAAGTTCTCTACTACTTTACTCACGTCATTTTGGCCATCTATATTCGGTCGCTGCTAATTAACAGGCACAAAACTTAAACTAAACAAAAAGCACCAAATGATAAAATATACCTGTTATGCTTAAGTGCCTCTTGATTATTGATGAATATATATACAAATATACAAGCTTTAGTCATGCCTGCGAAGAGGGAGAAGTTTAATCCTAGAAATCAGTACCTACCATATTTGACAGTTGACTATGATTCTAATTGATGCTAACAAATCCTAGAAGATATTAACAAATCCCAAATACCTGATTTACATTCAATCTAATACTCCCCCTTAAGTTGGAACATGAGGATTGATAATGCCCAACTTGCTTAAAAGATAGTGAAATTGGTCTCAGCCCAAAGCTTTGGTGAAGATATCTGCTGGTTGAATGTAGGAAGGAACATAACGAGTTTCAATATCATTAGATTGTAATCGTTCACGGACAAAGTAACAATCAATTTCAATGTGTTTGGTGCGTTTGTGGTAGACTGGATTAGCAGCAATATGAAGCGCCGCTTGATTGTCACGGAATAACATCATTTGGCCATCATGAAGAACGCCCAAATCAGAAAGAATCACTCATAGCCAAAGTAATTCACTCGTCGCAGCGGCCATAGAACGATATTCAGCATCTGCAGAGGAGCGGGATACGGTTGGTTGCTTCTTAGTTTTCCAAGAAAGGGTAAAAGAGCCAACCATAGTGAAATATCCAATGGTAGAACACCTAGTCATGGAGCAACCAGCCCAATCAGCATCGTAGTAGGCAGTAAGGTAAACATTACTATCAGAGGAAAGGAGAAGTCCCTGTCCAGGAGCTGACTTCAAGTAGCGGAGAACACGCATGGCTGCATGAAGATGATCATCACGAGGTTTTTGCATGAATTGGCTGAGAATATGAACTGAGTAGCTGATTTCAGGTCGAGTAATGGTGAGATAGATGAGGCGACCAATAAGGCGACGATATTGGGAAGGATCACATAGAGGAGAGCTTGATTCCAATGTCAGATGGTGGTGCTGCTCCACAGGAAACGAGCAAGGTTTGGCACCGAGCATACCAAATTCCTTAAGAATGTCAAGAGCATATTTCCATTGAGAAAGAAATATGCCTGATGGAGATTGAGCCACTTCAATACCTAGAAAATGCTTCAAAGAACCAAGATCTTTAATGTGGAAACTGGTGTTCAAATACTGTTTGAATTTTTGACACAGACAGGAATTAGTACTAGCAAGAGTGACATCATCAATGTAAACAAGAACAGCTAGGAAACTGTTGTCTTTGGTTAGAGTAAATAATGAATTGTCGGCCTTAGATTGTATGAAACCAAAATGAGGAAGAGCAGTTGAGAATTTGAGAAGCCAATTTCGTGGAGCTTGTTTCAATCCGTAAAGAGACTTTTGAAGCCGACAAACACGATTGTCTCCTTTCATACCAAAATCTAGGGGCAGAGACATATAAACTTCCTCATGAAGGTCACCATGTAGAAAGGCATTATGAACATCTAGTTGATGGAGTTCCCAGTTGTTGATCGCAGCAACAACAAGTAAACATCTAACAGTAACTAATTTTGCAACAGGGGCAAAGGTGTCATGATAATGAAGACCTGTAACTTGAGTGTACCCCCTAGCGACAATTTGAGCTTTATAGCATTCAATTGTACCATCGGATTTGTACTTGATTTTGAATATCCAGTTGGAGCTAATTGGTTTCTTTCCTGCTGGTAATTATGTCAACGTCCAAGTATGATTTCGTTTAAGAGCTACAATTTCTTGTTCCACAGCTGTACGCCATTTTGGGTCTTGAGCAGCCTGAGAAAAACTGTTAGGCTCATCTATATTAGAGATGGGCGCCAAAAATGCAAACTGTGAAGGAGAAAAGAGATAATAGGAAATAAAATTAGATAAAGGATGTAAAGTACCTGAGTAAGGTGATTGGTTCAGAGAGTGAGATGGATTTATTACTTAAGTATGATGAACATAGTCGCTAAGATAAGCAAGTTCAAGCCGAGTGCGCTGGGGGTGAGCGGGCAATGTGATACAATTGGTAGGTTGGGCTTGGACAGTATCAGTATTAGTGTCGAGAGATTAAGTTGTGAGTTCAGGACTATCAGAAATAGGGAGTGAAATAATAGGTAAAGAAGGATCCTGATTGGGTGTTTGCATGTCTGTTAGAAAGGAAAATTGTTCTTAATAAAAAACGACATCGCACGAGACAAAAATATTTTTAGTTAGAAGATCATAAACACGATATCCCTTTGTACCATAAGGATATCCAATGAATACACAGCGAGTAGCACAAGGCTGAAATTTATCACGAGGTTTGGAAACTTCATGAGCATAGCAAAGACACCCAAAAACACGTAAGTATGTGAAAGTAGGTGGTTTAGAAAACAAAACTTCATAAGGGTTCTTACCAGATAGAATAGGTGTGGGCATATAATTAATGAGATATGCAGTTGTAAGAACACACTCAACCTAAAAAGAGATAGGCTAACCAGAATGAAAACGAAGAGCACGCGCAACTTCCAATAAATGGCGATGTTTCCGTTCAACGATGCCATTTTGTTGAGGAGTGTAAACACATGTTAATTGATGCACAATACCACGAAGAGCAAAAAATTCTTGCATTTATTTTGAAGTGAATTCAAGGCCATTATCAGTACGAATTCCTTTAATCCTAATTCCAAATTGAGTCTCAACCATATTGTAGAAAGTTGTTAAAGATAAATATGTTTCAAGTTTTCGGTTCATAAGATAGACCCAAGTAGCTCTAGAGTGATCATCAACAATAGTAAGGAACTAATGAGAACCAGTATAAGAAGGTGTATTGTATGGACCCCAAATGTCGCAATGAACAAATCAAACCATGCTTTAGTTCTATTCAGGCTTATAGGAAAAGGAAGTCTGCTTTGTTTTGCTCGGTGATAAGCATCACAGCATTTATTAATAAGCTTATAAGTAGAAATAGAAATGCAAGGAATAAGAGAAAGCTTATCAAAAGGCATATGACCAAAACGTTGATGCCATACGTTTAAGGGTGCAGCACCGATATTAGCAGATAGCGCAATAGATAGATAAATGTGCTTAAAGTAATAAATTCCATCTCGAAGCTCACCGATTCCAATCAGCTCCTCGTGACAAGGTCTTGTAAAATACAAAAGGTTAGAAAGAAAATTACAGCACAATTTAATTGTTTTGCTAACTTGCTGACAGAAAGTAAATTGCATTTAAATTCTGGTATATAAAGCACATTTTTAAGAATAATGTCAGATGAAAGTCGAACACCACCATGACAAGAAATAGAACGACTAGTACCATCAGATAGTCGTACAGGAAAAGAATTATGGGATGATTGAATATCACAAAGATTAGTTTTCATAGCAGTCATATGATTAGATGCACCACTATCCACTATCCATTCATGTTATATGTTTTGATTTTGTGTAATCTTACCAGCGAGATTGGCAACACTGACTTGTTTATCAACATTTAAAAAAGACATAATCTGGTCTTACTGTTCTTTTGTCAAACCTTGAATTAGAGAAGAATCTAATGGGATAGACGTTGTGGTGGTGGTGGTGTTTGCATAGGTGTTATTACATCGATTTTTGGATTGATTTGTACGACCTTTTGAGTTCAAAACACCTTGATCTGATTTCCCCCGTTGCTGCCAATTACAAGGGTACCCAATCAACTCATAACAGTGATCTTTAGTATGCCTGTCTGATGACAATGATCACAGTAATACCGACTATTTGGTTTTGACACTTGACGTTGTTATGGTTGGTATAAACATGAAGAGCTGCTGCTTTAACAGGAAGGGTGCGTGAGGTAACCAATGTTTGTTGCTTTTCATCCCTGACCATAAGAGCATATGCTTTATTAAGAGTGGGAAGAGGGTTAGTGCTTAAAATTTGAGAGCGAACAGTACTGAATGCATCACTAAGACCAAGTAAAAATTAGTGATCTTTTTCTTGTTCACGTTCAAGAATAAACTCCTTAGCAACTCCACAAGTACAATTTGGTATAGTAGAATATGGACCAAGCTCATCCCAAATGCCTTTTAATTTGGTGAAGTATGCTGTAACAGAATTCTCTTGTGTAGTCATGGCAATATCTCTTTTCAATTGGTGGATACGTGGTGCATTTCCTTGAGAGAATCTTTCCTCAAGATCCAGCCACATCTCCCTTGCTGTTTCTGCATAAGCCACACTAGAAAGGAGATCAGTGGCTAATGAATTGAAAATCCATGAAAGCACTATGGAGTTGCACGTTATCCATGCTTGTGAGTCTGAATCAGAAGCATCTGGTTTTGGGAGAGTCCCATCAACAAAGCATAATTTATTTTTGGCACGAAGAGCATTTGTCACAGCCCTCCGCCACATATGATAGTTATCTCCGGTGAGTGGACAAGAAACTAATGATACTCCTGGGTTATCAGAGGTTTGAAGAAGATGTGGTGATGTTGAATCACGTGTACTCATATTTCTGCCATGAGAAATAGAAGTGTTAGAGGACATGTTCTCATCTGCCATGTCTCTGCGTAATAGATAAAAAATTACTTTTCAATAAGTAAATGCCCAACCTGTCTCTGATGCCATAATAAGATATAGCTGTGCCTTTTCATTATTGATGAATATATATACAAATATACAAGCTTAGTCATGCCTACGAAGAGGGAGAAGTCTAATCCTAGAAATCAGTACCTACCATATTTGACAGTTGACTATGATTCTAATTGATGCTAACAAAACCTAAAAGATATTAACAAATCCCAAATCCCTTATTTATAGTCAATCCAATAACAAAGATGTGGAAAGTTAGGAATGAGAAACAAAAAATCGACGGTGGTCTGATCGTACAAGAGCAAGAGAGAGTCCAGGAGAGTTGAATATGGATTTGGTAATTGTCGATGATGAGACAAGTCGTGGCTAAACAATTGCACCGGTGGGCATGTTATGGTTGTATGGTATATCTGCCATGATTCTCACTCCTCCTCCTCCTCCTCTAGGACTACTGTTGTCAAGAAATCCTCAAAAACTCGTTAACTTAACTCTTCTCACTATGATCTTACATAAAAGGTATGTTCTTTACAAGCACTCTACACTGAGAAAGTAAAATCATGTCAATGACAGATTTACTTTTCACTTTTACTTCTCATTGATCATAAACCATAAAAGCGACAACTCCGAACCTAAAACCGAACTGGGTATCATGAAAATGGAGACGATGAAGAGAAAAATCAAATCTTTAATGGAGGAGAAAACACAAGAAGAGATATGCAAGAAGGGTAGAGGAGACAGAAGGATACTGAGGTAACTCGAAAAAGCAAAACACGAAAGTTGAAAAAGGACGAGAGAATTGAACACAAAAACGAAGTTTCCTGTTTGTGTTATAAACATAAGTGACGGAAAAACGTCTACCCGAAAAAACTGAAATGAGTGCTTTTTTTTAAAGCTCCACATTTAAGTTTTTTAAAAATATATATATTTTGGTTTTTTTAAAAATATTTTTATTAAAAAAGTGTTTTTAAATTTTACAGTCAAATATTTATTTTTTAAAAATAGTTTTTGCTGTAAAAACATTAATTTTTTCCCTCCAAAAACTGAGCCAAATAGGCACTTAGATACAGATCTGGACAGGTATAGTTAATAGAAAGACTGTTTTTAGCTGATGAATGAAAATAAAATAAAAAAAGAGAAAATAATAAATAATAAGTAATATAAATAAACGTAAAATTAAAAAACCAAGAAATGAAAAATAAAATAAAATAAATACTAATGCCATAAATATAAATAAAGATATAAAAATAATATTAAACTAAGTGAAGTATTAAATATATTATAAAAATAATCTCATAATTGTGACCATAATAAAATATATTATTATTAATAAATTTATTTTAGTGTTATTAGTAACTATATTATCATTAAATTAAACAATATATTGAAAGTAAGTAAAATAGCAAATTAAATAGATTGAGCAAAAAAATAAAGAAATTAAAGTGAAGAACGAAAAATACAAAGGAATTAAGAGAAAAAATTTAAAAGGATAATATATAATTAACAAGCTTTGACTATTTAACCTTTCCTCTATCTTTTTCTCGATATTGGGTTCAACTTTCCTTATTTTGCGGATACAATTAGGTAGGATTATTCTCCTCTATCACCAATCTTTTTTTTTTTTTTTTCCGTATTAGGGAAATCCCATGCAATGCATTGAATTCTCAAGGCGACGTTTACTAACCAAAAATAGCATGTTAGCTCTTTCAACCCCTCTTCACCCTTTTCCTAGTGCCTATATTAAACATGGTCCTATTAGTTTAAACGCCTCTGACTTCCCTGCTTTACCTCTACCTCAACCCTGATTCTTCTCTGAATCCTAATACCCTCGGCTCCTCTACTTGAAGCGAGCAACATTGTTAGTGCATGAAAGGGTACAACATTTTCTTATACTATTAATGAAGTTGCATGCTTAAGAATCAACTCTAACCCCTAGATTCCTCAGCCTCTTAAAGGTTCTTTGTAGCATCTTAAAGGTTCTTTGTAAAACACTGATCCTTCTTTTCATTGAATATAATTTTTTATTTTTAGTAAATAGTATTTTGATGAATAGTAAATTTAGGTGAATAGTAATTTTTAGGGAATTCAACCCTAAAATATTGTAAATTATCTGAAATAAGTATTAGAGTCTAATGATACTGAAACGGATCAAAAATAAGTCTGAACAGATGGATTTTTGAAGTTCCAAAAGTTTTGAACCAAAAATGTCCTTTTTAGAAAATAATGAGTGTTGATTATTTTGAACTTATTAAAAATCTTTTTAAGGCATCCAATCAATAAGTATCGACTCTATTTAGAGTATTTCCTGCTCAATTTGATAATAAGACAATTATGAAATATTTTTGGAATGTAATTATGATAATTGGTGAATTAAACTCATTAAGGTTAATTTGTTTTTTTTTTGGTATAAAAGCTAGTGGATTAATAAGTCATTAGAGTGGACTAATAGGAAGGTGACATATGTAAAGCATTAAAGAGTATAAAAAGCCAAAAACTAAGACTACGTTACTTTATTTTGGAGAGAGCATCGTGAGAGACCAAAAATTAAAAGGACAGGAGAAGAGAAAGGGTGATATTCGGCTATGCTAGAAAGGAAGAAGTGGTAGCTGATTTTCCATGGTTTTGGACCATGATTTGAAGAGAGCTTGATCAAGACTAAATGTTCTTCAATTGTTCAAAAGATTGAAAGAAAGTGGTAAGTTTTCCTAACCTAAATTTCTGGTTTTGGGGTTTTTGAGTGGGATAGATTCATATAAGATCAATGGTGATTTTTGACTTCCCATGGAGTAGATAATAAGTTTGGATGCATTTAAGGGTTAAAAATAAGAAAATCAACCAAGGAATCAAGCTTGAGAGAATCTGCCATAGCTAATGTTTTTAGTATGATATGATCCAAAAGTCTATTTTGATGTTACTTTGCATGGAATTGGCTGCATATGATAAGAGAGAGAGTCACACTTAGTGACATTCTGTCTTAAGTTATCGATTCACTTAAACCAATCCTATTGTTTTGGTCATAACTCAGCCTACAAAACATCAAATTGGATGATTCCATCTGTAAATAAAACCTAATATATAGAACTAAAAATCTCTAATAGAGACCTTGACCTAATTATGGGTAAAAGACATTGGAATTCGAGATTGAAAATGGTGACTTGATGTTGCCTCTATGTTAGAGCAACTTGTGACATTTGGTGCATGTTTCTTGATTTAGAATTTTAAATAGCCTGATTTTATATGCTATGGAAACTAAAGATATATGGGAAAAATATCTAGAAGACTCAAAACCTAATATGAACGTTTACTATGTGAAAATTATTGAACAATTGGAGGTATGAATTAGGGGTCACGACCGTGACTCATCATACATGATCGTGGGATGATGAATACGATTAGCGTATGTGTTACACGATTAAAAACTAATATAAAATTCAATTAAACTGAATATATACTGTTAATATGTTATTTCAAAATTTGGAAATAAATGCCTAAGCTAAATGTGCTTTGTGTAAGTAAAGGAAGGGCAAAGAATGTGTGAGTGTGCTTGGCGGCAAAGTTGTTAGACAACGAGTGTATTTTAATTGTTTTATATGAATAAATTCTTTACAAAAGAATTGATGTTACGTAACTTTATATTGTATGATTATTAGTTATATGTAAATGATATATTACAAGTGAATATTGCTAGTATAAGTGTATATTGAGCAATATATGAATTGAAGTTTAAAAGTTGAATTACATACGATTCGAAATTACATTGAAATTAGGTTGTTGCTTGAGAAAAAGGAAATGAGTTTTAGCCTATGGTATACCATTAGGATTTGCACATATTACTATACCGGTATATAGTGTAGGACCTGGATTCGAAAGCCCAAAATTCGGAGTCATAAAGCGTGAGCATACTATCCTATAGGGTTATTTCAAGGAACCCTCATTAGTCATCATCCCACATGAGTGGCGCCCACATCAGTTCATACTATTCCAACATATTCCTTCGCTTTCCTTCAATAAAAACCTTTTTCCAATCAATTCAGAATGCTGCCAATTTTTTGTGTGGAGAGATAGCACAATGTGTGAGGAATCTATTATCTCAAGGGGTCACTTCGATTAGAGGTCGGATAACAAAGATTGGTCGGATAAGAATTTCCATCCAGAAATTATAAGTCTTAGGGACTGGGTTAAAATTCTATTCCTTTGGATCATTTGTATCTCTATGTCTCTAGTTTGTTTAGACATAAGATTCATCTTAGTTGGAGGCCGGATAACAAAGTTATAGCCGAACGAAATCAAATAAGGTTCTGTCCTCAACCATATTGAACCTATTTCGGGACAAATGGTATAACTTGCTCTAAGGTTATTAGATCAATGTCATTATTGCAAGGTTCGAAAGAGGACTTTAATATCTACAACTTTCATGAAGACATTGAACTGATATTTTGTCATCTAAAGGGTCAGAATTAGACCAAACGATACATTATGAATAGTGACCAGAAGAAGGTTATGAACAGTACACAGAAGATATCTTGCAATTAGCATAGCTTTTTGTAGAGATATCAGATTAAGTAGTTCTTTTGATGGTTACAAAGGGGACTTCAAGATATACAATCTTTGTGAAGATCTTGAAGACAAATTCTATCATCTATAGGGTCAAAAATGGGACTAGATAATAGGATCAGATGAACCTAGACGAAGGGTTAGAAGAATTGGAAAATGGTCATAACTTTCTTTAGAGAACTCAGATTGAGGTGTTCTTTAGATGGTTTGAAAGAGGACTTCAAGATATACAACTTTCACGAAGACTCAAAGAAAAATTTGATTGTCTATAGGGTCAAAAATGGGACCAGACGAAAGGATCAGATGAACAGTGCACAAAACTATATGATGTCATCACTAGACGATATGACCTCACTAGACGAAGCGTCCTCACCAGATGACACGTCATCACCAGACGATACCTCTTCACTAGACAATCTAGAATCACCAGACGAAACATCTTCAATAGATGATACGTCCTTACCAGACGATGCGTTCTCACCAAATGACCCGTCATCACAAGACGATACCTCATCATCAGATGGTACGTCATCACTAGATGATACTCCCTATATTCCTGAGCATCTCCATTTATAAGGACCATAACTTTTGACTCCGATATCCAGAAACTTCATACTTTATAGTGTTGGAAAGATAAAAAGCTAACCTATAACTTCCATTAAGACAACATGTCAAATTCATCCTAAATTAATCCAAAATTTGCCCTAAAATCATAACACGAATTTTTCCCTTATGGAAGACTTGAAATTTTGCTTCTCGCAAACTTGGAATGTCCGGAGCTTAAACATTCAGCTACTAAATTGACTTCATTAAACTCTCAAATCTCAACTCATTTGTATCATCACCTTTCATTACATCTGATAGGTCATAATTCCTATCTTCCTTCTCGTAACATCTCACTTATGTGTATATATATATATCAACGATTTATGCTCCAAAATCATCATCTCAAGATGATAACTTCTTCACGTGTATCTAATTTTAAGTTACATCATCCATACACCATTCATATTTCATTAACATCAAAAGAATAAATTTTTACAAATCTTTAATGGCATTTTAAGCCTCAATACATCATCATCTCAAAGTCTCAAATTACAAAGATTCTTAAACAAATAAACTTTATATGCAACTATAACGTTGTGCTTTCTTAAAACCAACTTGAAATACAAAATAAGCAAGTTTGGAGTAATTCGCTTAGGCTCTTGATCACTTGATCTCTTAGCTATCACTTGAAGATGGAATAAAAGGGGGTAAGCTTGAAAGCTCTCCGGTAATAGTTTATAACGGAAGAATATGCAAAAACCTTTGAAAACATTTTACTTGTCATAGAAAATTTTCATTGAGTTCATAAAACACATATTTCTCAAATTCTTATCATATAGTCAAATCCTCAAACTACAAAACATGAATGCATAAAACTTGTTCACATATCATAAGCATATAAGCACATTAGAATGGTTTGGGTGGATCCAAAACAGAACTTACTACACATTTCTTATAAGAGTCATGTTTAGCCGTGAACAGAACATATTAACGCAATCCCACATAATGGTTTTGCATAGCCGTGAACTTATGGGAGTCCATGAAAGAGCTCTATGCCACTAGCGGGCAAGTAGAAGAAGCCTTTTGTCAAAGTGCACTTGACTTAACTTAGGGGACCACTACAAACCCATGTATCATTTAATTCATGACCTGTAAACTTGTTGCCCAAAATGACACATTTTTTAAACTTGATTTTCATAAACACGAGATATTTCGAAAACATGATTTCATCAAAATGTCATCTTTTCAAAAATCACTTTCAAATTCTTTTCATAAATCATCACAAAACTCATATAACAACATATTGCAGTTTCTCAAATCATTCGAAAGCAATAAATACAACACTTATGATGCAGTTGAAAACATTAAACTTCCTTGATTCAAAGAAAACTTTTAGTGGCTTATTTACTCTATTATAAACATGTACCCACCTTGATTTCCTTGCTTATAGACTTGCTCAAAATGCCTC
>JAOQMP010000004.1:23244517-23254558 GCA_027563575.1 Erythroxylum pedicellare
GATGTTTTAATGAGAATTGGGAGTTGATGAATAGGTACATGAACATATCTTGTTTTTGGGTTAATGATCAAATTTAGATCATGCCTTGTTGGTGAATGATATTGAGATGAAATGACCTGACCTGAAGTTGAAAAACTAGGTATGTGTCGGTGGAAGTTCGCTGCGGCAAACTCCTTCTTTTTCCACGGAAAACTTGAAGGATTTAGCTAGGATTTCTTTTAGGTAAAGTTCTTCATGGAGAACTTGTGAAAATTTCGCGAGAATTCCTCTCTGGAGGAGTTCGTCGCGGCAAACTTCTCTGGTTTTGCCGCGGCGAACTTTTCTTTGCACTGAATATATTTTAGTATTTTGGGCATATCTTTTTTTATAGTTATCCAAATGGACTGATTCTTGATTTGGAGTAAACTAGAGACATATGGATATAAATCATATGAATACATAAAATTCTGAATCAGAATATAAAAACTTCAATTTCTGGGTAGAAGTTGAGTATAGGGTACTGTCTTAGAATAAAAACAGTCCAAAAATATTTGGAGTATAAATTTCACAATACTGAATCAAATTGAATAACCTTGGTGTCATTAGAAACCTAAGACATAGGGGAGTAATTTTATAGAATAAAATGTTCTCAAATTTCCCCATTTACATTGTCTAAATGATCAAGAATAGTAGACCCAAAAGTCAGTTTTTGGGAAAAATCTGGAATTTTGATCAATGAGTTATGTATTGTGATTTTAATGGTTTTATTGGTATCTAGACCATAAGTACACATGGTACTTATATGAATTGGTAATACAAATGATTACGTGATAAGAATAATGGATAGATACCTGAGCTTGTCATGACATGCATACTGTATATTTTAAATACATACATGTGCATTATAAAACACTTACAATTGTGTCAATTTGTGATATGTGTATATTGTTGTTATAGAGGAGCAATTGGAATGTCAACCTCCAAATATTGCCAGGACTTCTAGGAATTAGCTTCAGGAGTGACCAGTAAGTAACCTAGATGGTTCTACTCAATTATTTGTTATGTTAGATTATGTTTGAATTGCTTCATAAATGTGAATTGAATTGTGTTGATTTCCAGACAGAAGGTCCGACGATTGTGAAATGTGAATGAGATATTGAATTTTTAATTGCATGTGAATGTGACAAACTAAGTGTTTAATGATATGATTGATTGAAAATGTGAGATGTATTCTATACATGAATGCATGACTAGATAATGGGAGTTATGACTGGAGTAGCCACTAAAAATGAGCTAAAAGCTCCAAAGTGTATAAGAGCCTAAGGCTCACTATGTAAAATGAGCCTTGTATCCCCAAAAAAAAGAGACAATTATAAATGAGCCCGGTATCCACAACAGATACGAGACAGTGTAGGCACTCGGTCATAATAACGTAATATTTGGAAAAGAGTCACATGAGCATTCATGTGCATTTTATTAAGCATGTTGGATTGATTGAGATGCTTAAATTGTTTACTCTTGAGTGTGAATGTGGTATATGATGAATTATGCAAGGTTGTGAAATATGTATTATATGATGAATTATGCAAGGTTGTGAAACATGTATTATATGTATTGATGTGATGCATGAATTGAGTGAACCATCGATGATGGTTACCTCATTGAGTTTGCAAAACTCGTTCAAAATTGCATATTGACTTTTTAGGACTTAGAGATGACTTTAGCTACTGAGAGACGTACAAGCAATGTACACTTGTACTTTGAAGGAAAAGAAGAAATGACTCAAAGGTCGGTCAGCTGAGATTGGATTGCTCAATGATTTGCAGCCTTTTTGTTCTTACCCTTGGAGGTCGAATAAAAAATTTAAATCCAAGGATTGCAGTATAGAATACAACCTCAGGTCGTTTCACTTAATCTAAACTTAGTGAATGGATCTATACTAGCCTATGTGTCATGATATGCAAACTAAATTAGCAAGGAAAGGGGGGTTTTGATCTTTGGAAATCTTGACAAAATTAAATGAATTGTAAGAAAAATGTATAAAAAGTAGTTTTTGGATTTTGGGAATAGAAAAGCGATAAGATAAAAACAATGATTAATTGGCGACAGTGTCCTCTTGAAAACGAGCTTTGGCTATCATAGTTTGAAATAAATTTTAATGGGAGTGAATCACTAAGTTTGAAATGGTAACCTTAAAGAACTCTTTAAGTCCAAGGTCTTAATCAATGAACTCCATTTTTTAAGAACTTGTTGAGTGCTCTTAGTGTGTGAAATGGGTAAGACAATGTAATAAGTCACTTTGGGATCTAGAATCAACTCAATATCAAACACAACTAGGCAAAGAAAAGAGAATCACCAAGATCAAAAAATGACATATATGAGAATTCATATATTTAAGCTCCAAGTTCTACATCAACAAATCCTAATAACACATTAAATATCCAACACTTGATTAAACTCTAATCAAGAATGTTAACTATAAAGTACAATTCCTAAACTTAGGAAATCATAAATCATAGCCAAACATAGATTAAGCAACTCCCCTTTTAAGCCCATTGAACTTAAGCCATTGCTACATCTTCAAGAGGGAAGAGATGCCTAGCCACTCATAGCTCTAAGTAACCTCACAACTGAGAAGCAACCGGAAGATCCAATGGTAGCTACTGACTGTGGAAAATGAGAGAAAATGGTAGAGATGATGGTATAATAGTGGAGGGGTCGAAGGAAGTGTGTGTTCTTTTTGGTTCTTTTTTACTCTCGCTCTAATGTCGGCTCTACCTTCTTTTTTAACCTAAAATAGTTAGGTTTTTAAAAACCAGGTTGATGGGTTGGATGCACAGTGGGTAAACTTTCAAAAATGGTTTAGGTAATTGAAGGTTCGCTGCGGTGACAAAATTAATTCATGTCGCGGTGAACTTTTCCCGAAAGGATTTACTTGGAATTCTTCATACTTGGCTGGGGCGATACATCATCCTTTCGCCGCGGTGAACTTCCTGTTGCACATGTTGACTTGTTAACTTATCTTCTTCAACCTTCCCTCCTTAACTCTACTTCTTCTTGAGTCTCCTACAATGAACAAATGGTAGTTTGCAGTATCAATTATTCTCAAAATATTAATTCAGTGCAATTGATAATAATTTGTGACAATTTTACTCTCAAACTATATAAAGTAAAGGTAGGCACTCAAGAGTCAAATCATAAAATCTTAAAATAAGAACCAAGAAGTGTAGTAAAAACCATGACAATGTCACTAATTTATATAAGAAACTTGGGTTCAATCAAATTCCCCCACACTTAGACCTTTATACCTCTGGACAAAGTTTATAAAAGTCAAAGAGACACAAGTGCAAAAGAAAATTCCAACCATGTTTAAAACGAGATTTGGTTTGAAGGTTATAAAATCTTCGAGGGACAAGAGTGAAAAGAATCTAATTAGGGAAAATTTTTGAAATGAGGCAATTTTAAAATAGTTTCTGCAAAGAGGATAGCGTCACTGCGGCGAAATCAAGAGTTTTCCATAGCAAAAAATTAATTCTGCAACGTCGTTGCAGCGAAGAAAGGGTTCACTGCAGCGAAAAATGACAGAAACATTTGAACGAAGCGGTTGGCCTCAATCACCAAGTTTAAAATTTTCACATTATGCACAATTGACTTGCACAAGCGGTTAAATGGACGAAAATGATGCACAGATAAGAATTGCAAATTGAAACAACCTCCCCCACACTTAAACATCATATTGTCCTTAATGGGAAGAACAATTAACACAAATAGGCATTGAAGGGAAAGAGAATTATATAAATACTTGGCCAATAAGTTTGTACATGACAAAATGGAACTGAGTATCTGACAAACTAAAAAGTAAAACAAAAGAAAGGAAAACATAAAAACAAGTAACTCGAGCTACTCCATAGAATGATCATCCCTAGCTTCTACCTTTTCGTCTAGGTCGGTAAAATCAAAATTAGCGCTATTTGAATGATTGGAAGCACTGGATGAACTAGATGGGATAGGGGGTAGAATGAGTAGGATTTTTAGTTCGAGGCATGTTCATGCAGAAAACCAAAAATGAACAAAACTGATTAAAATGCATACCCGAAGTGACTAATGTCGCCGTGGCGCAATGGATGTGTCGTCATGGTGGAAAATAGACATTTGGTTTGCCACGACGAAAGGGATGAGTCACCGTGGCAAAAAACAGACAGTTTGGCTAGCCGCGGTGAAAGGGATGCATTGCCGCGGTGAAAGCAATAACTCACCATATCGTGGTGAAATGGATGCGTCGCCGTGGCTAACATGCCCTGAATACAAGAGAAACAATGAGGTAAAAATCGGACAAAGGCAAAGGCTAGAAATACTTACGAAGGAGGAAGAGAGCTTCATAGAGAAGAGTGGCGAGCGCAAAATAGAGCGAGGAGAACAAACGGTGGCCGCAATGAACAGGAATGAGAGATATTTAGTAAGGAGTGGTCGGATGCCGCGATGAAGAAAAAGTTCAGACGATGGAGTGGGACAGGGGTCGGGGTGTTTAGAAAAAGGTTTGAGGTGTGAAATGACTGAATTAGGCAGGAGGAATACGTAAGGTTAAAAGAGAATAAGGGTGAAAGGGTGATTTCGCATATCAATTTTGCACAGATTTAACGTTTGCCACAGCGACAGTTGAAATTTGCCATGGCGAACTTAACCCTGGTTGTGAAGATAGAGATTTTGACATGTTGCCGCAACGAAACATTAGATGTACACCCCAGCGAAGTAAAACCGAGGTGTACGAAGAGGACTGTTAAGGAGTTTGCAACGGCGACAAGGAATGCACGTTACGGTGAAATATACCCAAAAGAAATGGAGAGAAAAAAAGTTGTTTGCCATAGTGAAAAGATATATTCAGGCTGCGGCAATGGCTCAGAAAATTGTAAAGAACATTTACCGTAGCGAACATCCAAACATGGATCCACGCCACAACAAAATGTTCCTGAGAGCAACATGAAGAAAAAACAAACAAAGACAGAAATGGAACAATCTTAATAAAGAATCAAGATGGATACTCATTTCACTTAAAATTCATATATAAAATCCTTAGGCTCCAGGAAACAAATTGCAATTCATCCATTCACATCAATTTCCTCAAACATGGCATGCATCAAGCCTAAACACAGCGAACATAAAAAGGAGATGAATTATTGAATTGAAACTGCTTAAACTGAAAACTAAACCTAAGGCCTACTGAATTAGTACCCCCACCTTATTCAACATACTAATGCATCCATAATTTCATATTCAATCAAAGAGCAAAAGTAAGTAGTAAGCAAAGAAGGAGAAAAGACCTGATGACTATAGAGGATCTCGTGTCTCTTGGTGGATGGTTGGCAGATAACTATACTGTGGTAAGGAAACTTGACTTGTCACGTCAGTTTGATCGTCCACATTTCTCATTTCACCTAAAATGTTAGTGGAAAACTCTTCTTCCAAAAGGCCATCAGTTACAATCACGGTACTTAATGGATTCATTGCAGAGTTAGAGTAAACATGTTGCGATTCAAACTTAGAGCATGCATCATCTATAACAACATTAAGCATGATAACTCCTAAAAGTGAATAATGCTCATGGGGGTGTTTCATAGCATCATACATGTTAAAAATCATTTGTTGATCCCCTACCTTTATGGTGATTGTACCTACTTTCATGCTAATCATTGTACTAATAATCCTTAGGAAGGGTTGACCGAGAATCAAGGAAGTGTCCAGCACAACTTCTGAAGACATGCCAAATTATAAAAGTCAACTGAAAAAACCAAACCCTTTACCTGAACTAAGATATCCTCTATGATGCCCACCGGATGTCTAAAAGATCGATAAGCCTATTGCAACACTACAGATGTAGGCTTAAGACTCTTAACTCCTAATGATGTATAGACAGACTTAGGCATCACATTGATTACCTCCCTTAGATCTAACAAGGCCCTTCCTATGGTAACTTTTCCTATTGTATGGGATGGTGAAAGATCCAAGGTCTTGACACTTGAAGGGTATTTATGGTTTAAAAAGGGCAGACACATTTGAGTTGACTTGTGCTCTTTCATTGGGTCTAAACTTTCTTTTGTTTGTGCACAAGTCCTTGAGATATTTAGCGTATACAGGAACCCTTTTCACTAGGTCAAGCAAAGGGATGTTGACTTCTACTTTTCCAAATAAGTCAATGACATCTTTTTCATATTTACAATCACTCATCCTTTTGTTAAGCAAATATGAATTTGTAAGGGGAAGGTCTTTTATACTTACCTCTTTTTTGGTTGTTTCCTAGGTTCCTTGCTTGCTCAATTCTTGGTGGCTTTCAAAATTCGCTTTCTTGTTCTTTAATTTCATTGACTCCCTTTCAGTCAAAAGTGCTCATTCCTTGGATCTTTTTGACTTCTTCACTCTTTCATTTGTTAAAGGCAATTCTTCATCCTTGATCTCCTCTTCATCTTCTCCATCATATTTATTACTGAACCTCACTTGTTTCCCCGCTTTCGAGCGTTATGGAATTCAATCTCTTAGGGTTCATAACACTGTTGGAGGGAATGGTTCCACTCCTTAGTGCTTGGTTCTCATTTATATTGTTAGACAATTGAGTAAAAAAGACTTGATATTTTTAGCTTTCGTCTCCCATTGCTCCATTCTTTTTTCCAGAGCGTTGAACCGAGCAACATTCTTTGAAGAGTCTTACTGAATTAGAGAAGCTATGGGATTGAACTAATTATTGTTAGAATTTCTCTCCTCCTTCATTAGGGCCTTCATATTATGCAGTAGTTGGTTAGTGTCATCCTTTGGTGGGACAGTCAGGGCTTGTTGTTGGTTTTGGAACTAGTTTATGGAAGTACCAGTTCCTCCTCCTTGATAAAATCTGCTTGGACCCCTTCCCTCTTCATTCTTCCAACTGAATCTAAGATTTGCTTTCCATCCCTCATTATAAGTGTTAGAGTAGGGGTCCCATTTCTGATTGGTTAGGCTCTGATACACTGCAGGCACTTCTTCATACAGACCGGGGCAAACACTCGATATGTGCATTACTGACCCACAAGTATCATAAATGGGTGTAGTAAGATCTATAGAAGATGTCGGGAGATGCACATTCATATTCTTCAGTTCTACAGTGATGAAGGATAATTGTGAGTTCACTCTACTCTCTAAAGAGTCAACTTTGGACTCCATGCTCTCCATTCTTTTAGATTAGGCTGTTGAAGTTCCCCACTAATGTACTCCTTTGGTTTCCTTAACACTATATTGTTGATGATTCAAGGCCATCTTCTTAATAAGATCCCATGCCTCTATAACTGTAAGATCAATTAAAGAACCTCCCGATGTCGCATCCAACATACCATTATCTTGACTTTTCATCCCATCATAAAAATACTGCACTAATTGCTTATCAAGTATCTGGTGATAGGGGCATCTGGACAATAGATCTTGGAAGCGTTTCCAATAATCATAAAGGGACTCATCATAATCCTGACGTGTTGAATAGATCTCCTTCCTTAGTGATGAAGTTCTGGAGGTCGAAAAATATTTTTCTAAGAATGCTTTTGCCCAACTATGGTAGGCATTCTCCATGTGCCTTGGGAGGCTCATATACCACTCTTTTGCTTTTCCCTCCAGTGATAGGTGAAAAACCTTCCATAATACTTGATTAAGTGAGGCTCCCATCGGCTTCATACTCTGGCAGATCATTGACAAAGATTGCAAATGCATGTAGGGATCCTCTCCTTTCAAGCCATGAAATTTAGGAAGAGAGTTAATGAGTAATCCTTTGACTTCAAAATTCACGTCAAAATTAGGACAAACAACAGTAAATGGATCATAATTAACATCAGAGGTAGTTTCTTCCCTAATGGTCCTTCTTCTTTGATTCCCATTATTCTCCCCAACTCGCTCATGCTCCCCATTTCCTCCATTATCACCATTCCTAGGTTGGTTAGCAAGAAAGTTAGGGTTTTGCAGGAAAGCTGGATTTTCGACCATTATCACTCTTTCTAATGAATTGGCCTCACTACCTGGCTTACTAGACTCTTCTTCAACAATTACCCTACTTCTCTCTTTTTCTTTCTTCTCCTTTCTAATCTTCCTCAAACGTCTCTCAATTTTAAGTTGGAAAGGAAAAAGTTTAGCTTTCTGAGGTATGCTCGGGAATAACTCAAAAAGTAAATAAATAAGTAACAAAATTTACTTGCAAGCACACAAGGTCAAATAAAAGGACAAGATGTGATGGATGCAAGTGTGTGAAAGTATGTATAAGAGTAAAGTATGCAAGTAAAATGTGTATGTAATGAAAAGCGACAAAGAAATGTTCAAAACTATGCAAGTGTAAAAATGCCAAGTATGAAAAATGCAAAAAGTTCAGTATCCTATTTGTTTGTGTTTTCAAAATTTTATGCTAAGGAATGAAAATGAAATCCTAAACTATTGACAAGTATGAAACTAAACTATCTAAAATGAAATCTAAAAGGAAAGGTTCCTAACCTCAATTAGCACCAAAAATGACAAAAACTAACCTAGAGAACCAATTACTGGGTTCCCCAGCAACGACACCATTTTGGTTCGCAACCTTTTTATTCTTACCCTTAGAGGTCGAATAAAAAATTTAATTCCAAAGATTGCAGTATAAAATACAACCTCGAGTCATTTCACTTAATCGGAACCTAGTGAATGGATCTAAGCTAGCCTATGTGTCATGATATGCAAACTAAATTAGCAAGGAAAGGGGGGTTTTGATCTTTGGAAATCTTGAAAAAATTAAATGAATTGTAAGAAAAATGTATAAAAAGTAGTTTTTGGATTTTGGGAATAGAAAAGCAATAAGATAAAAACAATGATCAATTGGTGACGGTGTCCTCTTGAAAACGAGCTTTGGCTATCATAGTTCGACATAAATTTTAATGGGAGTGAATCACTAAGTTTCAAATGGTAACCTTAAAGATCTCTTTAAGTCCAAGGTCTTAATCAATGAACTCTATTTCTTAAGACCTAGCTGAATGCTTTTAGTGTGTGAAATGGGTAAGTCAATGTAATAAGTCACTTTGGGATCTAGAATCAACTCAATATCAAACACAACTAGGCAGATAAAAGAGCATTAACATGATCACAAAATGACATTTATGAGACTTCATATATTCAAGCTCCAAGTTCTACATCAATAAATCCCAATAACATATTGAGTATCCAACACTTGATTAAACTCTAATCAATAATGTTTAACTACAAAGTACAATTCCTAAACCTAGGAAATCATAAATCATAGCCAAACATAGATTAAGCTACTCCCTTTTAAGCCCATTGAACTCAAGCCATTGCTACATCTTCAAAAGGGAAGAGATGCCTAGCCACTCATAGCTCCAAGTGACCTCACAACTGAGAAGCAACTAGAAGATCCCATGGTAGCTACCTACTGTGGAAAATGAGAGGAAATGGTAGAGATGATGGTATGATAGTGAAGGGGTCAAAGGAAGTGTGTGTTTTTTTGTTCTTTTTTTCTCTCGCTTTAGTGTCGGCTTTGCCTTCTTTTTTAACCTAAAATAGGTAGTTTTTAAAAACCGGTTGATGGGTCGGCTGCATAGTGGGTAAACTTCCGAAAATGGTTTGGGTGATTGAAGGTTCACCGCGGTGACGGGATGAGTTTGCCGCGGCGAACTTTTCCTGAAATTTTTGCTTGGAGTGTTAGTTCTTTCACTGTGGCGACAGAGTTAATTCACACCGCGGTGAACTTTTCTTGAAAAGTTTTGCTTGGAATTCTTCATACTTCACCTTAGTGACACATCATCTTTAACTTCCTGTTGCACATGTTGACTTATTGACGTATCATCTTTAGCCTTCCCTCCTTGACTCTACTTCTTAAGTCTTCTACAATGAACAAATGGTAGTTTGCAGTATCAATTGTTCTCAGAAAATTAATTTAGTGCAATTGATAATAATTTGTGACAATTTTACTGTCAAACTACATCAAGTAAAGGCAGGCACTTAAGAGACAAATTAAGCATAAAATCTAAAAATAAGAACTAAGAAGTGTAGTAAAAACCATGACAATGTCACCAGTTT
>JAOQMP010000004.1:23268774-23279068 GCA_027563575.1 Erythroxylum pedicellare
CCATATAAAGTAAAATGGGAGATCTAGAAGGAAAAACCAATATAAGGGCAAAACGGTAATTTTACCCTTTATTGTGCGGATGGCTATAATATGCTTCATATTAGAGTTTTAAATTGGACATCTTATTTAACACATGTGTTCTCATAATATTTAGTAATTCAAGAGTTCAACTAATTGTCTTTAGTGGAATAACATTTAGTTAATAAGCTTGAATTAATTATAATGAGATTAAATTAATTCCGAGCTTATTAGAGCTTGAATTATATAAGTCAAAATAGATTCCCCATTTGTCTTTTAGGAAGGTTATCAAACAAATTAAGAAATAAAAATAGAGGTTTTAAAGCTTATGATTGAATGTTGGGCTTACTTTAATTAATTGTTAATTAGAAGCCCATATGAACATTTAGAAATGACTTAGACTTTGGTTAATGATAAAAGGAGGTTGATTTTTAGTTTTAATGGGCTAAATGTGCAGCTGCATATTTAACATTGGTTTGGTATATTTCAGATGGTTTTTAATATGCTTCATCATCATTAAATGGAGTAATGATCTTATCATTAAATGGTTTAATGGTTGTTTTTTAATGATAGCGTGTAACCATTTAGCATTCATTGGATTGAAGAAGAAAGAGGTGCATTTCATGGACCATCTTCCTTCTTTCATCACACAAAACTGAAAATGAGATGTATCATTTAGGTTATTGGTCTTTTCATATAGCCATCTTAAAATAAATGAGAAGAGTCTCATTTGTTGGCTTATTTATGATTGATTAAGGAAGGATGTGATGCATAAGATGCACTTCACTTCTTTCTTTGAGGCTTAACCGAAATTACAAGGTGTTGTTGATTTTTTATCTCTTTCTCTCCTATCTTGCATGTGTTGGCCAAAATTTGCATGAGAGGTGTTTAATCATTGGCTTCTTTCTTCTAAGGCAAAATATCTTCAAGTTTTCTTCTCCTTTCCACTAAAGGATCTTGTTAACCAAGTTGTCCAAGGAGAACAAGTGGTAAATTGAATTGTTCAAGGATACAATAACGAGAAGAGGATACATTACCTAGGAGAGGATACATTGCCGAGGATAGGATAACATAGTGAGGAGTTAAAGCTATAGCGAAGGAGTTAGTAATAATTTCCATCTTGTTGTTTTTGTATATTATTTTCCTTATATTGTATCATGTATGGCTTAGCATGCTGATTTGGTTATATTGCTTTTGTTTCAATTTTGATTTCTAAAATGTTTTGAAATCTACCGTTTTATCTAAATATAGCATGCTTATATTTTCCATCCAATAATTGGTATCAGATCCAATTTTCTTATGCATGATTTCAGTTCTTATATGTGATGCATGGGTTGGAAAATTTTTATATGCTGCATATTTTTATGTGATAAATATATATATGGTGTTTATTTTACTCTTTTGGTTGTCCATAGATTCTAAAGTTACCTTGTACATTTTCTTCATTTGGTTCGCAACAAGGAGGGTGGCCTATCATCATCATGTTTCCCTTCTTGGTTTCATTTTTATGTTTTCTTTGATTATGTCATTTACAAAATCATGTAATGATGAAGATGAACAAGTCATGGATTGAAGAAATGAAGAGGTAAAGTTTTGGTTTTGATTATTATGTCTTGGCTAAATTTTGGTTTTTAGAAAACAAAAGTGATGGAATTTTGTTTTAAAATTTTTTTCAGTTGTATGAACATTTTTGTTATAAAGTATCAGTTTTTACAAGTGCTAAAATTTTTATGTGATATACATAAGTTTCAGTTTTGGTGAAAAACAAGTGCAGATTTTTGTTTTCCTCCTCCTCCTTACCCATTAAACATACCATTTGTGCTGTAACATCCCGTTACCCACGTTAAGGCTAGAAATTTGATTTATGAGAAAGTACTGAGAAATTAGGAAATGCACATCATGCTTTAGTTAAATATGATATGCACATTTTTGCATATGAATATGATTGCATATGCATTCATTGACATTTTTTGGGTATAATTGATTTATAAATGCGATTAAAATGTGAATTGTGAGTTATTTGCATTAAAAATTTATTTAGAGACCATTAGCATTATTTCAAAAGTTTTGGTGAATTTGAGGTTCATTTGGACTGGGAAAAATTCCAAGTGGTAGGATAAATTGATACATGAAAAATTTGGATAATTAAGCCTAAAATTGAGTGACATTTGGCATAGTTAATTGGTGACAAATGGACTAGTAATTAAGTGACAAATGGATTAATTATTGTGTGACAAGTGGACTAATAATTAGGAGACATATGGACTGATTAATTGGTGACATATGGCAGCATCTAGAGTGGATTAGTGGCAGCATCTTGATTAGGCAAATGTAAGACGAGCCTTAGGACAAATGTTGTGCTGTAAAGTTGACACCTAGCATGTTGATGGAGCAAATTCCAGCAACAATGTTTCTTCTGTTTCTCTCAGCTGTCTCCACGAAATTGCTCCAACTTTCTCCTCTCTAATTTGCCTGAACCCTAGCCAAGTTGTTGCACCAAAACCAGCTTTTTACCTTACACAAAATAGCTAAGAAAACCAGCTGAAAGTTACCTTCATCTTGCTGTCCAAAATCAACATGTTTTCATCATAAGTTTGTGGTGAATTTTGCTTGCATGGAGACTTGATTTAATCTGAAGTTTAAGCTGAATTAAAAGCCTAACAAATAAGTGACAATTTGATCTTTATGATATGTTTAGTAGTATGAGAATTATGCCTGAATTGGAATGACATATATGAGATATTGGCGAAGATGTATGCTGGAATGTTATGAACTGGAGAATTTTCATTGATAGACTTCAGTATTTTGAATATATCTTGAACTGTACATTTACAAATAAGTTGATTATTAATTCAAAATAAATTAAAGAAATATTTCTACAACGTTCCTAAAGAAGTCAAATGTTAATTTTATCTCTAAGCATTTCAAAATCTGGCTGGAAGTAGAGTTAGGAGTTTTGTTACAGTTTAAAAACATTTTGAACTCTTTTGGATATAACTTTCATTATAATGAATCAAATTGTATGCCTATGTGTTATTAGAAACTAGAAACATAATGGAATAATTTTCTAGAAGAAAGTGTTACTGAAATACACCATTTTCCTTGTTATAATGATCATGCAAAGTTATCCCAAAAAGGGGGGCTAGGATGAAAATACTGAGGCGTGTTGGAATTTGATAACTGGAATATTTTTACTGAACATGCTTCAATATTTTGGCTATATTTTGATGTATATATTTCCAAATGAAGGACTAAAAAATTTTCTTTAATCGGTGGTTGATAGTATACTTTGAATCAGCATCAGGGGCCTGATCGTTTCTACCAACTTTTTTCCCCAATTAATATGATTTTTATAATTCAAATGATTCTTGTTTTAAATTAAATTGAAATAGAGACATTTGGCTACAAATTTTAAGGAGAAATTGAATTTTAGTTTTTTCCTTAAGGGTCTTAAAATTTAGCTTGAAAGTAAGTCTTGGCTTAGGTAGTAGCACTACTAGGAACATAAATCAGGTCCTATTGTTATTGAATAAACTATAATGATATAGGCTGAATCAGATAAATGTCTTCACAAACTTTATAGCTTATTCTTTTAGCTTTTGATTGGTATAAATTTTGTAATTTTTGGATATTGGAATTGAGAGATATGAGGTGGACAACTTGAATTCATTATCACGCATTAGCCAAAACTTCAAATGTACATAGTCTGTGGTTATGAAATTAGTTTCACATTGTTTTATTATGGTCCAAACCCTAAGTACAAATTATATTAATGAGGGCTTTGCTATCTAAATAATATGGTGACAAAATCTCGATAAGATACCCAAAATTGTTATTAAACATGCATTGTGAATATTGTCTCTACATTGATGTGCATAAAGAAAGACTTATACATTTATGCAAAATTGTGATATATGTAAATATGTTTTGTATATATAGGGGAGCACATTAGACTCCAGTCAAACATTGCTGGATTATCGAGGCAATAGCGTATTGGAGTGTACTGAATTGAATTTAATATTGATGAATGTGTATTAAATTGTGTATTGAATTCCAGACAATAATTGTTTGAGGCGTTCAATGCATATGAATATCGTTAAAAGTGCTAGTTGTACGTGAATGAGAATGACTAATTGAATTTGATATGCACTAATTGTGTTCTGAATTCCAGACATGAATTGTCTGAGGAGTTTAATATTTAGGTATGTGTTGGAAGTGTTACGAATTTTTGCGAAACTTTGTATGATATTTGAATTCTCAACGAAAGTTGAATGCTGGACTTAGGTCCGATGATTATGAGATTCTGATTATGCATCATTTGTGATTGTTATACATGGTAAATTCTGTAATTTATGCATTTCATAAAATTTATGCTCAGATAAAGGCATTGTGATCAGAGTTGCCAGTTTGATAGAGCTTTAAGCTCAGTATTCTGCACATAAAGCTTTGCTCCGTGAATTCTGTTCTGACTGAGCCCAATGGGCCAATATCTGTATATGTATGTGATAGGTACTCGGTCATAAGAATAATAACAAATCTGGAGTCTCATATGTATCTGCATTTGTATAAATCTTTGTGATATCGTATATGTTCTGAATTTATGCTAGAAACATGATGTGCCATAATAATGTGAATATTTGGATTATATTTGTATTACACATGATTTCAATGAATATATGTAAAATATGTGATTTGTGTATATGACTTGGGTGAAATCATCAATGATGGTTCACTCATTGAGTTCGCAAAACTCGTAAAAATTGCAACGTGGATTTTCAGGTACAAGACAGGAGATATAATTCCTTAACTGGACTAGAGGAACATTTTGAACTTAGTTATGACTCAGAGGTCAGTCAGCTCACATTATAAGGGTTATAGGTTTTATTTGTAGTTTTTGTTAGAACTTGTATGAGGTTTTGTAAATATTTGTTTAATGGAAAATAGTGTAAGCTTTTGTGAATGAATGTAATGAATGGTTTTTTTTAAAATTTATGTTAGTTAATGCCATGTGTAAGTTGGATTTATTTTGCTCTAACATACCATTATCATAGGATATGTACTTGAATGTCCATAGATGTTCAGGTATATACCTTATAGTAGTGGGATGTTGCATAACATCCCTAACACTCAAATAATCCATGATAAATATGCTAGGAGAGAAAGAAATTGAAGTAAGACTGGATGGGCAACACCTCTTTTTTGCCTAATATGGAAAATCTAGATGACGGGGTGCTCTTTACCTAATTAGGAATGAAACCTTTAATCTCCCCTTATATTTGGGCTCTCAATCTATCTTTTAGCTCCAGGAAGCAAGTTCCATGACCCTCTAGTGGCTCTCAGGATTTCATGTCTTATAAAGTCACCAAAACCTAAAAAAATACATGAAACCTGCATGCCTCTTCGACTTTTAATTCCCACGATCATGGGAATTATACTTGTACTTCCCACGATTGTGGGTTAACTTAACATAAAATTTCTCCATAGATTTTCCACGATCGTGGAAAACATGCCCTTTTCTGCGATCATGGTTTCTTATTTTTCAGTAGCTTCACTTCTCTTCTCCTCTCTTGGTCCCTAGCTCAATCACAATGGTGACCACCTCCATTCCTATGCCAAAATGATCAATTCCTACCCTAAACCAATATCAAACACAAAAGAATAACCACGAAGATCAAACTAAACAAAAACACATAAAACAAGTCCTAAAACACAATAATACTAACCTATCATATAAGAAACACATACTAAATACTTAAAAAAAACACACACTAATGCATAACTATCAACTTCCCCACACTTAAATCCTTGCTTGTCCTCAAGCACAATCAAAATCGACCAATCAATTCCATCACTTCATTTTCACAAAGATCAAAGCATGCAATCCTTTCAAATTTTGGCCAACTCAAATGTCAAGCTATTACACATATCATGACTACTTTTCATTAGTGTACATAAGCAAACTCAATTTATGACACCATCACTTAAAGATAAGTATAAACATAAAATGAATATTCCTCATGGTTTCACTTATTTCTCTCAAGTGTTTGATGGTTAGTGTTTCCCTCAAGCTCCTTATAAGAAATTACACTACCATAAGCTTGCTAATGCACCAATTCTACTCTACAATGATTACATGCATAAATAGATCAAAAGAGCTTGTCTCAGGTTGTAATATGGTAAAGGTTAAAGCGGATCAAACGAGGTAAAGGGTTTAATCTAAGCATACATAAAGTAATAAGTGAAAAAGGCATACAAAACGTATTCTGAGATATATAAATGTAAATATACTAGTACTCTGCACTTATTGATGTTTCCAAAACATTCTTCCCTTTTTCTTTTCTCTTTCTCTTTTCCTTTTTTCTTTTCTTTTCTTCTTTTTCTTTTTTATATAATTGAAGAAACAACAATCACAATAACAACTAGATACAATGTAATCGAAAAGTAGAAGTGTAACTCAACTCATCTTGGAAAGAAAAAAATTGTACAAAAAATCCCAAACTAGTGCATCACTTAATACTTTGCTAAGGTTATGAATGGGTAGGCTAATGAGGTTTTGGGTTTTGAAATATGAGGTGTTTTTAAGAAATAAAAGGGTTAAGGCTTAACCGGGCTAATAAGGGATAATAACAAGGGTAGGTCATTTAAGCCAAGGGTTATCACAAAAAAGCCTTAATCTTTTCTATTAAGCATACATCCAATAGACTCAAATCGGTTTAAAGCAAAATTTGAAGGTAGTAACCTAAAAGGGTATCAAACACTCAAACAAATAAGATGACTATAGATGGAGTCATATAAGCTCAATCCTCATATTGGCTGAACAACAAATAGATTTTTCTGATCCAGGTTCAGAAAATGCTTCCACTTCTCCTTTCTATAAGCTTCCATCACATACTTTACTTTAAAATCTTGGGAAAAGAAATCGCAAGTCAAAAGCTCCAGTAACTGAGGATTCCTCAAAATAAACTTCCACCACTCATAGTTTGCTCCCTGAAGAAGAGAGGTAGCACAGTGCATCATCTGATCTAATAGGGAACTAATTTCATCTAATACCCTCTTCACCTTCTCTAACCAGAATTTTGCCCTTTTAGACTCCTCTAGAGATGTTCTAGTAAATTCCTCAACTCCACACTTCTATAACTGATCAATTGGAGCCTTGGAGACGATCATACGATGTAGCAAAGTCATCAAGTCTTACGACAACTTAACCAAAACCTAAGCTGGAGGTAGAGGTGGTGGTATATCATCTAGATTCACTTCTGAGGGTCCCAATATAGATGGACGAGATCGCTCAAGATTATTACTCTAAATAGCCTCATCAATGGTTTTGTGAGATCTTTCCATGTTTAATTATATAACCAAAATATGGGATAAACCAAATTAGGCCAAACATAACTCTTATATCCAAGTATAAGCAATAGTTAAGCGCTGGTTAAACCAAAATCACCTAAACTATACTCTGATACCAGACGATGTAACATCCACGTACCCTTTGGGAGGATATGCAAGTTTCATTCAAAACGAAACTGAAACAATCCAAAACATACCAAACGTTCCTTCCTTGCATTTCTAGAAACTCAAGAAAGCATACATTACATATCATTATATGTTGTAGTAAACAAAACATAATATACATCATTTATAATGAACTTATCAAAATACATGCCTTAAACATAATCCATACTGTAATAAGGTTATTACAAATCATTAAACAAAATACAAACTATCTCATATTGTCAAGTACAATTAAAAAACTCAAACAAAATAACTTCCAAAATAGAACACATTCTTTTAGGCCTCTGCATTTATCTTTGTCCTAGTCTCAAACCTTTTTATCAGAAACTACTCGGAGGTAAAACCACCGTGCTAAGCATATAGCTTAGTAAGGAATAATGAAACAAGATAAAATATGATGATTGTTTCTAATAATCGTCTAACATTCACATGCATTGAATCATATCAAATCAAATACAACCTTTAATTGTTCAAATTAAAGAATAATCCAACATAATTTTCATTAGAACAAAATATAACATATCAAAATAGGATATACTTGCTTTAGAAAAAAAACTTACAAATATCCTAACAGAATACAATAATATTGTTGGACCCCTGGTCTCATAGGGGACCCTTAATACAACTGATCCCACGAGCTTCTTCTTCTTTTTCTCTAAAATTGTGGATGAATACTTTTATAAAGGGAAGTATATGGAGATTTCCTCGAAGTTTATTGCTGTATCAACCTAACCATCCTCCCACCCTGCAGGAATCTGATATCTTTTTCTAGAAGGGCATACCAACTGGCAAGCTCACTAACAGAGTTATTTGTGATAACTTACTTAAGCATCAATCCACAGTTTATTGGGCTACTAAGGTATGGAACAAGCATTTAACGCCAAGAATATCTCTCATTAATTGGTTGGCTATATAAAACAAACTCTCTACAGCAAATCGCCTTCCATATATCCAAGCAGATAAAAATTGTCCAATGTACTCCTTGCAATTTGAATCATGCAATCATCTCTTCTTTGAGTGTCGTTTTAACAAATCAATATGGGATCATGTCACTGCTTTATGTTATTGGCTGGATCCAGGAACTACTATCTTACAGATTACAAATTGTCTCTCAACGCAACTACCTATCCATATTATTATTTTGGGAGTTTGTATCTACAGGCTGTGGAGGGAGTGGAACATTCGACGATTCAAGCATCAAGCATCCACTAAAGACCGTATGATATCCTTATTATTAGAAGAGATTTGCGAGATAATTCTGACTAAGAAGCTATATCACATTTGCAGCCCCGATGTTCATGATTCTTTACGTATATAAGGATACTTCGAGAGCAACTCACACTGCTTCGGGTAAGGTTCCAAAGGCACACATAAGCTGATCATGTTGCAACGACCTATTCCACATTATTAATGGTGTTCTAAGGATTTAGAGTTATAATCATTTACGCTATTCTTCAGCATGACTGGATAGTTCCTTTCTTTAAATTATTTTGTATTAGGTCTCTACTTTGAGCACCCTTGTTTTTTTTTCCAATTGTAACATTTCCTTATAATTTAATCAATTTTATTTTTCAAAAAAAATATTGTTAGACCCTGTTTTCAGAGTCCAACTCTGGATATCATAAGACGTGAGCGTATTACCCAGTAGGGTTATTTCAATGAACTATTATTAGCCATCTCAGTTCATCTTCATTCTCATAACATCCCAAAAATTTCCTATTTGATCAATAGATATACGACAATCCATTCTTATGTTTATGTCCTTAAACATCACCCTAACATATCACTTGTTTGTGTTTTCTCTACTAAGTATGTTTCAATTTCCATTCAAGCCTAAAACGTATTTTAGAAAAGCATCGATGAGCCCACAATTTATAACTGTAACTATTTTGGGACAATAGGCATAACATTCACTAGATATTTCGGATTAAGGTCCTTTTAAGACGGTTTTGAAGAGGACTTCTATATCTACAAATTTTATGAAGAACTTAAAGAGAGATTTTGCCTCCAAAAGGGGAAAAATCACAATTTACTGTAGTTATCCCGTGTATATCCGCCATATGAACATATATCTCCCCCTAACAGACATAGACGGGCTCAAGGGTGCCTTCTAGATCTAAGAAGGTCTAATTAACAGATCTAATGTTCGTTTAATGGACATAGACTGAGCTGGAGACATTTATAGTGCAGCACCTCACTCCCGCAAGACACGTACCCGACATTTATGAGTGATATCCGAGTCTATGCCCCGCAAAGGTGGCATGCTAAAACAGTAAACGGATAAAACTCATTGCAAAGTTTTCTTACACATTATACATATATGTGGAAAATTAATAATCAATTTCAGTTTTATTGATTTATAAACAATTTCAGTCACAAAAGTTACAAAGATTATTGAACACATCAGAAATTCAATAATCACTTGGGCCTATCACATAACAAAATATTTGTGTTTATAATGTCCTTACATTTTAAAAACCATTTTCATATACATTGGTTAACACTTAAGACTAACCTTATCAATACAACATATCGAAACACATATACAGGCGCAAATTGATCCTGATCTGAAACTCTTACTCGGAGCCTTTCTAGAGACCTCTAGATAACTTGAAAAGCCACGTTGTAATTTTTTATGAGTTTTGCAAACTCGATGAGTGAACCATTATTGATGATTTCATTGGATCACAAACACACATCACATATTGCACAATTATTCATTCTAAGCATACATTTATTATTCAGATACTCACATAACATGGCA
>JAOQMP010000004.1:23291541-23305964 GCA_027563575.1 Erythroxylum pedicellare
ACATTAACATGCTAATTACTCCAAAATAATTAATCTATCAAGACCTCAAAATTAATTTAAATCATGCTTATTCATCACAAAAAAATTTCGGGGCCAACAAGCATACTCAACTTCCTCATCATCTTTATAGTCTATTTGCTTTAATACCCTTTCTATCTTCCTCAGCCAGGTTTTAGCTTCTTCTGGATCGGTTGTCTCATAAAAGTCCACTGCCCCATACTTCCTCAGCTTATCAAACTGGTTTTCCTTCTTAACTGTGGCCGGAGAAGAAGTCTGCAGCATCTAGCCCATGTCTTAGACAAACGCCTGAGCAAAGGCTTAGAATAGCCTAGGGTCTAAGAGAGTAGGCACTTGTTCTTGTGGAAGGGGAGACTCCTGCATTTGTGATCGAGAGGGCCCATTACTGTGGCCTACAGAAGCCTTAGAATTTCCTGAGGCTTTAGACTCATCAGTACCCTCCTCTCTTGGAGGAGAGTCAGGTGCAATAGATCCTTGTAAAACTCCTCGTGTTCTTCTACGAGGTGGCATCTTACTCCTTCAGTTAAAACACTAATGATTAGCTTACATTTCATTTTAATCTTATTTCCTACATGTATGTATAATATACATGTGATACATTGAAATTTTTATTGAATATTTGATGGAAATTATGTTTATAATGCAAGATATTTTGATATTTTTTGATGGATTTATTTTCTTTATGTTATTTTGGACATTTGAGGAAGGGTTGCTGATTTGTTGGATATTTGGGCTTATTTACAAAATTCTAAATGGATTGCAGGAGTCCAAAATCATTAGGGTTGTTCTATTTTCTTGGAAGTCAATAACAACCATATATTTTTGGAAGGTTATTAGCAGTCACTAGCACGAGAATTAGGGAGACAATCTTAGGATTTTATTTCCTCATTATTATTTATCGGGATGTAATATCCTTCCATTTTTGGGAATATTCTTCCATTTTTGGGAATATTCTCCTCTTTTATAAAGGGAGGAGGGTTGTTAGTTTGGAAGAACTTTTTTTTCTCTGCAGCATAATTTTTATCTTGTGAGCTCCAAAACATCCATGAATGGCTAACTCTTTTACTTCTAACTTAAGGATTAATCGAAGTGCTTAGTTTCACAAAATTGTTATGAGATCTTAATATTTTTCTTCCTACTCATTTCAATTCTTCAATATTTATTTATTTCCTGCACTTATTGGGTTGTGGTGGATGTTTATTTTTCTATTTAATTAAACGGTTTGGCCAATTGCTTAGTTAATTAGGATAATAAATTGCTAGTTAATAAGATCGAATACGTAATTGTTTGGTTGAGTTAGCATTTGTAGCAAATAATATAGCGTAATTAGAACTAGATTTTTAGGGTATATTAAGGAAGTAAATAATCTAATTTGAATGAACTACGCGTGTGGTTTATTGGTTAGGATTAGATCTTTCTCATTTTTAGTGCTATCAATGAATTTAGCTCACATCATAATAACTCGTATCACTACGTATTCTAAGCCTAGGAATCTTAAGAAGCCTAAGCTCTGATATCAAAAGATGTTGAACCCCGTTTTTGGAGTCCAAATTTGGATATCATAAGACGTGAGCATATTACCCTGTAGGGTTAATTTAATGAACTCTCATTAGCCATCATCAATTCATCTTCATTCTCATAACATCTAAAAAATTTGCTATTTGATCAATGGATATACAACAATCCATTCTTATGTTTATGTCCTTAAACATCACCTTAACGTATCACTTGTTTATGTTTTCTCTACTAAGTATGTTTCAAGTTCCATTCAAGCCTAAAATGTATTATAAAAAAGCATCAATGAGCCCACAATTTATAACTGTACCTGTTTTCAGGCAATAAGTATAACTTTCACTAGAGATGTCAGATTAAGGTCATTTTAGAACGATTTCAAAGAGGACTTCTAGATCTACAACTTTTGTGAAGAGCTTGAAGAGAGATTTTGCCTCCAAAAGAGGAAAATCACAATTTATTGTAGCTATCCTATGTATGCCCGCTAAACGGACATACATCTCCCCCTAAAGAACATAGATGGGATCGAGGGTGCTTTCCAGACCAGAAAAGGTTCGTTTAACAGACCTAATGTTTGTTTAATGGACATAGACTGAGTTGGGGACATTTTTAGACCTGAGAAGGTCTGTTTAGTGGACCTAAAGTTTGTCTAATAGATATTGGTGACACCTAAACCCCTCGAAAACCTTTCCAATGGCTCCTACATCCATTCTAACGTCACGTTCACTCATAATCCTCCCAAATTCAACTCTTCTAGTGTAACATCACTTCATATAAATTTTACTACTAAGTACATTTCATTAAACTCTTAAATATCAACTCGAATGATTCATCACCTACAACCTTTCCAACTACAACATGCTATTCAAATACTAACAACAATAAGCAACCTCAACAAGGAAGATAACTATCATCATAAACCAAAGAACTTCTTCAATTCTTCATTTCATTACGAAATCAAAACAGAGTTTGAGCCTAGCTTTAGTTACATATCAATATCCACATCAATAGTTTAATATGAAATGCAATTGTATACTCATGTTTGATATGCCTATAAAGCTATCCAAAATAAGGTCACTAACTTAGTTACAAAAGATCTCTTACTATTTTTTAGTTGCCAATGCCTTACAAGGATCAACGATCTTCTCGTTCTGTACCTAAGTATTAGAAAAATAATAGGTTGAGCTACAAAGTTTAGTGGATAATTTATTTATAGCCATTGGTTATATATATATATACATACCTCATTTTACTTTAGCAATTCAATCATCTACAATTCAAACTCATAAACTCATAGTTAAGCCAATGTCATCACATAGAACATATCATGTATATTTAACCATCAAAGAATACACTCAATTCTGTATCATACTTGACAAATCAAAGATGAAATGGACAAACAAATAGCTTGAGAGTCCCATGGGTCGAAATGGAGAAACTGAAGTGTACAACATCAACAAAATGAGTCCGTTTGTAAGGAGCTTATATGTCACAAGCGGGCAACTGGGAGAAGGCTTTAGGTCAAAGTGCATGTGACTAACGAAATGGTTTCTCTTTTGCCTAAACACCAAAAAGTATTCATGCTCAATTCATCTCATCACATACTTACATTTTCATGCTTTTCAAGCTATTTCCTCTTTTGATCATAAAAAATGTTATAACATTTTTCAAGGTATGATATGATAATACATCATATTGGAATTTCCAACATTCACAACAATTCAATTTCAGACAATTAAGCATATACACATGTAAGTAAACAAATTGCCCATTCACATAATAACTATAAGCACATTACCCACCTAAATTGTTTGGAAAATCCAACTTAATTGTGCCTTTCCTCTTGCTCTTGGGGAAGATTTTCTTGGTTCCATAACATAAACCAAATTCTCATATTCAACCCAAATTCAAATGAAATTTCATAAAACTTCACTAATCAAAAATGCTAAAATTAAGTTTAAACTTAACCTATCCATAGTCCATCTAGGTTAGAAAGACCAAAACCTAGTCCAAAAACCCACAAAAATTGAAAATGGGTTCCCTTCTTTACAAACCCATTCTCTCTCTAATCACTTTTATTTTTCAAGCAAAAAGGAAAGATGAAGATTGTTACCTCTAACAAGCTTGATTTGTCTTCTTTCCTCATTTTCTTCTTCTTTCTTAGGTTCTCCCACGATTTTTCTTCTTCTTCTTCTTTCTTCTCCCTCATTTTTCTCTCTATTTTCTCTTCTCTCCTACGATTTCTTCCTCTTCTTCTTTCTTCTTCCACGTTTTTCTCTCTATTTTCTCTTCTCTCCAATGATTTCTTCCTCTTCTTCTAATTCAAGACAACATTTTTTGTTCTTGTCTTCCAAAAATACCCTTCTCTTTGTTTGCCCTTCTAAGTTTGCCCTTCATTTTAATGTAATGCCCATTTACCGATTAACTCCTTAGTCCATTCAATTTAATACCTTAACTATCCTCTAATTTAATTCTAACTTTTCTATTCTAAATTCCAATTTCTACTTATACTTTAAATTGTGACTAAATTCTAAAAAAATAAAATAAATAAATAAATAAAAGAAAAGAAAAGAAAAGAAAAGAAAAATTTTATGATCCAACAAATATCATAACAGAACTTTAAGGTACCAAAACAGAACTTGATTATGTCAGAATATAATTTGATTATATCAGAACTAAAGTTAGCTTATATCATAATTGAATATATATCCGAACACAAAACATGTTAGGCTACTAATCCTTTTTATAGAAATGGATAACGAGACCAAAACAGAAAATACCATGATTGGTATCTGAAACAGAAGAGACTAATGTCTCTAAATTTGGGGACATCGTAGTGTTGATTATCGAGGGACACCATAGTGTTGATAATCAAAGGACACCTTAGTTTCAAGTTACGGAAGCAACTGTAGATCCTTCTAGGCATGCCTATTTACCCACGACTAGGACTTGGTAGTTTTTAAAACAATTCATTTCGAATTTCAAAATTTCATGTAAATGATGTAGTGCATAACATATGACCTTATTATTTTGATCATACTTAACATACCTTATAAATACAAACGTATGCATTAATGCATAAATAAATATATTGAGTCATCACACATTATGTACGTTCATAATATTAGAAAGTACTTCCAATACAATCCTAATTATCATACTCTTCAGATAATTGATGGTCAGAATTATCACAATTACATGATAGTGAAATAATGCATAAGTATGAATTCATTTCCTTATGCTCAAATTGAACCTATTCATTCTCACTTGAACAAACTTTTCATGCCTTATAAACATAAGCATTTGGAATAATGCACCAATGAATAAATTGAGTAATTACAATTTGCACGTACTCACCTAAGTTCCCAATTCTCAAACATTCATAGCTAACACATCACTTTTATCATTTAAAACACATTTGTGTTCATAAGTATATTTCATTCCTTTAACAACTTATAAGTTCCAAAATTACTTTGTTATCTAATAACACCTTCTTTAACTTATTACTTCAATTAAAAATCCAAATCTTATTCAACCAAACTAGGTTCATTTTACACATTAATTAAGTCCAATTAAACCATTATAAAGTACCTTAACCTTATATGGTCCAATAGTTGCCCAAAATCAATATTTTCTCCTTACTAAGTACTTCCCATGACCATAGCAATAAGTCTTATAAATCCCACGACCGTGGGATAAGTGAACCAAAGGTTCACTCACCCACAGCCTCTAATTTGTTTCCAAAACTTGACTTCTTCACTTCTATATGACACACCTTCACCAAAGACCATCAATTTGACTTAATTCATGCTTCAATACATCATCAAATTCATATCCAAACCATTTCAAAAATCATTCATTAAGTAACTTACAAATCAATATCTTCCATACAACAAAACCAAACTAGAAGTTATCATACAAGGATCATTTTCCCAGCATTCATTTATCATCATCATAACATATACTTCATACCAATTCAATTATCATAAAACTTGTAATAATACATGCTATCAAGTTTAGTAATCCCTTACCTTCTGAATTTCAAAGAACAAGTCCAAACAAACAAACTAACTAGTCTTCCAAGCAACCAAACACAGCTCCAAAACCAAGGTGCAAATTTCAGCACAAACATAATAATAACATAGAAAATAGCAGAACTTACTTCTTGATACAGTAACTTACAAAGATTCCAAGTAAGATGATCCAAAATCAAGAAAATTCCATAAGTTGAAAGGAAATGAGAGAGTTTCAGCGGAGAGAATGAACAAAAAAGGAAGAGTTATAGCAAAAACCATGTGTAAGATGACTCATCTTGCTCTAGGGCCACTTGTTACATAAAGACACAAGCCATATGTCTTTTGCCTAGCTAGCACACATGTTTTTCTATGAATCTGCCAAACGTGACAACTTAATTAGGCCACTTGTCACTCAACCAATGTTGCCAAATGTCAATCAATCAACTATGTCAAATGTCACTAATTCATAAGCTTAGTAATTTCAATTTTCATGTACCAACTTATCTTTCCACTTGACAATTTTCCTAATTCAAATGTACATGTTAATACCTCAATTCTCTTATGGTATCAATTAATTCCAATTCGGATCCACTAAACCAAAATTCAATTCATGTGCAATTCTCAATCATGCCACAATTTTTAACACTTATCATGCATGTAATTTCATGAGTTGTTTCATTCCAACTAGGCTACAATTTGGTACCTTACATATCACCAATATAACATCTTGCCCCTTCTGACTCCATGGAAGTCCTACAATGAAATCTATGGTAATCTTCTCCCACTTCCATTCTAAGATAAGGAAGGACTGCATTAATCCTACAGGCTTCTGATGTTCTACTTTTAGTTACTGACAGGTTAGACAATTAGAAATGAACTCTGCTATTTCCTTTTTCATCCTTCTCCACCAATAGTGTTCTTTGAGAGTGTGGTACATTTTTTTGCTGCCCAGATGCATAGCATAAGCTAAGGAGTGAGCTTCCTCTAATATCTCTTTCTTTATTGCTTCTACATCCAACACACATAATCTTTACCCCTGACCACTGTACCATCTTTTTTGATAGTAAAATCCATTCTCTGCCTAATCTCAACTTTTTTCTTCAATTTCATCAATTATGGACCTTGTTTTTGTCTCTTTCTAATATGATCTACTAAGATAGGACAAACGTGAAAGGTGGCAATTAATGTTGTTGAATCTGTCATATCCAATTTCACTCCTAGAGACCTCATTTTCATAAGAAGTGGAAGATATATTGTGTTCAGTTGTGTTATCAAATTGGTAGGTCTCCTACTTAAGGCATCAACCACTACATTAGCTTTTCTAGGATGATACTTTATCGTACAATCATAATCTTTTATTGACTCTAACTACTGCGTCTACCTTATGTTCAATTCCTTCTAACTAAACAAATATTGCATTCTCTTGTGATCAGTGAAAATACTTCAAGGAACACCATACAATATTCTCAATGCAAAAACTACTACTGCCAATTATAAATCATGGGTGGGATAGTTCTATTCATGCTTCTTCAATTGCCTAGAAGCATAGGCTACAACCTTATCATTTGATATAAGTACATACCGTAATCCCTATCTCGAGGCATCACTATACACTACAAATCCATCAATCCCTAATGGTAATGTAAGTATAGGGGTTATTGTCAGGCTTTCTTTAAATTCATTAAAACTTCATAGACAAGCACCTGATCACTTAAGTTTCTCCTCTTTTCATGTCAACTTGGTTAGTGGATTTTCTATTCTGGAAAATACTTCAACGAATTTCTTATAATAGCCTACCAATCTAAGAAAGCTCCTAACTTCTGTCACAGCAGTGGGAGGAATCCATTTAATAACAACTTCAATCCTTTAGGGATCTACACTAAGTCCCTCAGCTGAAATGACAGGACCTAAGAAAGTAACCTTATCAAGACAAAACTAGCACATACTAAATTTAGCGTATAATTGGTACTGTCGTAGGGTTTGTAGTACAATCTGAAGATGTTTTGCATAATCCTCCTGAATTCTTGAGTACACCAATATGTCATTAATAAACACAATCACAAACTTATCTAGGTACTCTCGAAACACCCTATTCATCAAATCCATAAAAGCATCTGGTGCATTCTTTAATCTAAAAGCCATAACTAAAAATTCATAATGCTCATACTATGTCTTAAAAATAGTTTTCGAAACATCTTCTCTACAAACTTTCAACTGATGATAACCTAATCTTAGATCAATCTTTAAATACACCTTGGATCCCTGTAGCTGATCGAACAATTCATTAATCCCCAGGAGCAGATATTGCTTACGAACTGTCACTCTATTTAGTTGTCTGTAGTCAATACATAACCTTAAACTCCCATCATTCCTTTTCATGAATAAGACTGGAGCCTCCCATGGAGAAATGTTGGATTTTACAAAACCCTTATCTAACAATTCCCCCATTTGCACTTTCAATTCCTTTAACTCCGCTGAAGCCATTCTGTATGGAATAATTGAAATCGATCGGGTTTTTGGTGGTATATCTATCTCAAACTCTATTACCCTATCTGGGGGTAATCTTGGAAGATCCTCCAGAAACATGTTGGGAAACTCTTTGATCATTGGAATATCTCCAAGTTGAATCTCAGTATTATTCTATTCAATCATATAAGCCAAATATCCCAGGCATCCTTTATGGAGCATTTTATTAGCTATCATGGCAGTCATGATACTAGTGGAAAGAACTTTCCATAACTCACAAAATATCACCTCTAGTTTCCCTAATCAACTCAGCCTAACCTGCTTTTTAAAATAATCCACCACTACACAATATGTGGATAACCAATCCATTCCGAGAATAACACCAAAATCTCATATATCCAATATGATAAGGTTTGCTAGGAATTCCTTACCTCCAATCAATATTTTACTATCTATGAACACTCTTTTAGTGAAGAGTAAGTTCCGAGCTAGAATGGAAACTACCACCCCTACGTCTAATAACTGAGGCTCAACACTCAATTTGCAGAAAAATCTATAAATATGGAAGAATGTGTATCACTAAGATCTATTAATGCATATACATCACGATCAAAAACAGTAATCATACTAGTGACTACCTCTGGTGTGGCATCAGCCTCCTGCTGAGTGAATGCAAAAACTCGGGCTTGTGTATGAGGTCTACCTACCTGTCATGTAGGGTTTGTTCCCTTACCCCTAGAACCTCTACCAGATCTAGAAAAAAGTTGACCCTCTAGTCTGAGAACCTCGATTGCCCTATCTATAACCACATCTAGCTTGTGAAGGTGCCGAAGATCCAGCCACTAACTTCTCTACTGTGACTAACTACAGACAATCTCTGATGAAATGACCCTCTTGACCATAATGGAAGCAACCCATCATATTCATTTGACACTAACCTAAATGCCTTTTTCCACAAGTAACACACTCAAGCACTGAGGTCCTACTATCACAGGAGTCTCTGGACCTAGTGGGTGACCTAAAAGATCCCTAGATAGACAATCGACCTCTATTAAACCTCTTGCCACCACTCCATCTTCACTTATTTTTCTTGATTGAACCCTGAGATGAGCTAACTGGTGTATTGTGCTTTTATTTTGATCTTGAACTTTGAGTGATTGATGTTGCATTTCTCTCCACTTTTATTGCAGCTTCAACCAATTCCCCGTAGTGTGTCTATAAAGCCAATGCTAGGTGAATCTGTATTCTAGGACTTAAGCCTGTAGCAAACCTCTTGCATTTCTGCTTTTCACTATCAGCAATAAACGAGACACTTATGACAAGTTCTAAAAATCTCTCCTCATAATCCATCACTGATGTCGAACCTTGCTCTAGATAGAAGAATTCCTCTACCCTTGTATCCCTATAACTCTATGGGTAGACTTTTTCTATGAACTCTCTCAGAAATTTTGCCCAAGATGCCCCATCCGAATGTTGTCTCTCAATGGCTTCCTACTAATCTTTAGCCTTGTTCTTGAGGAGGAAAGTAGAGAACATAACTCTCCACTAATTTATGCATCTGACAAATTTGTATATTTTCGTGACCCAATCTAAAAGTATGAGTGCATTCTCGAGATCTCCACTCTCGTTAAAATCTTGGCGTCCAATTTACAGATGTGTTCAATTAAGCATCTAGACGCTTCCACACTTTCACGTGACAACCGCATCGCTGCAACAAGAATCTGAGCCATCTGTTCTGTATTAAAACTCACTCCAGCTGGTTCCACCGACCCTAATGATTGGGACTATGGTTGGTTTATAGAGGCACTTGTTGACTCTAGAATGTGGTCACCCTCCTGTGCTAGAGGTGAATCAGGTGTAGGAGTCATTGGAATGGTTGTCTTGGGACATCCACGACCTCGTTTATGCATCGTGCTATGCATTCAAAAAAGATACAAATGTGTAAAGCTTTCAGTTTATGAAATCATATGCATGTAAATCACAACATTTTATTAGTCACCTCACTTTTAAAACAACGTAAAAACCTTAAACCATAAAGGAGGCAACTCATTTTTAAAAGTTGAGCTCTGATACCAAGATTGACAAGCCCCTATCCTGTAATGACTAGGCGACCTAGCCAACACTCCACGATGGCTCCCAAATCAATATCCGAGTCGGCTGGAAAGTTTCCGTGAAGCTAAGCATATTGCCTTTGCTAAGAAAAAGCTTTAATTCACAATAAGAAATGTAAATAGTGGAATTTTTTTTTCAGTTTATTAAAAATTTTGACAACACAATGATTGTATTTTGACGTCCCAAAAATTTCAAAGTCCTTATAAAAGTTCAAAACACTTATATTATTACATCAATTTCTTAACTCTAAATTGTGGACTCCAAATCCACTTAGATGTAGTTTTAAATATTTACATCAATAAACTTTGAAAAGCTAAAACAAAGTCATGCATTCCATTTAAAAACCTTTATACACATCCATTCTATATACAAATGTACTTTCCAAAACATGTTCAAAGATATGCAGTAGTTCTAAAAAAATATGTACAAGGCAAAATAAAAATGCCTACTCAGCAGCACTTGATGAAGTTGAATACTCGCGAGATGGAGTCCCTACTACTGAAGCCCCTGATTGTGCACCTGGGAGGTTTTATTTAAAAATAGAAAGTAAAGGGTGAGCTAAATGAGCTTAGTCAATATTATTGATTTCAAATGAAAACATTTATACAAATATTAACCTCTATAAAAGAAAACAATTTCTTTTCTTTTCAAGTAATAACCAATGTTCTTATAAAACACATTGTTTTCTTTTAATAAGATTAATGCATGTGTAAAACAAAACATATAAATTTTTTTGAGATCAAGTTCCACTTTTCTTCTAAAGTATACAGCGATGGCAATCAATACTTTGATGAACTTTGTTTTTAAAACATAGCCTATCACTAATTTTCCTTGCCATATGGTACCCTTAGGTGTAAGGACACGGAGCTAGTTCTGCATTGCTTACTCGTGCCTAGTTAACCTCTTTATATTGATTGTTATGAAGCTAGTTTTGAATAGCTTACCCATAACGATGCTAGCACTATATATAAATCAATAGTTACAAAGCTGGTTCTGCATTGCTTACCCGTAACAGTGCTAGCATAATATATACTCCACACGTGTAGAAGGCGACTCATAAGACATATTAATAGACACAATACCACCCATGTTAGTGACAGACGCCCCTCAAACACTGTCATGCATGTTAGGATGTACTTTGATCAATATAATCGTATGTATAAAGACCTAACGGTGTACCATAGGCTAAATCACAATTAATAAATAAATAAGTGTGCCTCATTTCAATACCAATTCAAAACATATTCAAAATCCATTTCTATGCCAATTTAAAGTATATACAAATTTCAATTCAATTCCAATTCAAAGAATGTGTACATCTTATTAGTTTCCAAGTGCATTCAAAACCTAATTCAATACTAAATGAAAGCATATGTAAATCTCATGAAGATCAACTTTTAAATTCAAGTTGTAGCACTAGTGGAATTATTCATAAACATACTTGTCATAGTAAGGTAAAAACCATCTTTAGAAAATCAATTCAAAGGTATACTCACTCTTTTTCATTTGTCGTTAACTATCCTCACGTGTCCGGTTCTTTTCCTTTATTAGTTCTGAGTTTATAATGACAAGAAAACTTTATTGTCTTAATCAGCTATGAGGGAGACCCCTAAAGGGTTCCTAAAACCCGCCAAGTACCTTAACCAAAATCTTAGCATTTTGGAAGATTAAAATTCTGTTTTATTTTCATTCAACCATTGAACAACTTCTACGATTTATACATGTTGTCTTTTATCCATTTAAACAATGTACAGAGTACGTACCTACTATTTTCCTTACATTGAAATATTGAACTATATACAACATACATGCTGCCATTGAACAACCATTAAGCCACATATTTATCATCTACATGCTACCAATTAATACCCATTGAATAATATACATAAGATATGGATATACATGTTTTCCTCTCCATTGACTATGTTTTTCTCTTCATGTAACTATGCCTCCAGTTGTTCCAAACGTTCAAATTAGGTTTTGAAGTCTTCTAGACAAATGTTCCCCTATGTCTCTAGTTTTCATATCATAAAAAATCATGCCATTTAAACTTCTAAACTATGAAACATTTACCGAAAATCACAAGTTGCTTTAACACAGGGACAATATCAGGTTACCATAATCAATCTCAATTTTCAGTATCATTCATCTAGGATTAGGTCCAGGTCTCTTCTAGATATTTTAGTACTATGTGTTAGTTTCATTTATAGTTGGAATCACCCAATTTGGAGTTCTATAGACTAAGTTATGGCAAAAAAACTAGAACTATACAAGGAAACCGAGAATCCTAATACAAAATTTCACTAAACATAGTTAGGAAAACTTACTACTTTCTTCAAATCATGCTCAAACATTCACGTAATTCATAAGGAAATTCATGTTTCTAGCTTAATCATTCACTTGACCAGCTAAAGAGGAAGGAAAAGAGTGGTTTAAGATACCTAAAATCAAATGTTAGTGTGTTGTCCATTCTTTTACTGTACACAGCTGGTGTTGATGAAGATGTCCACGATTTCTAACTTAAACACCATGATGAATTTATTTCCTAAAGGTAATAACTTGGAAGACCTATGTAGTGCCCCCTTATCCTAGGGTACATACCAGGACGCCCTGAGGACATTCTAGTTCATAAGCTATGGTAATGGCGCGCTACGTTCAATTATAAAATTCACTTAACATGGCATCATCTATCTTTATTCTCTTATAAACTCAATGCAAGTGAGACTCACTTTCATTTATTATTGTTGTTGTGACCAATTATCTTTTTACTAACTCATATCTCTTAGTGGATACCGAGCTGTGTGAAATTATGCCCCATATCCCTTACTAGATACTAACTAAGCCTGAGGCTCTAATCACAATCCGAGCTTTAAACTCTTTATCTTTGTGACTCTAATCATAACTTCCTTCATCTTACATGCATTCATGTATGGAATGTTTCACATAACATATTCTCATTCAATCACATGATTGATCCACATTTAGATCACTTTTATCATCGGACCTTAGTTTGGTATTTAGCAAAATTATTGAGCAACATTTATTTCATCACATTCACATACAAGGAGCGCTACAATAACTCATTCATACACTAGAATCATCAGACCTACATTGTCCGGAATCAACACAATCAATTCACATTCATTCAATAATTCAAACATAATATAAAGCAAACAAGTAATTGGTTGAGGCCGTCGAGGTTACTCACAGTTTACTCCAAAATCTATTGCCTCGAAGTCCCAGTAATGTCTGGATGATGGTGCTCCATATGTTCCTCTATATCATGCAATATATACACATATCACAATTTTGCACAATTGTAAGTATTCATTGATGCACATTTATGTATATAAAATGTGTACGATGCATGTTCAATGACATTCCCGGGTATATATCTTTAATACATGTCTCATAACTAATTATCAAGATCTTTGAATCATTCCTTAACACCTAATACACTCTTCTTACATTAATAGCTCAATCCTACTTCAATTAGGCTCATTTAATATCACTATCTAGCCTAAATATTTCATTGGACAAACATTGATAAGTCAATCATTTATAAACAAACATCTCTTAGGACAAAAGATATAAATTTTGCTGTAGATGTCATTTTAATGTCATTCTAGGACAATTTTAAAGAGGACTTCAAGATCTACAACTTTCATAAGACGCTAAAGAGAGATATTGCCATCTAGAGGGTCAAAATTGTGAATTTATGATACACCTCCACCTAACGGACACACACGGGGTCTAGAGTGTTTTCCAGACCCGTGAAGGTCCATTTAACAACCAAATGTCCGTTTAACGGAAATGGACCAGGCTAGGGATATTTTCAGACCCGAGAAGGTCTGTTTAGTAGACATAAAGTCTGTCTAATGAACATAGGTGAAACATAAGCCCCTCCAAAGCATCTCCAATGGTTCCTATATCTATTCTAACATCACTTTCACTCCTAATCTTCCCAAATTCACCTCTTCTAATGCAATATCACTTCGTAACAATTCAAGCAGCAATTTGATTTCATTAAACTCTCAAATCTCAATTCATTTGATTCATCACATTTAACTGCATCTCATCATTCATTATTCCTACCCTTTTTCCATAACATATCTTATTCCTAAGTATCAAGCACTTCGTATTCAAAATTCATTATCTCAAGTGAATAAATTCTTCAAGAATACATAATTTCAACTCAACATCATCCATACACAATTCATATTCCCTACTTGATCATAAAAATTCAAAATAGAACACATTCTCATACATTCAAAACAGAACACAACATATACATTCATC
>JAOQMP010000004.1:23315933-23334356 GCA_027563575.1 Erythroxylum pedicellare
AAACTAATTATCAAGATCTTTGAATCATTCCTTAACACCTAATACACTCTTCTTACATTAATAGCTCATTCCTACTTAAATTAGGCTCATTTAATATCATTAACAAGCCTAAATATCTCATTGGACAAACATTGACAAGTCAATCATTTATAAACAAACATCTCTTAGGACAAAAGGAATAAGATCGATGTCATTCTAAGAAGGTTTCGAAGAGGACTTTGAGATCTACAACTTTTGTGAAGACCCCGAAGAGAGATTTTGCCACTAGAGGGTTAAAATCACCAATTACTGCAAGTGTCCTGTGTATGTCCGTTAAACAAACATAGACTGCCACCTAACGGACATAGACCGGGTATGGAGTGTCTTCCAAACCTGTGAAGGTCTGTTTAATAGACTTTATGTTCGTTTAACAGATATGGATGAGGCTAAGAGTCTTTCCATACCTGAGAAGGTCCGTTTAGGGGACCTAAAGTCTGTCTAACGGACATAGGTGAAACAAAACTCCCTCCAAAGCATCTCCAATGGTTCCTATATCCATTCTAACATCACTTTCACTCATAATCTTCCCGAATTCACCTCTTCTACTACAATATCACTTCTTAACAATTCAATTGATTTCACTAAACTCTCAAATCTCATCTCATTTGATTCATCACATTCAACTACATCTCATCATTCATAACTCCTATCCTTTTTCCATAACATATCTTATTCCTAAGTATAAAGCACTTCATATTCAAAATTCATTATTTCAAGTTCATAATTTCAACTAAACATCATCCGTACAAAATTCATATTCCTTACTTGATCATAAACACTCAAAATATAACACACTCTCATACATTCAAAACAGAACACAACATATACTTTCATCCAACAGTGTACTGCATCCATTTACGAATTTCATGTCACAATTTGAGACTCTTAAAAATAGAATTTAAATTTGATGTCTTAAAAAATATATTCATATGACTCTAGTTTAATCTAAATTAAGAATCATCTCATTTGGATAACTAGAGAAAAATTTATGGCTAAAACATAGAAGCATACTCAGAGATCATGTTACTACAACATTTTCCAGGTCAACTACCAATTTTGTTTCCAAATCTTACCCTAACATAAATCATACAAAGATCACCTTTTCTACTCCATCTAATCCTCATTCTTAACTCCATTTCAACTCAATATCATCCATACACCAATTATAGTCCGTGATTGATCAAGAACACTAATTACAGAACATACTTGAATGACTCCTTCTTTCTCATTTCTACACTCATCCATTAACACAAACAGGTCATAAACTCATTTCTATACTCATCAACTTCCAATTCTCATTAAAACATCCTTTTTACAACCAATCCATATTAAAAACATATGTAACATAACTCATAGTTTCTTACTCATCATATACAACATCAATCATCCATAAAAACAACTCCTAACCCATTATTTAGCATTTGTATGAAACAAAACATTATATATATATATATATATATGTTCATTTCTTCCCCAAAATTATAACATATACAAAACTACTTATTATGATCATTCAACCTCTAAAACATGTATATAAATCAGTACTCATCAAGCATATATAAAAGCAAGAAATTTACATACTCTTCATTATCCACGACACATAAATACACAAAACACCATTTCATGTCATTAACCTCTAATTATCATCATAAATGCTTCATTTAACCAAACCCATGATATTTAATAAGCAACTTACTTGATTTAGCTTCCAATTCTTCACACTCTTCAAGAATATCAAAAATCCCTAACTTCACATACAATCCACGATCATCACCATCTTAAGGGTTAGAAGGTTTAAGTTTTTGGTGAGAATGAAAGAGAGAGAAAGGTGAAAGAGTAAGAAATGGAAGATGAGAGGGCTAGGTTCAACGTTAATCGAGGTTTAAAGGATTAAAACTCATGAAGAAGAGGAAGAAGAGAAGCTACGAAGATGAAGAAGAAACCAAAACAAAACACCAATAGCCTTTTAAGTGAGAAGCATCGAGGGAGAACAAAACAAAGGGGGGTCTTTCAATAAAAAAATAATAACTTAAGACATGGTTTGGCAAGTGACACTTGTCACTTGCCACATGTCCAATTTCTAAAGCATTAGACTAGGTTTTTTCATTTAACTAGTCCAATCAATTCCAATTTTTACTCCAATTATCTCTCAATTTTTAATGACTCTTGTTAATAAATCCTAAAGTCATTTACCAAAATTTTCCATTCCAATTGGACATTAATTTCGACTACCACTTAACAATTATTTTGCCACTTAGCAATTTTTCTAGTACAAAATTACCCAAAATTTCAGAAAATTTTCCTAAATTTTCCTAAAATTTCTAAATCACTTGATACACTCTCCATATTAGTTTTCAACATATAAAAACCACCATTCTCAATATAATAAATCAATTATACCCAGAATTCGTCAACGAATGCATGTATAATTATTCCTTACGCAAAAAATCAACATTCACATGTATGTGCGTATCATATAATGCATGAGCATGAAAATGCATTTTCTAATCTCTCTATAATCTATCATATTTACTATTCTAGCCTCCATATGGGTAATGCGATATTACAACCTATGTGTGAAGGGAGTAGCTGCAATTATTCTTTAACAATTCTGGTCCAAAGGAGAGCTAAAACTTCGGTGAAATGAAGGTGGAGCAGTTCCTCCATCATCTTTGTACATGCTACACATTGAAGAGGGTTGTCCACATGTTTCAAATTTTTCTTCCAACAGTTGTCCACTATTTTAATTCTCACCATCTTTATTTAATTAAGCCACTAACTTGTTGCATTATCCACGACAATTTTTGTCCCCTAAATATAAAATTTTTTCTGATTTTTTCTCACCAAAATGTCACATGTTCATACTATAAATTGATCTCTCATGTAATGAATTTTATGTCCTTTACATCTACTCCTTCATAAACATGACAACATAAGGTTTTCATGCATTCATGTTCCAAAATAATGACTTCTTGATGTACTTTATAGCCACCACTTAAGGTTCATTAACATTTACATGTATTATTTCTTGTCCAAAATGATTAAATGGCTTAAGAAAAATCTGTCCAATTTTGATAGAAATTTCATGTCCACTTAATAATATGTTACACCTAAATATATCAACATATAAGTTTGATCGATTTACTTTAAGTATCATTAACTATGGTTGATTCTCTCATGCTTGGTTTAGTTGGTTTATATCTCTGTGTTTTAGCCCAAAAGTGCTTCCAATTTACTCTAAGATAATTTAAAATAAGGTCGAAAGTGCTTCCAATTTACTCTACGATAATTTAAAACAAGGTCAAACTTGGTCTATCATAAATCTATCTGATCAAATTTATTTTTTGTCCATTTCTATAGCAGTCAACTCCAATATTTTTCAACTATCATTTGACCGTAATACTTGTCTCAAGTATTGTCAAATCATTCAAGGTTGGGTCCCCAATTCACCCATTAGCGAAAATAAAATTTACATTAGTCCGAAAACATTATTCACACAAAATGAAATTTTATAGACACGTGAAAAGAAAAGATTGGGGTTTTACAAACAAAGTAGGTGAGGCCAACAGTTTAATTGTGTAAAGATATTTGACTGTATATATGTTTGATTATGATAGCTTGGGTAGTTGTGTTATGTAGAATACTCTTTTGTATAACAAACAATCCTCTCTTTGGAACTAATGAGGAATTGGATGATTAATGGTAAATTTTGGGAACTATTTGGTTAATTGTGGTTTAAGAAATTTTTTAAGATTTTTGGGAGCTTCACATTAGGTGATATTAGAGTAGGTTTACATTTCTAAGGATGTATTGAGGAAAAAATTAGTAGGAGATTGTATGATAGTAAATAATGTATGGAGGGGAATGCTAGTGCGAAGTGGTAGAGTGGAGCTACTAACTGACTTGCTAGTGATGGATTTATGGGAGTTTAATGTAGTTCTTAATATGGATTAGTTGACACAGTACCAAGCTATAATAGATGGGTGTGAGGTATATCTAGCTCACAGTATACATATAAAGGAGGTTAATCCTGGGTTAGAGGATATTCCTGTGGTGAGGGAATTTTCGCGGGTATTCTTAAATGATTTACCAAGTTTACTGCCTCGACGAGAGATAAATTTTACCATTAAGACTATGCTTGAAGTTGTACCAATTTCCATTGCACCATACAAGATGGCTACTGTTGAGTTACATTAGCTGAAAAGGTAGTTAGAGGAGTTGTGGGAAAAGGACTTTATTAGACCAAGTACATCACCTTGAGGAGCTCTGATGTTGTTTGTGAAGAAAAAAGATGGTAGTATGAGGCTATGAATAGATTACCGACAAATAAACCGGGTGACAGTAAAAAAAGGTACACGTTATCGAGGATAGATGATCTTAGATTAACTCAGGGGAGTTGTCACATTTTTCAATATTAACTTGAGATCAAGATACTAGTAGTTGAGGATAGCTAAGTCAAGTATTCTCAAAATAGCTTTTTGTACTCGATATGACCACTATGAGTTTCTAGTGAAGCCTTTCAGGATGACTAATGCACATTCATGGCATTAATGGATAGGACTTTTCAGAAGTATCTGGATCAGTTTGTAATAGTATTCATTGATGATATATTGGTGTATTCGAGGAGTAAAGGGGAGCCCGAGCAACATTTTTTATGATTATGATACAGATTCTAAAGGAGAGACAATTGTATACAAAGTTGAATAAGTGTGAGCTTTGGATGGAGTGGGTAGTTTTCTTAAATATGTGATGTCCCAAGAGGGAGTGATGCCTAATCCTTCTAAGGTAAAGGCAATTATGGAGTGGGAGCCACCTAGAAATATATCAGAAGTAAGGAGTTTTTCTAAGAGTTAGTGGATATTATCATAGATTTGTAGAAGAATTTTCGATAATAACAAGCCCGTTAACCAAACTAATGAAGAAAGAAGTTTAGTTTGAGTGGACCAATTAGTGTCAGGAGAGTTTTGAGGAACTTAAGAGGAGATTAACTTCTAGCACAATTTTGGTGATATTACTGAGAGGTAGAGGGTTTGAGGTAGATATTGATGCTTCGAGGATAAGTTTGGGTGTGTATAGATGCAGCATAAAAGGTGATAGCTTATGTCTAATTTTAATTGAGATCGCATGAGTTGAATGATCCCACTTGTGATCTAGAGTTAGCAGCGATTGTGCATGCTCTTAGGATTTGAGACATTTTTTTATACAAGAAGACATTCGAATCCTTACAGATTAGCATCACCACCAGAGTTATTCCAAATTCATGATATGTTCCTTATGTTAATGTTAAGACGATTTCGATCAGATCCTAATCATATTACATCGAGACATGAGATCAAAGTTACAAATGACATGACTTATAAAGAAAAGCCAGTGGATCTATTGGATAGACAAATTAAAAAATTAAGGAGAAGGAAGATTCCAATGGTATGAGTTTTGTAAAGTCATCATCCTTCTCTAAGAGAGGCGACTTAGGAGGAAGAGGATGAAGATTGACGTTAATATCTTCATTTTTTTTGTATTCTCAGGTGCGTAATTTAATTCTGAGAACGAAATTCTTTTAAAAAGGAGAGATCTGTAAAGCCCATTTAGTAAATTAAAAACTAAATTTATGATTATTCTTTTGTTTGAGGCTGAAGATATAATTGTTACAATTAATGATCTATCTAAGATTATTTCTCTTAAAGAATCCTTCTAACACTCATTTTGAGATGGAAGGACGAGAGGCATCTCATCTATTTCTTGAATGTTAAGGTATCTCGTTATGGGTCCTACCTATTTTATTTCATAAGTCAAGTATGCCTGTAACCTTATTACTTGTGTTGGCTTACAATAGAGAGAATGTTGTTGAACCCAATACTGACCTCATGGCTATTGATAGTATTCCTCTAGATGATTCCTACTCACTACCATTGCAGCCTTATCTGCCTCACTATTACATGTCCTGACTTCATCCATGTTATATTTGGTCCAACAGTTTATCTCGTAGTCATTCCCGGTATATATAAGGCTGTAAACCTCACTGATCAATGTTTTATCACTAGTTACTACATCTTTCTTGGTGACACTTGTTGCCTAATCTAGCACATAGGCTCTCGCGCTAGTATTAAAGTAAAATATAATGCCATGACCTTCAGTAGCTCTTCATTGATATAGGACTATTTCTCCGCTTTGATTTTTATTATGAAGATCGCGACACCATTCAAATTTTTTATACTGTTGAAATTGATTGTTACTTCATTCGATATCATGTAAAGCAAAACTCATTTCACTTACTAATCCTTTTGCAAAGTCCCATCCCACATCATATTTCCCCCGCCTTCTTTCTAAACTCAAATTTGTCTCCTCACTACCTTGAATTTGAAAGAGGATGTTAGAATATTGTGGATTAAATGTTATCATATTTTGTATTAACATCTCACAGTACTGCATATTTCATATTAATTATAAGTACCTAAATTAGACATCTCCTTGGGATAGTATCATTCATGGTTCCTGTTTTAATACAACTGAACAACTATATGCATGTATATGTATACCTCGATTTATATGATCCACCATTGCAATAAAAAATCAATCAATTTCAAACAAAAATATTGACTTAATAAATCTCCCTCCTTTAACAAAAATCTGTGTCTTCTTCTAATGCACTAACTTCAGCATCACTTTTGTAGTTCAAATTTCGATGTAACTTTTTCAGCTGAAATTAGTCATCGCCTTCCTTCAACCTTTTTCAACAGCTAGACCTTACGCTCTATAATACTTCCAAATCCACAACTTCTCAATGTTGCACCACTTCAGATAAACATTACAGCAAATTAGTACGAGGCATATAATATCAGATCGCCCAATTTTTTTAAATGTTCTCAATTAGTTTCGATCAATGCTATAACATGTTCTACCATACAAAACTGATTCTATATCATTCATTAGTGTAATTGACCAATGCACCGCAGTTGCAACAGCAGAATTAAGTAAAAGTAAGATCCAATACATAATTGTACGTGGGCATGGCCAGGAAGGAGCGCTCGCTTACCCATCAGACAAGCCAGTGCTTCCCATTCCCTGGCCACAACTTAGTAACAATCTACTTAAAACGTTCATCCTTATAAAGCTGCTTAACGCTACATGATGAGAAAGTGCGAAATGCTAAGAAACCATTGGCCTAACAGCAAAAGTAAACAGTGGACTTCAACGTGGTTAACACTATTATTTCTGGCTCTTCTTTTTCCATAGGTCACCAAACCTTTTAATACCGGAGCCCCTCTGCTTTCCACTTCCAAATCCATCATCCATGTCATCAGGCATCCCAGGTGATCCTACAAAGCCAGTGTAACCACCAGTTGACGGTTGGAATATGCCACCAATGTGCTTATCCATTGAAACACACCTCTCAGAAATCCTCCCATTCATCTCAGCACTGCTAGCAAGAACCGCTGCTGCAGCATCTGCGGCTTTTCTCCACTGTTCTGTCTGCACCCTCATCTTCTTCATCTCTACTTCGAACACTTCCTTGGCTCCTTCAACAGCTTCCAGCTTCTCCTTTAACTGAGCTACACTTTCCTTACTTTCTTCCAGCTCTAAACTCAGTTGGCTCATTCTGGAGGATATGTCCTCCTCCTTGGCTTTAGCAGTCGAGATATTCGAAGTTGCTTCATTCAGTTGGTTCTTCAAGTTTTCATTTTCTTTGCCAAAGAGCTCAAGTTCCTTCTCTTTATCTTCTAACTTGGCCTTTAGCTTATTGATTTCATCATCCTTCAAAGTGAAGTCTAGAGATGGCAATTCCGTCTTGGAAACTACTAGCGGTGCAGTTGAAATATCAATTGAGTTGCTTCCAACTTTCACATGATCAATCAAGTGATCAAGTTCAATATCTGGATCAAGAGTTCTTTTTTCTACTGGAACTTCAAATAAATCAGTTCCCTGCTGGCAGCCAGCAGATTTGCTGTTTAATTCTTGGGAATGGTGAGCTTCGGTTGGAGAGTGCTTCTCTTGGACTTTCCTAGGCTCTGAAACAGCAGGTCTTTTTGTTTTCTTTTCCAATTCTTGTTGAGCTTCTTTCTTTGCAGCTTCCGCAGAAGCCAACTGATCCTTCAAAATCTTTAGCTCTTCTTGAGCTTGTCCAAGTTGAGACTCTAAATCTGCTATGCGAGAACCAAGTTTCTTTTGATTCAGTGCATCTGGCTGGGGACCTCTTGGGGACCGGCGATCTCCTAGCTTGGGGCTCCTATCAGTGATTGGTCGATGATTAGATGGGTCTGAATCTGAGCTAGATGTCCTAAGTGGATGTGGGCCCCGAAGAGACTGCCGTTGAGGCACTTCTGAACCCCTAATCATCATCAAAGTTGTAAAAGGAAAAACAATCATCATTCAATTATTAACAACCATAATTAATGATTTACTACCAGACACTAACACTGATACCCAGTGGATCATCAAACAACAGTTACAAAGTGCGATTGCGAATTTGAAAATGTTGAAAGAAAGGAGATGACATATAATAGTAATAAAATGTAAAAGAATCACTTTTACACATCATCTACTTTGAAAACGATAAAAAAATTGTCCCTATTCAAAACATTAAAAAACAACTCCTCATAAGAGTTCTATAATCATTAGAATTTTGCTAATAACAAAAGAACCTATATAATTAATTTATTAATTAAATTGAAAAAATTAAAAACAATTAAGGAAAAAAATATATACACTAAGAAATAAGAAAAATATGCCCTCCCCTAGATGTTTTATACCCTCTCTTAGAAGAGACTTATCATACCTACCTCATTTATAATTCCATCAAGCCCTCTCCTCTTTAAAAAATGAGTTAATGTTGCTAATTTTTGTGTTCCTCATAAAAAGCATCTGTGTAACTGTGATTATAAGACCAATCATATTTCCCATCAAGTATTTCATCCAAAGAATTCTTTTTGGGGCCTCTTTGAATGAGTAAATTTGGGTTCCAGTTTTGAATGATCAATAAATAGACTTACATAAAGGAGCTGCTGTGATTATTCCAAAAATAGTTATACTACCTCAAAGAGTAATGTTGTTTACAGTTCATACCAACTTCCAGAATTACTGGTATTATTTGGATGCAAAAGATATAGAGCAAAGGTTAACAATTTGGAGAATATATATATACCCCTTGTTGTAAATTGGATAAAAGGATTTTCTCTAACTCCAACAAAAATAATACCAAAACAATCATCAGAAATAATATTAACTTGTTCAATTTATAAGAACTGGAAAAAAGACTTCTAACATTGAAAGAATTAATAGTCATAAAAGGGTGTTTCACATTATTTCCCTTATCATCAATTGCATGTCTTTTTCTTGAAAATAAAAGAAAAAAGAAGCCCTTTGATTCTCATTATTATTCATTGTTGAATTATTTGTTAAGTTCTTTTTAATCATTTTCTTAATCTTCTTTACCCAATAGAGATGTTGAATAAACTGAGCTTTGAGCATTTACTTACTAAACTTAATATACACATCAACAGTCAAAAAAATAGATTTGTGCACTCTATGGGAAAATAGCAAAAAGATTTGAGGAATCATAAAGAAGGAGGTTTGCTTTGGAGGGGGTTGAAACTAAAATTATGGAATATTACATAAACAAATTACACTTAAATTGAAAATTTAAATACTAAATATGTACAATAGACAGAAGTCAATTTTCCATTATGGATGTTTCATAAAATGATTCAAGCATGAGAATAACAAATCTAAGATACAATAGTGGTCTACATCAAGGAAAAACATGCATATAACATATTATGTATTAAATCATTATATAGGAAATAAAAGAGATATCTTATCTTCCCTACTAATAATGAAAAATTACGAATGCGAATTTTTACAGAAATTCCAATAAGAATAGATAAGAGCCATCCCTTTTTGGTTGAAATTACGAATTGAATATGGAATAAAGAGATCCAATCAAGTAAAGGATGAAGAGCTCAAATTCAAAGAATGCATTGACGCAAAGAAAGAAATGGAAAAACAAAAGAGTGTGTGAATTCACAAAACCCTGATCATAGAACAAGTTTGGGTTTCCTAGAAAATTCCACGTGTTTCTAGGATCCAATGTTGTTAACAAACACCACAATAAGGCTTAAAGAACAAGTTATAGAACCAGAAACACATGGATAAAATGAATAGGAATAGGCAATGCAAGAACTGATGAAGCAAAAACAAAATTTTGGAGTAAGAACAGTGCATTAAATTCAAGGAATTTTTGTACTCTCCTATGCACAAACCCAATAATAGAAATCAATGAAATCTTGCTATGAAAATCTGATAAATTATCAATACAAAATCAAAAGTTAAAATAATATAAACAAAGGAAGAAAAGAGTTATAGAAGGAAGTCAACATAATTGCTACAGCATATTTAGTTGCCTTGCATGGGGAGACGCATAGGATGCAGCTCTAGAAGTGAAGTAATCAAAAGCATTAGCAATATGAATTTAGTAGGCGGCATAAATATAGGTGAGATGCACAGAATGCAGATCTAGATATAAAGCAATCAAAAGCATGTTAAAGCATTAGCAATATGAATTTAGTAGCCTGCAGAAGCATAGGTAAGATGGTTCTCTGACCTTGATCTCAGCATTTGATCAGCTCAACAAATACTAGTCAGAGAGCACCAGGGCTAAAAATTAGAAGCCTGCAGAAATTGGTTGTTAAAGATATAAAAATCAAGAGATTCTAGTATTCAACCCACGTAAGAAAGAGAAATTACAGAAAAGCATAGGTAAGGAAAACTACAATCAACATAATCTGCTCCACACTCCTACCATTATTGTCCCAAAAACGCTACTCTTTTCTATTCAATTCAATGATAAAATGACATCTAAACCTACACCATCTGATGCAATGAATGCTTGGAACTTGATTTATAATCTATTAATAAGGAAATACAACAAAAACATTAAGCACCATTATCGTTCCAAAAAGTGGGTATAACAGAACTCTACTCTGTTCAAATCAATTTCAGTGATAAAATATCATCTACATTCTACACACTTTGATGCAATGAAATTGCTTGGACTTGATTCATAATCTATTAATAAGGAAATATGACAAACCCATTAAGCAAAGAGCTCATACAGTGGTATGATCTTGAATCACTCAAAAAATATAATTCGATGCTTCTACAGTGATTTGATATCGTGCTCAGTCCAACACTGGTATGCTCTTGTGTTCACACTAAAGGACAAAAGAAGTAGACTGCAAGAGCAATCCACAAATGCAGTATTAGTCGAAGAAAAAGGTCCATAATCATCAAAACCAGAGATAAACTATAATTCTAAGATATAATTCTTTACATATAAATATATGTTTCTGAAAATATCTCTTTAACGTTGCATGTGTGAGCATTCAATAGAACTACCAAATTAACAGTAGAATAAAGTTAACAGGTAGATATACCCCACATCATTTATGGACTGAACATGACATGCCTACAAGCACACCATTAGATTTTCTGATATCCAAACAACTGCCAAAAGTCAATATCTCTAGAAAAAGTTCAGATCCCCTTAAAAAGGGCATATAAAATTTCATTTTACAGCTCTGATGACAATTGGAGATTCAAAAGAAGATAGACTTAAACCTCAAATCAAGAACAAGATAAATCAATTCAATGTAATCCATCAAGACACAAACGCAATTCGATTGGAAAACTGGTTTGGTTAGTTGGATGGTAAAATATTCAATATAGAATGCGCCCATCAGGCCTACATTAAGGTCATGTGAAGCACATCATTGATAGCCCATTATGGGAGCAGGTAATGTGTGAAATTTAATATGGTTACAGGTAAAGTATATGAGTTGGTGCCTTAACATCTAATGGCCATAGGAATAGCAGTTTTAGTAGTAATACCCAGGCATTGATGGAAAAATACTACGTATAAGGATGGAACAGAAGAAAATGAAAGTATATAATGCATAACAGGGTCCACAGTAATACATAATGTGATTAAAAATAATAATAAGTTGGTAAGAGTAACAAAATTAAATATGATTATATTTCAAGCCGTAAAACTTTGAATCATTTGCATTGATTGTGATCTTTAAAACCGAGACATGTAGCTTTAAGACAGCTACTACAACAATGCGACACATTTCTGTTCATATCAACACCCAACAAGGTTTTTTCTTTATAATTAACATTTATTGTAGAAGCACAGTACGCCTAGTTGCATATATAGATCAATAAACAATGTTTTTTATTAACTTGTCAATAAACTGCGACAATTTCTAATGGGGCGAGCCTAATTTGCTTGATTGGACAGTGTAAAGCAAAAGTTCCCATTTCACTGTTCTTTTAGCTTTTGTTTTACATTTGTCTGATTCTATCCATCTTTAACTGACAAGCCAGTTACAAACAAGCGGATGACAACAATTGCGAAGAGTGGACAATCACATTCCTGCTAAGCATTACACGCGCCATAGCAGCGTGCAGTTGTCTAACCGGAAGAGAGAAGTTTCGGTGTTTTACGACCTTTTAACTACTGAATAATATGGACTAAACGCTTAAAAACTATAAACAAGTAGATCAGATGAATAGGGGCATTAGTACGTTTGGTTGCCAAGAAAAAAATTCAAAATCCAAGAGAACTCAGCTGAAGCTTCAAGAATATTTTCCATTAAGTTAGATCGGATACAATAGGTATTAATTCCCTGGTTGTTTCCTTTTAAAATTGTTCTCTGAACAAGGAAATGATTTAAAGTATTTGGAATGCCTCCACGTTCATGACAGAATAAGAGAAAAGACGGAACAAGATACTCTTTTTTTTTTTCCTGTTTCACAAACTTACAAAGACATGCAGCACCAAAGCTCTCGTCTTTACGAAAAGGAAATAATAAAAAGCAATCAAACTCACCCCGAGGACAACTGACTGCAGCGAGTACTTAGCTTCTCTTCTTAGTTAGCAAAAATGTGAAACAGAAGATGATGGTGGTGGTGGTGCTGATGCCCTAAGAGACCCTTCGGTGCATGCTTTGTTTTGTTCCAGTATCAAAAGCCAAGAGAAAGAAACGGATTTTGGTAAATGCAAAATGGCATTATCTTTCTCAAGCACTAAACCTGGGCAGTTAGATTAGAAATACGGAACGCCAAAAATTACATAGAGAAAAGAAAAAAGGGGCAAGAGACAGAGGCTTTGAAGTTTGAATTAAAGCAGTAACAGTAAGTGCATATGTGAGCGTGTCTGTTGAGTAAAAAAAAGAAAGAGAGGATATCATGGAAGAGAAACGTCACAAGGGCTTCGACCATAACATTACAAAATATAAAATAAATGCTACACAGTATCGTAGAGACTGTTGAATCTTGGAAATCCAACTTCATTGTATGCATGTTCATTGTTTCTTACCCGACTCTTGCCTCTTTTGCTCTTTTGCACCCCGCTTTCCGTCTTTTTCAAAAGTTCAAACCCCAACCTCTTTCTACTGTCTGTTTGACATTTGATGCCAAAAATGTGGATGTGGTGTTTTGCATTCTAAGATTTAGATTAAAATCTAACTTAAATTTTAATAACTTTGAAAATTGATTCTTACTTTATAAGAATTACTTATTTAAATTTTAAATTAATAAAGTCTTAAATTTTTTGAAGAATTTGGTTAAAAATATTTATGTAACTTTTTCAAGAGTATGTAATTTCAATTTACAAATTACCGCCTCTGTCAAGGATGAATTCCCTAATTTCATCCTTTCATTCACAAATATCAACCAATAAGCTTAATGTTTTCCTTTTCTTTAAGGATAAAAATATATTCTTTTAATTCAAATTGTACGCTAAAAATAATTACATCATTTGACAAAAGGAAAAGCTTAACTAGACAGGAACTCCTTTAAAGTCAAGCTTGACATTAGTGCATTAGACTATGTAATTCTTAATGGGTCATACGCATTGAGGATGCGAAGAATGAGTAAAATGAGTTTGGATAATGATCCAAGATATAAGAAAATATTTTAAGATTGTATCGTGATATGATCCTGATAAGAAACGTTGTAAAGGAATGAAAGAAAGCAAATGTTGCATGACTGCCAGCCTAGAAAGTTTCTAGATTTCCAGCAAACGTTTCAAGCCAAATTAAGTGGCCACTTCAAGGAATGAAAGAAAGCAAGTGTTGCATGAATGCCATCCTAGAAAGTTTCCAGATTTCTAGCAAACATTTCAAGCCAAATTATGTGGCCACTTTTCTCCATTCATGACGGGCCTAAGAGGAAGCCAAAAGTTGGCAGAAACTCACTCATTTTCGTACATAGTATTGTAAGAAAAGTAGTGAGAAATTTGAAGAGTTCATCTAACACACACTTATTCTCTCAAGAGCATACATCAAACCTAGCACTTTGTGTGTGTTCTAACCATTCTTCCTAAGAGGTTTCAGGCTTTGCTCTTCGTGTGGATATCATTAGAGACGTCCTCTTTTGGTTGTTGTAGTTTACGATAACCTGAAGAGGTGAAGACAAAGAAGAACGAAAGGAGTTAGTAAGGTACACATGTTAAGTTTTTTTATTACATCTAATGGCATATGTATAATTCTGTATTTTCTAGGTTTCGTTTTATTTTATGTTGCGTATTTTCTGATATGTGATGCATGTGATGCATAATCAAAACCTGACAGTGGTATCAGAGCCATCTTGTGCCTATTAGTTATGACTTCTACTACATGTGCAATAGGATTGCATGGTTGTGACAACAGTGGGCCACTTCTAAGAAAATTGGTCATTAAATTATGAAAATTTATTTTCTCAATTTTTTTTCATTGATCTACTCATAACTTGTTTGTAGATGGTTTTAGTGATTTAAAATTGATTTCAATGTGATTGAATTATTTATTTTTAATTTCTAACAATATGCTAGAAAATTGTTTTACGCTAAACATGTGTTGTTGGTTGGCTAAACTGATGAGGTTTAACATGTTTTTCACGGAATTTGATTCTAGAAATTTTATGTAAACATATTTAGAATGTGTTTATGCCTCTGGAATTTTTCCAGAATTTATTACAATTGTTTTAATAAATTTTCAGTTAGTAATCAAATTGGTCAGTTTTGAAAAAATCGATGGATCTGTTTTGTTTAATAATTTTGTATGTTTATGATACGGTTATAGAACCTTAACAAATATTTTTTGTAAGGCCCCAAATTACTCTTTAGTTGAAATGATACATGTCCATAAAAGTAAACGAGATAGCTATTAAAATTGTGATATGAATTGAATGTAAATTGTATATGTTTTGAATTTCTGGTTTAATGGATCATACTTTGTGACTTGGAATTAATTGTCATCATTAGAGAATTGAGGTATTAAAATGTACATTTGGACAAAGAAAATGTCAAGTGTCAAGACAAGTTGGTTAAAGGTGAATAAGGTTTGGATTGTTAACTGAGGTAATAACTTAAGGAAGGTGTTTTTGATATCAAAGTGTCTCGTTTGGAACATATAAGTTACTAAAAAAAAAGAAGTATACTTATGAACATAAATGTGATTTATATGATATAAGTGATATGTTAGTTATGAATGTTTGTGAATTGGGAACTAAGGTGAGTACATGTAAAATATAATTACTTAATGTATCCATTGGTGCATCATTGCAAATGCTTATGTTTATAAGGCATGTTGAGTTTGATCAAATGTTAATGAATATGTTTAATTTGAGCAAAATGGAATAAAATCATATGTTTTGCAATCAAACTTTTACTTGAGGATTCTGAAATGTAAAATGTTTTGTCTTAAAACTGCTAAGTCCTAGTTGTGGGTAAATAGGCATACCTAGAAGAGTCAATAGCTGCTTTTATAACTTGACACTACGGTGTCCCCTGATTATTGAAACTACGGTGTCCCCTGATTATTAACACTACGGTGTCCCCTGATTTTGAGACATAAGTCTCTTTTGTTATGTGATACCAATCATGGTTTCTTTTATTCTCGTCCCATTACCCACTTCTGTAAAATGGACTAGCAGGCTAATCTGCTTGTGTTATAATATATGATTCGCTCTGATGAAAACTAAGTTCTGTTTAAAACAACATATGTTTTGATTTGATACAAGACATGTCCTGATCTGATACAAGTTATATTATGATCTGAAAGTATTATATCGTGTTCTGTTACTTGTACAGTTTGTTCCGATATGTAAATGATTCATTATGTATTGATGAATCATTTTTGGTTATGAGACACAATGTTTGGATGACGCTTTAATATAAACAATTAAAGATTACTTGTGATATGATTTAATTCTGTACGTGTGAATGCTAGATTACTGTTAGAGACAGTCGCCAGTTTATATCTTGTATAGTTGTTCTCCATTAAGCTATATGCTTAGCGTAGTGGATTTACCTCCGTGTAGGTTCTAATAAGAAGGTTTAAAGACTGGGATAAGGATAACTGCAATGGCCAAGATGAAGATGTTTTATTTTGGAAATGTTCAGTTCATTTTTAGGTTGTACTCATTATGATGAGACCCCTTTGTATTTTGTGTATATAGTTTGTAATAACTATAATACAAGTTGGATTTTGAATTTATGGCATGTATTTTTATATTTATACAATCTGTATAAGGATAATTGCTGTCAAGAACAAATAAAATGTAGTATATGTTTGCATGAGTTTCTTGAAAAACTTGGAATGTTATGGATTGTTTAGTTCTGTTTTATGTGGCACCTATCTATCCTCTTAGGGGGTATGTGGGTGTTACATTGTTTGGTATAAGAACATGGTTTAAGTGATTCTTATTTAACTAGCACTTAACTATTGCTTATGCTTGAATATAAGGATTATTTCTGGCCTAATGCGGTTTGTCTCATGTTTTGGTTCTAAAATTAAAAATGGAAAGATCTCATGAAGTAGTTGACGAGGTTGTTGAGAGTAATATTCCTACGTGGTCTCGTTTGTCTATATCGGGACCCTCTGGGGCCAATCAACATGAAGTTGAAATACCCCCACCTCCACGTCCAGCTAAGGGGGAGGCTTTAGTTAAGTTGTCATAAGATATGATGACTTTACGACACCGTATGACTGTACCCAAGGCTCTGATAGATCAGTTGTGAAAGTATGGAACTAAAGAATTTACTAGAACATCTTTAGAAGAATATGAAAGAGTTGAATTCTGGTTAGAGAAGGTGAAAAGGGTGTTAGATGAAATTTGTTGCCCACCTGGCTAGATGGTTCATTGTGCTGTCTCTCTTCTTCGGAGAGCAGCCTATGAGTGGTGGAAGTTTGTTTTGAGGTATCCTCAGTTACCCCAGACTTTGACTTGGGATTTCTTTTCCTAAGATTTTAAAGCCAAGTATGTTACGGAAGTCTATAGAAAGGACAAGTGGAAGTAATTTCTGAACCTGAAGTAGAGAAACTTGTCTGTTGCTGAGTACGATAGAGATTTTAATCAACCCAGAAAGTAACCCCTGAACCTGTACTTATTGAGGAGTTCTGGTGTCAACAATTTGAAGATGGTCTAAATGATTCTACCAAAGAACATTTTGCGGCATTTACCCTCTTGCAATAAGTGATTTACCATCAGTTGGTACAAGTTGCTATAAAAATAGAGAGGTAGGAGATGGTTAGGAAAGAAAGGGTTTAGTGAAGAGGTTTTATCAGAGGAGGTCAGTCCACGGGTAAAAGAAGATGATAATTGTGAAATGCATCCTGTTTTAAGGTATAGTTTGATATGTGTTTATCTATTTATTTGATTGTTTAGTATGTGTTTTTGGTAGAGCTATATTAGTTTATGAATTATTTGTGTTCAAGAGTTTTTATGGGTTAGTATAAGCATTTGAGCTTAATTATTATGTTTTTGAGGTACCTTAATGTGTTTGTTAGTATTTTAGGGTCAATAGGGAATAACGAAAAAGTTTGAGAAAGACTTGGACCGAAGCAACGACCTACGATTATGGCCCATTGGCCACGATTATGGAAGAAGCGAAAGAAGATAGCCCACAATCATGGCAGAAGCATTAGACTTGGCTCACAATCGTGGCCTTCTTGCCACGATTGTGATGCATAGACACATAGAAAAGTCAAAATTTGAGGGTTTTTCATACCTTTTCAATCCTGAAAAAATCCTAGGGCTACCACAAACACATCAAATATAAAAAGAACAAGAAAAAAAGATGAAGAGGAGCTTTTGATCAACCACCACAACAAAACCCTAAAGGAGATGAGTTTGAGAGATTGAGAAAGAGAAGAAGGAAGAGAGAGGAGGAAGATGGCACAGACTCGACGTGTTTCCCAGAATAAGAAATTTTCCGAAGTTATAGTCTCCCATCATCCATTAAAGTTCTATTTCCTATGTATTTCAATTTTATTTGATTGTAGAATTGGGATATATAGTTTGATGATAGAATTGAATTGTTGATTGATGTTCTATACTCACCTT
>JAOQMP010000004.1:23334456-23348326 GCA_027563575.1 Erythroxylum pedicellare
TGATCAATATGAGATATTAATTCTTATTTGGACGTAATTGGTATTTAATTAAAACTAATTACAAATCTAATTAAAGTTTAACTGAAATTATAAATTTATTTGAGTTAAATTACTAAAAGGTGCATACCTTATTATAAATAAGTATAGGCTCTAAAAGAGGTAACTCTCATTTCCTACCCTTTTTACACTAGATTTCTCTCAACTTGCTCATGTGAATACAATTAAATGTCGGACACATATGTAATAGTGGTTGTGATGAGCCAATTTCATAAATTAATTCAAGGGAAAATACACGAAAAATGATCAAGATACATAATAAGGTATGATTTACATTTATACTTATTATGATTATATGTTAATCATATTATAGAATTTAAAGTAATCATGATTTTATGAAGATTAAATGAAAGAAGTTCATTCTTACTCCAATATCTTGATGGTGATATTACAATTATCTTTAATTTTATGACTTGATTGAAATTGTTTTATTATTACTGATATTAAACTTTAGAATTTAAAATTGCAATCATATTAGATGTGGAATGATAAGACTAGGAAGTAGTAAATCTCATATATTAAATTAAGGAGATACTTAAACAAACGATTGAGTCCTTATTATAAAACAAGTTCGTTAAACTGATCCAACATAAGAATTTTATTTAGAACATGCTTATATGTCTATGGAAATTCTCATTGTGATGATTGTATAAGTAATCTTTTAACTTGATATCTCCAAATCTCATATAAGGATTGTTATATTTTGATATTAATTATTTCCTACTCTTAATAAAGGCAGTTCAATCATTATTCATTGAATATAGCATGAATTGCATGAAGGTAATTGAGAGATCAATATAGGATTCTTCACCTTAAAGTGATTAAGAAGAATGTTTTGTCTTTTTAATAAGAATTGATTCAAGAATTTTTATCCAAGGAGGAATAACACTTTGAAAATAGTTTTTAAATGTCATTAACATAACTAATTATTGATAGTGGAGAAGTAACATGATTGGACTTAAAGAAAATATATATTAATTATATGTTCTATGTCTAATTGAAATATTGTATGATGTAAAGTTTGAATTATATAAAAAAAATCATGCACAAAATTGTTAGTCAACTGATAGGTGTGAAATGCATCGTATTTTAGGGTATAGTTTGATATGTGTTTAGCAGGTTATTCGATTGTTTAGTACGTGTTTAGGTTAGAATTGTGTTAGTTTGTTAATTATTTGTGTTTTCAGTGTTTTATGGGTTAGTAAAAGCTTTTGAGCTTAAATATTACGTTTATGAGGAACCTTAATGTGTTTGCTAATGTTTAAGGGCTAATATCGAAGAATGGACGAGTTTCGGAAGACATTCGGGCTGAAACAACAGTCCATGATCATGGCACAATCAACCAAGATCATGACAGAAGTACTAGAGTTGGGCCACAACATGCCACAATCGTGACATACGGCTTAGAAGTAAGCCACTATCATGGCCTGCGGGGCTACGATAGAGGCTTACTTCGGGCAAATGCACAGCCACTTCCAAACTTTACGTTTTGAGGGATTTTTTGGACCTTTCGAACCCCGAAAAATCATAATTCAACCCTAAACACCAAAAAACACAAATAGAACAAGAAGAACAGGGAGAGAGGGATTTTGATCAGCCACCACAATGAAACCCTAAAAGACAGAACTTTGAGAGATCGAGAAAGAGAAGAGGAAGATGAAATAGACTCAACGTGCTTCCTGGAATAAGAAGCCTTCCGAAGTTGCAGCCTCCCATTATCCATTCGAGTTCTATTTCTTATGTATTTCAGTTTTATTTGATTGTAGAATTGGGATATATAGTTTGATGATAGAATTGAATTGTTGATTGATGTTCTATACTCACCTTTAGAATATTATTTTTGATTTAATGAAATCTAATTGTTTTATGTGTATATTGAATCAACTATAGTTTAATTCTACACTTCTTATCTCGATAATAAACTAAGAGGGTGAATCGAGAAAAAATGATTAAATTGGGCTAACAAGATCTAGGTAATTTAATAAATTCAGAATCAAATCAGGTTGTTAAATCTTATGTAGAGAGATCACGTATAGGTTTCCAATTGGTTATTAGAGAACTTAAGAACTGATTAGGTTTTGGATAGGTTGTTAATTGAGAGATTACAACTTTCCATAATCTGATTAGGGTTTATGTTTTAGGGTTTAATTATAACTTGAGAGGGAGTAATTGTCCCTATGATCATCTAAAACTATTAATTCGATAAATCGTAATTGGTTAGGTTATCATTAAAGATAGATAATTTTCCCTTTCTCTCTTTTGGTTAACTCAGTACGTTGAATTCTAGGGTGTGCTATCTTCATTCAACAAATTAATCAATTTCCATTATTTGTTATTCATTTTAATATGAAATTTTTAATCGTTGTTCGTTGATTATTTTCTTTAAGTGTTAATTGTCAATTATTATTTTGTTATTTAATTTGGTTTGTTTGATTTATTTAGTTCTCGTGTTTAAATTCATTGTCTGTTAAATTTTTATTTAATAGTTTCTGACCCTAGATTCTAGGATTAGATTAACCCTTCTAGTAGTTTCGACACATTAGGTACTATGTGAAAGACCCATACGTTTGTGGAATATCGAGGTTAAATATTGAAACTTATTCATATTGGAAAACTGCGATCAAGTTTTTGGTGTCGTTGCCAGGAAGGCAATTGTTTAATTCTATAGTTTAAGGTGTTTAGTTATTTTTTACTTTTACTTTTTATTTTTGTTCTTCCTTTTTTTTTTTCCTGAAATCTTGCTCTTGCATGAACACAAGAGTCATGAGAAGTTCAAGTCTTGCAGCTGAAACTTTAGGTTTAGATATCACTCGACTAGAATGAATCATTAGGAAAGCTAGGAATAACGAGAAGAACAAATCGCGAAGACAACAATGGTCGAGGAATTTCATCAAAATTTTGACCACGGAGTGAACCAAAGACGTCAACAGAGGACCTTTATGGACTTTTCGAGACCAGGGTTCAATGCAACTAGCTAAGGAGTAGATAGACCACCCATACAAGCTGCATCATTTAAGATCAAACCGGCTATCCTGAACATGCTTCAATAGAATGTGCAATTTTATAGAATAGCAAACGAAGACCCTAACACACACATAGTGAATTTCTTAGAAATCTGTGATACCTTTAGGTACCATCATATGTCGGAAGATGCATTTAGAATTTAAGCTTTTTCCCTTTACCCTTAGAGATAGAGCAAAGGCTTGGTACCACTCCCTTAACCCAGCCAATGTTACCACTTGGGATCAGTTAGTCTGTGTCTCTTTAGATAAATATTATCCCTTAACTAAAATTACTAAGATCCTTAAAGAAATCACCAACATCCAACAAGGTGATGGGGAATCAATCTATGAAGCTTAGGAACGATATAAGGATTTACAATGGAAGTGCCGACATCACAACTTACCTAAAGAATTTTTGTTGTAAACGTTCTATAATGGAGTTACCTTGCACATAAGAGGCACAATTGATGTAGCTTCACGAGGATATTTGATGACAAAGACAATGCATGAAGCAGAAGAATTAATAGAAGAGATGGTAAGTAAGAGCTATTTATGGATGAATGAGCAAAGTAGATAGAATACTACATTCTATGAACAAAAAGGAATTGTAGTTGTTAATTAGATGACAGAAATGCAAACAAGGATTGATAACTTGACTCGATAGCTCAACAATATGAAGGCTTCATCCTTAGCTCTGGTGAAGGGCGTACAAATTAAATATGAACTCTATAGACAATTGGACCATGAAACAATGATTGTTTCTTAAAGAAGGAAGTTGATCCAGAGCAAGTAAACTATATGGGAGCCTAGTATGGATGAGGAGGGGGAATCAATCCCTACTCCAATACCTACAACCCTGGGTGGAAGAATCATCCTAACTTCTCTTGGACGAGCAATTCTAGAGGATAGTTCAGACCTCAAGGACAATCGGAATTCCATCAAGATAAACCAAGCTCAATGGATTGGATAAGATGTTAAATAAGATTGGAGGCATGGAGGATGCATATAGGAGGCTTGAAAGCAAATTCAAGCAAGTTACCAATAACCACGCCTCTTTAATACATAATATGGAGGTTCAAGTAGGTCAACTAGCTGAAGTAATATCTACTAGGAATGTAGGAACCCTTCTAAAAAATACCGAGTCCAACCCAAAGGAAAGGATCATAGCCATCACTTGAACCCAAGAAAAGGAAATTGATTATACAAAAGAGAATGGAAATAAAGGAAAAGGATAAGTAATTATAGAAATCCTTCCAAGTGAGCTCAAAATTGAGCCAATCAAGGAATCTTGACCTAAATTATGATACCCTATTCTAGCACAGTGAAAATCATTATCAAGTAGGGTAATGAGGAATTATGAGGAGGTTGACTTAAACAAGGTTGAGAATATAACATAACATATACAAACAAGGCTCAAATTAATGGAATCGGTGAAGAAGGAGGTTAAGGAGCGCAAAGCAGAAGAAAACCCCAATATAGCACAGAAGAAAGATCCAACATAGCACAGAAGAAAGAGGATCGAGGGGATTTTTACATTCCTTGCATTATAAATGGAGCCAATATGGACAAGGCATTCATGGATTTAGGAGCGAGCATTAACATGATGCCCTTCATCTTTAGTCAAAAGTTGAGGTTAGGAGAGTTAATACCCACAAAGATGTTAGTAAAGATGGCCGATAGAACATCTCAACAACTGAAGGGGATTATTAAGGATGTGCAAATACAAGTTGGTAATTTTACTTTTCCCATAGAATTCTATATATTGGATATTGGAGGAGATGGAAAACCCCTATGGTCTTTGTAACACCTTTCTTGGCCACTACTCACTCAATCATTGATGTTGATGGGGGTGAACTAACTCTAAGGGTAGGAAAGTAGGAAGTAACTTTCAAAGTGTCAAAGAAAGACAACATCCCTCCTTTACCTCAAACTAATGTCGAGGAACCCAAACCTCAAGGATGGGAAGATATTAAGGATCCTAAGAGTGCCTTCAGAAAGAAGCAATTGCGTAGAAGAAGGTGAAAGAATGAGAGCCACAAGGAAGGTGGAATCAAGGGCATGGTAGCTTATGTTCAAATTGTTAGATTAATGACTACACTGCCATTGCACCACTCATTTGAACCACCATGAGCAAAAGAAAAGCATCGAGCTACTGACATTAAAAGAAGTGTTGTATGGGAGGCAACCCATGGAATTTCAATGTCCTTGATTGTTTTTAGAAGTTTGAATTTCATAGTTAGGTTATTACGTTTTTAATAAAATCAGAAAGTTATAAGATGTCGACGTGAAGTAGGTATTCAATGAAGGAAATAAAGAGAGGTGAAAGGATCATAAAGAGCTAAGAAGTGATTTTGAAAAGGTAGAGAAGGACAATAAAAGAGGGAAAATTTTAAATTTGTGGGAAACTATAAGCCACGATCATTTCTAGGGTATGCTATCATCATTCAACGAGTCAATCAATTGCCATTATTTGTTATTCATTTTTAATCTAAAATTGTTAATCACTATTCGTTGATTGTTTTTGTTAAGTGTTAATTTTCAATTATTGTTTTGTTATTTGATTTGATTTGTTTGATTTATTTAGTTCTCGTGTTCAAATTCATTGTCTGTTAAATTTATGTTTAATAGTTTCCGACTTCTAGGATTAGATTAATCCTCCTTGTGGGATCGATACCTTAGGTACTATGTGAATGATTTGTACACTTGTAGAATATCGAGGTTAAATATTAAAACTTACTCATATTGAGAAGCTACGATCAAAAGTCGTGAAGGCGCTTCTGCTACACCATAATTCACATAGAGATCTGTAACTAGGGGAAGGCAATAAGACTTTCCCTCATCGACTGATTCTGATAGGGGTTTTGTTAAGGTTTTAGTGCTTCGGAGTACCCTCATTGCTCCAAACATCAATGAGGTACATGTAGGAGGGTATGAGTGTATGTTTTCGATATGGTAGCACTGAGCATTTAATAACCAATTGTCCTATGAGACAACTTCAGACATCACAAGCTAGTATAGAGGTTTCTCATGCATCTGCCAGAAATGTGGAGGGTCTAGTTAGATCATACCTAATTCAAGTACTCTTTTAAAGACTATTGATCTACCTTTTACGCCTTTTGCTTCGGCTCGAGCTTATGCTTTAAAAGCTTAGAAGGATCAGGACGTACCTGAGGTCATTGTGGGTATTGTTTCTCTCTTTAATTATGAAATACATGCATTAATTGATCCTGCATCCACTCATTCCTATATTTGTGTTGGAGAAAATTTTGATAAATAGATGCCTGTAGATCAGTTAGAATATGACAATCATATAACTAGTTCTCTAGGTAGTAGTGTATTGGTTAATCAGGTTTCTAAAATTTTCCTGCTACGATCCAAGGAAGTGAATATGTAGTAGATATAATTGAATTGCCTTTACATGAATTTGATTTGATTTTGGGTATGGATTGGTTATCCAGGAATTAGGAGGTGGTGGATTGTAGTGCTAAAATGGTTATACTTAGGAAGCCTGATCAACCTGAAATGATTTTGTATAGTATCCACACTAGTTCTCTGGTTAGTATGATATCAGCTATGTAAGCTCGAAGGTGCCTTAGGAAGGGGTATGAAGCTTATCTGGCTTTTGAAATTGATTCTAAGAAGGAAAGTGTTAAACAACAAGATATTCCAGTGATAAGTAAATTTACAAAGGTGTTTCCTAAAGAATACCTAGACTCCCTCCTGAAAGGTGGAGTTATCTATTGAAATTATGCATGGCATTGCTCCTATATCTAGAGCACCGTAAAGGATGGCTCCTATTAAATTAAAGGAGTTGAAGGTTCAATTGCAGGAGCTACTAGATAAGGGGTTCATTCGGCCTAGTGTCTTATCTTAGGGAGCCCCGATTCTATTTGCTAAGGAGAAAGATGGCACTCTTCGGATGTCTGTTGATTACAAGAAATTGAACAGAGCCACAGTGAATAAGTATATGTTGCCAAGGATAGAAGATCTGTTTGATTAATTGAAAGGTGCAGGGGTATTTTCCAAGATAGATCTCCGATTAGGGTATTATCAAATTCAAGTAAAGGATGTGGATGTTCGGAAGACTGCATTCATGACCTGTTATTGACATTATGAATTTCTAGTAATCCCATTCAGGTTAACTAATGCTCTAGCGGTATTTATAGATTTGATGAATAAAGTATTCAGGCTCTACTTATACCACTTTGTTGTGGTTTTCATAGATGATATCTTGGTCTATTCCAAGAATGAGCATGATCATGTTCAGCATCTCTGGATTGTGCTACAAACCCTGCGAGAAAAACAATTGTATGATAAGCTAAGCAAGTGTGATTTCTGGCTTTAGGAAGTATCTTTTCTAGGACATGTTGTCTCTTCTCAAGAGATTGGAGTTGACCCTAGTAAGATTGAAGCAATTGATAATTAGAAGTCGCTTCAGAATGTGACAGAAGTGAGAAGTTTTCTAGGTTTAGTAAGTTACTATCGCCGGTTTGTGAAATCTCGGTAATACACGAAAAATTGGATGACTAAGCCTATGAGTTTGTGACATTTGGCATAGCTAATGCATTGACATTTAGCATCATTGGTTGAGTGACAAGTGGCCTAATTGAGTTATGGCTTTTGGAAACATGATAAGAAGATAAATGGCTTACTCCTATGTTTGCCATGTAGGTCACCCCATGGAATGACATGTTTCCCTTCAAAGTTAAGACACCTTGCAAAGCAAGAGCTAAATCACTCCAACTCATTTGATGTTTTTGCTGCCTTCTCACTACTCTTACCACTGAAACCTCTCACTCCCTCTTAACTTCTAGAATTTTTGCTTGATTTTGGGTCATCATCATTTAGAATCTTTGCAAGTTGTTATGTCAAGGAAGCTAGATATTGTTATCTTCTATGTTGTCTTTTTGGTGCTAAGATTTACACCTTGATCTTGGATGTGTATTGGTTACTTGGAAGGGATGGATTATCTGGTTCTTTGGAGTTGGAATTTGAAGTTAAATAAATAAGGGAATTCTAAACTTAATAGCATGTATTATTACAAGTTCTGTGATGATTGAATTGGAATGGAATATATGTTGAATTGATAATACAATGAGATTTGGAACATGATGCTTATTTGTTAGGTTTTGCTATTAATTTCATTGCATGATAGAAAAAGGTTTGTGAGCTAATAATTAAGCAATTTTAAGTTGAAATTGGATATGGAATTGATAAGGAATTGGCATGTAATTGAGGTATACTTAAAGCAAGATTTAGGGATTGTCATGTTGGTGTTTTGAAGTTTAGAAAGAAGATGTTTGGATATAGATTCGCAGGAAAATAGTCAGGCCACGATCATGGCACTCATCCCACGATCGTGGGCAGACGCATTAGCTTCTGTCACGATCATGGGAATGTGTTAATTATGAATATTTGTGAATTGGGAACTAAAATGAGTACATGTAAAATGTAATTACTTAATGTATCCATTAGTGCATCATTGGAATTGCTTATGTTTATAGGGCATGTTGAGTTTGATCAAATATTAATGAATATGTTCAAGTTAAGCAAAATAGAATAAAGTCATATGTTTGCAATATAACTCTTACTTGAGGATTATGAAATGTAAAATGCTTCATTTTAAAACTGCAAAGTCCTACTTGTGGGTAAATAGGTATGCCTAGAAGGGTCTACAGTTGCTTCTGTAACTTGACACTACGTTGTCCCTTTATTTTGAGACATAAGTCTCTTCTATTCTGTGATACCAATCATGGTATCTTTTGTTCTGGTCCCGTTATCCACTTCTGTAAAATGGACTAGTAGGTTAATCTATTTGTGTTTTGATATATGATCTGCTATGATGCAAGCTAAGTTATGTTCTGAAATAAGATAAGTTTTGATTTGATACAAGACATATCCTAATATGATACAAGTTATATTATGATCTGAAAGTATTATATCTTGTTTTGTTACTTATACATTCTATTATGATATTTAAATGTTTTGTTCTGTATTGACGAATCATATTCTGTTTTAAGACACATAATGTTTAGATTACTTTTTAATATGAACAATTAAGGATTGCTTATGATATGATATGATTCTTTATATGTGAATGCTAGACGATTGTTAGAGATAGTCACCAGTTTATATCTTGTTTAGTTGTTCCCCACTAACCTATATGCTTAGCACGATGGTTTTGCCTCCATGTAGGTTCTAATAAGAAGGTTTAAAGACTGGGACAAAGACAATCACAGTGGCCAAGAAGAAGATTTTTTTTTTCCGAAAATGTTTAGTTCGTTTTTGTGTTGTACTCATTATGATGAGACCCTTTTGTATTTTATGTATATAGTTTATAATAACTATAATATAGATTGAATTTTGAATTTATGTCATGTATTTTGATATTTATGCAATGTGTATAAGGTTAACTGTTGTCAAGAACAAATGAAATGTAGTATATGTTTGAATGAGTTTCTTGAAAAACTTAGAATGCTATGGATTGTTTAGTTCTGTTTTGTGTGGCACCTATACATCCTCTTAGGGTTTATGTGGATGTTACAATTTTTATATGATAAAATTCTGTCATTTTGATGAACAAAGCAACCCAAAATGATTTTGCTCGAATTAAGATTTTTAGAAAAAAATTTAGATGTCAAATTTGCCATTTTTAGCATCTCATTGGTGTTTTGGTTATCTTGATAATTTTTGGGTGACTCAAAATTATTTTGATGAACTTGAAACAACTTGGATATGCATGAAGTGATGAATTGATGTTTTGAAAATTTTGGGAAATCTGGGAAATTAATTTTGAATTAATTTAAGGAGAGTATTATTTTATAGTAAAACCAGAAATTGACATGTGAAACAAAATTAAATTGTTTAATTTTTATATAAAATATTCAATTTTAAGGTGAATTAATTTTGAATTAATTTCTATAATTAAGAGTTTAATTTAAATTGATTAATATTAAATTCTAAATCAAAATGACATACAAGATTAAATTTAGCTAAGATAATACTTAGCAAGAATTTTGATTCAAGAGTTGAATCAAGTTCCAAAATGTAGGATCCATAACTTGCCATAACAAATTTTGATGTATTTAATTTGATGCATTAGAGGATGCATGTTAGGAGTATGAGTGGGCTTGCATGATGGATAGTTATGGACTTAAGCCCAATATGATTAGGGTGTCTACATCATGCCATGTAGTTTATAGTAACTATATATATATATATATATATACACACACAAGACCATCCTAGTTAGATGAGACCTAAGTGGAAACCCCTCACTTAGAATATTAAAACTTATGCCTTCCATTAATATGTTGAGAACCAGAGTTCTTTTAGAGCTAGGGTTGTTGGGCAAAATCAAGCCCACTTGATATGTGTTAATTGTTAATACATTTAATCATTTACATTTAGCGATTAATGATATGAAAATGCTTAAAATATTCACTTTAATTCATATATGATTTTAAGTACAATTTGGAAGCAAAGAAATTAAAGTGAGTCAAAAACATTGAATTTGGGCCATTTTCTGAAGATCAATACTCACTTGTCATCATGGAGCGAGACAAAGAAACTTAAAAGACAAGAAGAAAAGAACGTGAGCTACATAGATCGTGTGGAAATTTCATACATATATTTACATGTATTAATGGCCATGCAAGTTATTATTCAATTAATGGACAAAGGAAGGCACTAGAACAAGTTTAAAATGACATGCAAGTAGTTGGATTTAGGAGCAAAACAACGAGGGAAAGTGGGAGCAGTCCAACCCAAAGTAGAAGGAAGCTAGCGTTAAATGCTAGCATCACTTGCGTTTAACGCATGGGTTAATTGTTAACCCACAATTCATAATTTCTAGAAGAGATTTGAGAACAACAAATAAAATATGTTTCATTAGGGTGTAGGTCGAGATTGAATCAAAGAATCAAGTCCTTACCGAATTCTCCACTTTGATCATTTTTCATATGTTTTGTTTAATTTGTTTTTATGAGTTTTGTTTCATTTTATTTTCTTGTTACTTTCATTTCATAAACTTTGCACACTTTCTTTGTGGACCTAGACTCACCACTACTATAGTAATAGTCTAGTTACTTTATTTTGACTAGCGTAACGATGTGCTGTTAGTTTTGGCGTCATTGCCAAGGAGTGCGGTGTTTTAGTTTTTGTTTATGATTTAATTAGTGTTTTTTATATATTTGTTCATAATTGATTTCTTTTTAGTTATTTCGTGATCCTTTCATTTTTTCTGTTTCATGTTTGTGATAAATATTATTAAAAAAAATTCATGGATGGAAGTAACTTTTTCTTTAACTCTTACTCTCAATGTTATAACCAGTGTTGGATTGATCAATCGAACTTTAGTTATAGATGGGATGATCAATAAAGTTACTTCGATGATAGTTTGCAGGATGCACAACAATTCTCGTATAGACTAAAAGTTTCTTATCACAATTCAAGTATATCTCTGGACTACTGTATCAAGACCTTTAATGCTAACAATCTTTAATTTCAGCAAGGTATGCAGTAGCTTCAAAAGAGTATAAAACAAACCCAACAAGATATCCCACTATTCCAGCAGGATGAAAGACAATCTTGGTCCAGTTGTCAAGATTCGGAGAGCTAACACAACTCAAGTACATCTCTAGAAGAATTACTTAATATCATGGCTGTTAACAATCTTCAAATTCAACAGGATATGCAACAGTTCCAACAAAATATGCAACAACTATTTCAGTAAGGTATATAGCAAATCTTATAGGATGCTTTGCAATTCCAGCAAGATGCATTGCCTCAATGGGGAGATATCAATCATCTATAATTGCAAAGCGAAGAGGAGTAGTCGTATCAACATGAGGTGTACTCAATGGATGTTTGTGCATAAACTCTGTAAAGTGATAAGGAGCTTGAGAATTTTGAGGTTAACCCTCAACAAATTGCTTGTGTAAAAAAGCAGAAGAGGAGCTCAAAGTAGAAAAAGACATATCTTTTAGCTTAGAGGTAATTACTGAGTTCCATTTTATTGTTGAGAATGACTCTTCACGTTTACATGGAAGATTGGAGGACTTAAATGAGGAAGAAAAAGGCAAAAAGACATTTGACATCTTTTTAGAGCGTATGAACTTAGTCAAGATTGATAATCTAAGGATAGGGAAGACATTGTATAGGGATGATGATCAACTAAGGCCCTATTTAGAACAACCTCGCGTGGAAGTGGCACTAAATGTAATACCTGAAGATCACAATTTTGTCATGTGAAGAGAAGAAGTAGTCGAGCCAGCAACTCTAAACAAAGGTGCATCTTGGGAGGCAACCCAAGGAAAGTAAATTTCTTTTCTTTAAATTTCTGCCTTATTTTTTATATGCATGTGTGTTTTTGAATTTGTTTGTTTTACTTGTTTTAAGTTTTCAATCAAAATGAGAGAGAATAAAAAAATGAAACAAACATTTTCTCATTTTCTATTTCTTATGGGATTATATATTCATGATTAAAGTATAAATGGACTAAAGAATTTCATAGCAAGTTTAGCATATATTTTTACTCTTATGATTGGTCAATATGCATTATCTTTAGAAAAGTAGTGACTAGTGGTAGACAAAGTCGGTGAGATTTTGAGCTTTATTTGATTAACACATTCATATCAGTCTCATTGTCTTTTGATAATGTGTGACCTTCAAGATATGTACATCCTGATTTTTCCTTAAATTTCTATTCAAGACTGCATTTTTATCACATGGTTTAACATGGAAATGATTAGGCATTCTTTGTTTCATAAGCTATATTAGCCAAAGAACCTACCTCATTAACATGATTTTTTCCTTATTAAGCTCCATTTGAGCCATATTAGCCTTTCTTTTCGTATCAACCATATTACATACTTTATACTTAACCAAATGTCCTACTCAAGCCATAAAGCTAATGGAACATGTTGGAGTTATGTAAATATAGTGCCCTAGAAAGCAAGTGTATTTACATGTAACTTAATCTTCTTCAGTTACAGTTTTGTAATGAAAATATTTATTATTAATAAAAACTAAAGAGTTTGGTTTTGATGAGCATTATATATCTAGTCATAAGGTACTAAGATTCTTTTATAAGTAATATACATATACATAGAGATGTATAGGAAACAAGTATGTTATTAGAATCTAAAATAATAGATTCACAGTTGAATAATCAAGATGGTCGCTTAATTATAGTTTAGACTGTAGTGCTACGATTTATCTCTATGTAAGTTAAGGAGTTTACTTCAAGAGAATGATGACTTTCATATCATGATAGTAGTTGACTATTGATAATGGCACTATTAAAAGAATCTGGAATCAAGTATGTATTCAATAATAAAGTAGGCCGTTACTTTAATCTTAAAACACATATTTTAGCATTTGTTTATTATGGACCACAATCTTGATGAGTGATGAACTCATATGTATTTCATTATAATTCTTGATATGATTGGAATGGATTTTTACAGATTATTAATCTAGTGTCTATATTTCGGAATTATTAATTTAAACATGTATCAGGGAACATTCACTCAAATAAAGAGTTTATAGTAGTACCATTACTTCTAGATGTTTTATGGAGACTGGTGATTAAACTGGCGCTAGGAGTTTGATGGACTACATGTCCGTCAAGTCTTAACACTAACATAAGGTCTTGTGTGTTAATCACCATAAAGAGTAAGATGGGAGATCTAGAAGGAAAAACCAATATAAGGGCAAAACGGTAATTTTATCCTTTATTGTGTAGATGGCTATAATAAGGTTCATAATAGGGTTTGCAATTGGACATATTATTTAAAATATGTGTTCTC
>JAOQMP010000004.1:23348426-23362098 GCA_027563575.1 Erythroxylum pedicellare
ATTTTATGTCTTATCATTGAAATTCCCATGTTGATGTAGTTTATTTTAATTTTTATAAGGAAAAGAAAGAAAGAAAAGAGAAGAAAGAAAAAGAAAAAGGGAAACGAAAAGAAAATGAAAAAAAAGAAAGAAGAAAAGAAAAAGAATTTCTTTTGTTTAAATAAATGTATCGAGGAGGAAGTGTATATGAGTTTGCAAGTTATTCATAATTAATGCATATGCCTAAAGTTGTAATGAATATGTTATTTGTGTATGTTGAATATGAGGTAGATATTGGCTTGGAAGGTTCACTCTTGTGGTTTTAATGTATTGTTGGCATAAATTATATGAGTGATTAATTCAGATTGGTATGTGCTTCATATGGTTGGTGTGTGAGAGTTAAATAGGGTTGTGAAATATAAATGTTACATTCGTCATAGCTAACGATACCCAGTTTTTTATGAGTGTTGTTTTGTTTCACTAGCTTAATGACTTTTATGCTACTCGACCCAAATACATCTCACTTTACCTTTGCCTACATTATAACCCTGAAAAGTCCTTTGATTCATTATTTTTCATATGAATTATAGTGGGGGAGAAATGAAATGATATGCAAAGTTATAGATTGTCATGATCATGAATGATGTTGATTATACCTATAGATATATTTTACTTAAATACATTTTCCAAGTCTACCATTAAATTGCTCAGTTTTTAAAGGTATTGAATGTTGATTGGTTATGAGTAGAAGCATTGAATGTTGAATTCTTTCTATGATTTTTAAAAATCATTTATCTTTGGTTATGATTATATAGTATTGGAAAATATGGGAATAGGGTCAATGTTTTGGGTCAATGAGCTTAATTTTGATGTTTTGCCTAAGGACGATCAAAACCTAAGTGTGGGGGAAATTGATATGTGTTTAATTGTTGATGCATTTAATCATTTACACTTAGCGATTAATGATACGAAGATTCTTAAGATACTCACTTTAATTCATATATGATTTTAGGTACAATTTGGAAGAAAAGAAATTAAAGTAAGTCGAAAACACAACATCTGGATCATTTTCCAAAGATCAATACTCACTTGTCTTCATGGAATGAGACAAAGAAAATTAAAAGATAAGAAAAATGAAGAAGAAAAGAACTCAGACATATATTGACATAAATTAATGGCCATGTAAGTTAGTAATTCAATTAATGGACAAAGGAAGGCATTAGCATAAGCTCAAAATGACGTGCAAGCATCTAGATATAGGAGCAAAATGACGTGGGAAGGTGGGAACAATCTAGCCTAAAGTAGAAGGAAGCTAGTGTTAAATGTTAGTGTTGAGTGTATACGTTGCGTTACATGCAACGTTCAATAGAGAAAAGAGCGAGGGTTTTAAAACAGAGGTGCGAATAGTAGGTGGTCCAAGATGTTTACTCATCAAATCAGTGAATAGTGAGCTGGAGAAGAGTGAGTAGCATGAAATAGGTTTAGCAAACAGTAGAGAGTTGAAACGGTCTTCTGTGAGGCAATTTTTAGGGGGCTGAAGCATTTTCTTAGGGGGCCTATGTCCTAACACCGGTTTGGAGGTGACATCGATGCCGATGACTCGAGTTAAGCATTTCTTTCATATTTTTGTTGTTTCTTTCTCTCCTATTGAATTGATTGTGTTATCCTAGGCATACTGATTTGGGTTTTATGTATGGATAATCGAATTTTCGTTATTGTTTGGTTATTTATGCATGAACTCATTGGGTATTATGAGATGATGATTTTAGTGCATTCATTGAATCATTTAATTGCATACCCATTGCTAAAATTTTGATATAATCTGGAATTACTATGTTAAAATTCATGTGTAGCGACTAATGATTCGTAATCATTAGGGATAACATGATCTAGGTTAAATGATACATCGTATGTGGTTATTACCTTGATTAATCGATTTTCCTAATTCTTAATGCTACTACCTAATTAAATTTAGAGATCGTTTCCTAGGTTATTCGGTGGTCAGGTTAATTAATGATCGTATCTTGATTAAACAAAACTTAAGGGAAAACTTGGGTTATATTAACGCATGATTAATAATTGCTAAGAGAGATTTGAGAACAAAAAATCAATAAAAAATGTTTAATTAGGGTGTAGGTCGAGATTGAACCAAAGAATCGGGTCCCTACTAAATTTCCCAAATTTATCATTTTTTGCATGTTTTCTTTAATTTGTTTTTATTAGTCTAGTGTCATTTTATTTTTTAGTTTAAAAAATCCAAAACAACCCATTAAACCTAAACACTAGTTACTTTCATTTCACAAACTTTGCATACTCTCTCTGTGGAATCGACCTAGACTCACCATTGCTATAGTAGTAATCTAGTTATTTTATTTTGACTAGCTAAATGATGTGCTGTCACCACTCTACACGAATATGTTCAAACCATGAAAATAAGGTTTTCGAATTAATAGGTTGATTTTAACTAGTAGCGTTGATTTGTTTGGCAAACCTAAGGTCAACGTGGACAGAGGCGAAGTTGGGTAGTGTACATGCATCAAGAGTTGATAGCCCAATGTTTGTGCACACATCAATAATTGATAGCACTAGATTCAATAGTTGGATTATAAATACAACTGGTATGACCGATACCAACCTATTGACCTAGGGTGGCTTGTTGGCTAAACCTAAAGTCCTTCCTGTTGGAGTTATGTAAATATAGTGCCCTGGAAAGCATGTGTATTTACTTATAACTTAATCTTCTTCTAGGTACTTTTGTAATGAAAATATTTATTATTAATAAAACAAAAGAGTTTGGTTTTATTTGTATGAGCATTATATAACTAGTCATAACGTATTAAGATTCTTTTGTAAGTAATATACATATACATGGAGATGTATGGGCAACATGTATATTATTAGAATATAAATTAGTTGATTCACAGTTAAATAATCAAGTTGGTCGTTTGATGATGGTTAGACTGTAGTGTTGCGATTTATCTTCATATAAGTAAAGGAGCTTACTTCAAGAGAATGATGAGTTTCATGTCGTGATAGTAGTTGACTATCTCACTATTAAATGAATCTGGAATCACATATGTTTTCAAAGAATAAAGTAGACCATTACTTTAATCTTAAAACATACACTTTAGTATTCGTTTATTATGAACCATAATCTTGATGAGTGGTGAACTCATATGTATTTCATTATAATTCTTGACATGATCGGAATGAATTTTTACAGAGTATCAATCTAGTGTCTGCTTGTTGGAATTACTAATTGAAACATGTATTAGGAAACATTCACTCAAATAAAGAGTTTATAGTGATATCATCAATTCTAGATGTTTTATAGAGATTGGTGATTAAACTGGCGCTAGTAGTTTGATGGACTAGCTACTTGTCAAGTCTTAACATCAAGATGAGATATTGTGTGTTAATCACCATATAGAGCAAAACGGGAGATCTAGAAGGAAAAACTAACATAAGGGTAAAACGGTAATTTTAACTTTTATCATGCGAATGGCTATAATAAGATTCATAATAGAGTTTGCAATTGGACATCTAATTAGAAACATGTATTCTCATAATATTTAGTAATTCAATAGTTCAACTAATTGTCTCTAGTTGAATGACATTTGTTTAATAAGATGGAATTAATTGTAATAAGATTAAATTAATTATGGGGTTATTAGAGCTTGAATTTTATAAGTCCAATTAGATTCTCCACTTGGCTTCTAGGAAGGTTATTAAGCAAAGTAAGAAATATAAGGTAAGTTTTTATCATGCTTCATCATCATTAAATGGTTTAATGATATTATCATTAAATGGTTTAATGGTTGTCATTTAATGTTGGAATGTAGAGTAACTTGTAAACCTTTTAGTATTCTTTTGGTTAAAGAAGGGAGTAATGCATTTGATGTTCTCTCTCCCTTCTTTCATTTGTTAACTAAAAATGAGTGTCTTGCTTTTGATGTTTTATCTTTTCATTTATCCATATTAAACAAATGAGAAGCTCTCATTTATTGCTCTCTCTCTCTTTCATTTTGAGAAAGAGAAAGAGGTGGTGAGTTAGTTGGAATTCTACACTCCTTTCTTTCATGATCGAAATTAGCAAAAAGAGTGTCTCTTAGTTTTGGTTCTTTTCAACTACGGTAAATTTCTATAATATTTCTTCTCCTTTCCCACCAAAAGATCTTGCTAACCAAATTATCTAAGGAGAACAAATGGTAGATCGGATTGGTTGAGGATACAATAGCAAGGAGAGGGTACAATAACAAAAAGAGGATACCATAGCAAGGAATCAAAGTTGTAGCTAAGGAGTCAGTAAAATTTCTACCATCTTTTATGTTATTTATTTTTCTAATACCGTATCATGTATGGATGAAATATATTGATCTGGTGATTATGCTTTCGTTGTGTTTTGATTTTAGAAAAAGCTTTTGAAATCTCCTTTTTATCCAAATCTAGTATGTTTTTGTTTTTGATCCAACAATTCTTAGAGATATTGAATATTGACTCACTAAGAGAATTTCTTTATAAATTCTCTCGGATTTAAATTGAGGGTTTTGGATTTACAAGAAAAAGTGTTAGTAAAGTCATAATTGATATACATTTATGTATAGCAAAATACCTTTTCTCTCTTTGACATTAGGTTGCAAGAATTGACACAATAACCACTAGTGTGAACCTACGCTCACTTACAAAAACCAATAAGTTGATTGGACCCAACTTCTTAGACTGGCTTAGGAACATGAGAATAGTTCTCAAGTCAGAGAAACTAGTCTGTATCTTAGAAGAACCACTTCCCGATTCCCCTGCTACTAATGTTTCTGATAGTGATCAGAAGGCATACAGAAAGCATCTCAACGATAATGAGATGGCTAGCTCCATAATGCTAGCCACTATTGTTAGAGAAGTGCTCTAAAGGCAATCACCTTTAGCACTTGTTATACAATCTTTATGATTAATAAAAAGGCGTTTTCATTAATTTGATATTCATGTTCTTTATGAATTGATAATGACCTTAAATCAAATTAATGAAGTCCTTGATGCATTACATAGAATGAAGGAATTATATTAGTAACTAAATTATCCTTAGTTATAGGATTAACAAGATAGGATATTATTATTTCAGACAGATTAGCCTATATTATACCCCTTGATTGGATCAAGCACTGGATCTCATAAGCTGTAAGCATGAGTTGTTTAGAGTTAACATCTGGATGCTTACTAAGAGTAGTAAGTACATTGGATGACTTATTATGAGATAATCATATGGATAATCTATTCCAGTGTCAATGATAGTCTCATTATAGCAATAGTGGAAATATCCTTAGACTTGAGGTACTCAAGGATATCTAAGATATTAATCTTGTATTTTGACTCAATTCCTTGTTACCTCTTAGAGGTTGCTCAGAGGGTGGTGATTAGGTACAACTTGAGGTATTCGAAGGTAATTAAATAGCCAATAAAGGATTCACCACTTCTAATAGAAGAGATGGTACCTAATGCCTCTTGTTATGGTCATTACATGGGTATCTCTGGCCAGAGTGGAAATGTCATGAAGGTAGTCTTCAGTGACATATCCAATTAAGTAATGAACCTCGAGGACAAAATCTAACATCACTTGGGCTAGATGTGACGTAATCAGTCTAGTGGGAGTTGACATTTTAACCATAATCTGAACTAAGTGGGGTATAGATGGTGAAAGGTTGAATTGAACGAGACCATTGTCTATGGAAGGGTTTATAGTCAAAACATTGACTTTTCGATTAATTGGAGGTCATGATGTATTGTTAGATACCACTTATAAGTTGCTTGAATTAAGTGTTAATTCAAGTGGGCAATATAACTAGGAACCTAATAGGTCACACGCATTGGACATACAAAGAATGAGTAAAATGGTTTTGGATGGGGATCCAAGATATGAGAGATGCATGACTAAGCTACACAAGTGTAGTAGTTTAGGGTCATTTGTTTGTGAATCATATGAAACATGTGAATCTTACTTATTAAGCATGATGACAAAATTACCCTATAAAGAAGGGGTAATAATTTTCATGCATATTAATTGGGATCAATGGCCACTTAATTCCCACTAACTCTCTCCATTGATGATGGGAGTTAGAGGAAGGCCTAAGATTGTAAAAACAACAATTTTTGTGCAACTGTTGTGTGAAAATAGAGAGACTTTTGGTGAGTGTTTATCATCTTCTCTTACTCTCTACAAACATTCTCTTAAGAACACACATTAGTAGCTAGCACTTTTGTGTGTGTTCTGCCATTTTCTTGGAGGGTTCTTTCTTTTATCCTCATGTGGACAATGTTAGATTCAATCTAGCTTGGTTGTTATGGTTTACAACAACCCAATATGGTGAAGAGATTGAAGAACGAAGGAGATCATCAAGAAAGATACACACATCTTATTCATGTTTTGATTTACTACATCTAATGACATATGTTTGATTTTTTTTTTTTTAGGTTTGGTTTTAATTTTTCTATGTATGTTCTGATTTGTGATGCTTGTGATGCATAATTAAAACCCTATAGTGATATCAGAGCAAGGTTTATGCTTATTAAATGTAGTTTCATTATATATGCAATAGGATTGCATGGTTATGACATCTTAGGATTTGTTGTGTAAAATGAGAAATTAAATTGTAAAACGTGGTTTTCATGATTTTCTTTCATTGATCTGCTACGAGATGTTTTTAGATGATTTTTGCAATTGAACATCAATTTTAATGTGATTAAAATATTTTTTTTTCAAATTTTATATAACATGCATGAAAATTGCTTTCCTGCAGAACAAATTGTTGGATCGAAAACAATATCATATTAGATTTGGCTAAATGGTAGATTTCAAAAAAAATTCCAAAATCAAAACACAACAGAAGCTTGATAACCAAATCAACATATTTAATCCATATGTGATACGGTATTAGAAAAATAAATAACATAAGAACATGATGGAAATTTTACCGACTCCTTTGCTACAACTTTGAGTCCTCGCTATTATATCCTCTCCTAGTTATTGTATCCTCTGCTTGCTATTGCATCCTCAACCAATCCAATCTACCACTTGTTCTCCTTATATAACTTGGTTAACAAGATCCTTTGGTGGGAAAGGAGAAGAAATATTATAGAGGCTTTCCTTTTATGATCAACTAGTTGAAAGAACCAAAATGAGACACTCTCATTCCTATTTTCGACTAGCTCATGAAAGAAAGGAGGAGGAAGTCTAAACAACCAATGCACCACTTCTTTCTTTTAATCACAATGAAAGAGAGGCTAATAAATGAGACATTCTCATTTGTTTAATATGTCTAGATGAAAAGACAAAAAACCAAATTAGACACTCTAATTTTCGGTTATAACGAAAGAAGGGAGAGAGAGCAACAAATGCATTACTTCATTCTTTAATTAAATGAATGCTAAAAGGTTATATGTTTCTCTACATGCCAACATTAAATGACAAACATTAAACTATTTAATGATAAGACCATTAAACCTTTTAATGAGGACACCATTAAACCATTTAATGATGAGGAAGCATGATAAAAAAACCCACCTTATATTTAGCAATTCAATGTTAAATGTACAACTGTCCATTTAGCTATATAAAACTGAAATCTACATCATTGTAGAGTTCAGTTTTGCCCTCCTTTTGTCTTTACAAGTATTGTTTCAATTTAATTAATCTAATTAATCAAATCAAACCAAAATCTAGCCCAATATTAAATGTTCGTTTTGGGCTTCAAATTAACAATTAATTAGTGTAAGCCCAACATCGAATCATAGTCCTAAAACCCAATTTAATTAACTTTTAATTAAATCGTTCTGGTCTTATTATTTTGAATCTAATTTGGTCCTTTCTTTTATTTTCTTTCTGGTAACCTCTATTTATTTTTCTTACTTTTCTTGATAACCTTTCTTAGAAGCCAAGTGGGGAATCTAATTGGACTTATATAATTAAGGCTCCAATAAGCCCAGAATTAATTTAATCTTATTAGAATTAATTGCAACTTATTAACGAAATGTCATTCCACTAAAGACAAGTAGTTGAACTCTTGAATTACTAAATATTATAAGAATACATGTTTTAAATTAGATGTCTAATTACAAGCTCTATTATAAACCATATTATAGCCATCCACATAATAAAGAATAAAATTACTGTTTTACCCTTAATTGATTTTTTCCTTCTAGATCTCCCACTTCAGTCTATATGGTGATTAACACACAAGATCTCATCTTGGTGTTAAGACTTGATGGGTAGCTAGTCCATCAAACTACTTGCACCAGTTTAATTACCATTCTTTGTAAAACATCTACAAGTGATGATATCATTATAAACTCTTTATTTGAGTGAATATTCCCTGATACATGTTTCAATTAATAATTCCAACCTGCAGACACTAGATTGATACTTTGTAAAAATCTATTCTGAACATACCAAGAATTATAATGAAACATATATGAGTTCACCACTCATCAAGATTGTGGTTCGTAATAAAAGAATGCTAAAGTGTATGTTTTAAGAATAAAGAAATGACCTACTTTATTCTTTAAAAACATACATGATTCCAGATTCATTTAATAATGTCATTATCAATAGTCAACTACTATCATGGCATGAAACTCATCATTCCCCTGAAGTAAACTCCTTTACTTATATGGAGATTAATCGCAACACTACAGTCTAAAACATAATCTAGCGACCAGCTTGATTATTCAACTTTAAATCAACTAATTTAGATTATAATAATATACATGTTTCCCATACATCTCCATGCATATATACATTACTTACAAAAGAATCCTAGTAGCTTATGACTAGTTATATTATGCTCATACAAATAAAACCAAACCCTTTCGTTTTATTAATAATAAATATTTTCATTACAAAAAAAATTGGAAGAAGATCAAGTTATATTTAAATACACTTGCTTCCCAGGGCATTATATTTACATAAACCCAATAGTACTTCTGTTCCCATCCCTTTTGCATGTATTTCTATTGTTTTGCATTTGGGACCATGTCCTATTTAAGTGTGGGATTAGGGCTAGTTTAAATTTTTTTTTGCACTTGAACTGCGATGAATGTTGAACCATGAAATTTTTTCATAGTAGTTTGAATTACATTGAGTTGTCTATTTGAATTTTGATTAGACCACTTGAATAGAAGGTGAACCATGTTGATTGACTAAAATAGTTGATTGCATAAACTTACTCATAAATTGAGGCTTGAATGATTAGGTAATGTATAGAAATATGATGGATTTTCAATTGAGCCTATGTGAAGAATTGAGCCTATATAACTCCAGTCCAAAGTCATTTCATTTCCTTTTATGTGTGATACTTCTTTAGCTGATTACCTTCAAAACTTGCTCTGAATCAATTTGAATATACTAGATGCATGCTAGATGGAAATGATTAAGGCCCTCTTCTTTTAACCCTTGGCTTAAATGACCTACCTATGTCATTATCCCTTGCAAACCCCTTTGAGCCTTTAACCCATTTTTGTTTCTTGAAGTAAACAACTTAAAACCCAAAACTCCATTAGCCTTACCCGATCACAAGTATAATGAAGTGTTAAGTGAGCATTTAGTCTATAGTTTGGGACTTTGAAATTACATGTTATTCTGATATGATTTGAGATGGTTCTCTACTCATGTTTTGTATATAATTGGCTTTTTGTTTTTGGAATGTCATTCAAATGAAAAAAAGAAAAAAGAAAGAGAAAAAAAGAGAATCAAACATAACAGCGGTGGTAAGTAATGAGTAGTTCATGTATTCACATACATATCTCAAAATTCATATTTGTTGTCCCTTTATACACTTAGTGCTTTATAAATGCTTGTGAAGAGCCCCTCAATCCCTTTTTGCCTCACCTTAACCTTAACCCCATTATAACCTTAAACAAAGTCTTTTTGATTCATTTTAACATATCATCAGTATGGAATAGAATTAGTGTATTTATAGTATGGAAAAAATTGGTGTACTTATAGTGTGGAACAGAATTGGTGTATTTACAAGCCTATGGTAGTGTGATTTCCTATAAGAATTCTTGAGCAAAAAACTAACCCTTATACACTTGAGTGAAATGAGTGAATTCTGTGAGGAAAATCCATTATAAGTTTGTCTTTGAATGATAGTATCATAAGTTAAGTTTATTTATGTGTATCAATGAAAACTAGTTAGAAGTTTGAAGAAATGCATACAATTGATTTTATTTAAAAAAGAATTGATAGAATGTCTTGGTTGTGTTTAAATTGCTTAAGAACAAGCAATAGTTCAAGTGTGGGAGTATTTGATAGGAATGAATTTTATTATATATTTATATGTTATTTCATTGGAATCCATTCCTATTTTTGTGTTTAATTGCTTATATTATGTTGCTATTGATTTTACATGTAGATTTAATGATGGAATATAAAATTTAGATGAAAGCATTAAGAATTGGAAGACAAAGGAGCGAAATGACATAGTAAAAGAAAGCTTAAAATGGAGTAGCACATGACGACATGGACAACCTTTTTTCCATCCTTTAAATGGCATAACACTTGACACAACTCAAGCATTGAGAAAGCTACAAAATTCAACCAAGAGATGGGCAATCATATGGAGAAGCATCAAGGAGGCTTTAAAATGTAGCATTTGATGGCACCTTCATCCAGTCCAAAACGCAGTAGAATGTTTAAGAGGAAAGAGAAAAATAGCAGTACATTGAGGTATAAGAGGTTGGCTTGGCTTTGGCAATTCATGCAACCCTAAGATGTAAATAGAAGCAAGCCAAAAGCATTGGAGAGTGTGGAGCATTGACAATATAACAAAAGACCAAGAGAGAGAGAGATAAGGGTTTAAAGACAAATCAATAGAAGCTCTCCATTGGTGGTCAAGAAATGTGACTACAATAAGGCTTGGGAGAGCCTTGAGAGGTGATAGATTCAACTTAGATAGGCTTGGCTTGGAGCTTGAAGCCTTCCTTGCTTTTTAAGAGATGTAGCACATCCATAACCACCTTTTTGGATTTAATTTCAATTATTGCACTATTCATCTACCACATTTTGCTTGTTATTTGCTATAATTTTAGTTTTATGACTAAATGCTTGCTTTTCCTTTGTCATATCCGAATGCTTTATGTTTATTTATCTTGCCCGAATGCTTTAATTTGCAGCTCATTAGTTTAATGTTTAGTTTAATTCTTTCTTTAGTTTAATGTTTTTTTATTATTTGAACTTGGGATTTTGATTAATGAATATCTTGGGTTTAATTTTCCAGCATTGATTTAATTTAATTAAGTATGGTTTATGTTTGTTTAGTATTTTTTTGGTTAATTTAATTATGTGTGGCTAGTTGCTTAAGGGCTTAAAGGTGTAGGAAGGATTAAGGAAGAAAATTGTGAGAATTTGAATTTGGTTTTGCTTAGTTTGGTGTTTCTAGACTTAGGTTGGTTTGGTACTTTATGTGAAATGCCATGGATTAGGTGTTATCCCGTTTACAGAACCCAACTATTTCTTTGATACCATATATGTTGGGCATCGTTTCTGGAACCCAACTCTTACGAAATCGTAAACACTGAACTATTTCCAATGAGGTTTACCTAACCATCGTCGAATCCTCTTCTTGTTTTGATACCATAACTGTGTTGGACCTCGATTTCGGAGCCCACATTCCTTATCATAAGTTGTGTGCTTGTGCTTGTTACCATGCAAGGTTATTCCCATTTAACCCTCCTTATTCAATCCTCGGTTCATCCTCCTTTCTTAATACCGTAGTATCGGGCCTTATCTTTCAAATCTTTCTTACACTAAAGCGAATATTCTATGCTCAACATTCATCCAGATATTGATCATCTTAGAGGCTTGGTTAAAATTTTATTCCTTCAGATCATTTGACAGCTCTATGTCTTTATTCTATTTAGACATGAGGTTCTTCTCATTTGGAGGTCGGATAATGAAGTTATGGCTGAAAGAATCAAATAGGGTTTTGACCTCAATCATATTGAACTTATCTTGGGCCAATTATAATAACTCTTTCTACAGGTGTCAAAACAAAGTTTTCTTTACATTATCAGAAAGAGGGCTTCAAGATCTACAACTTTTATGAAGGCCTTGAAGACAAATTCAATCATCTGAAGGATCAAAAATTGAGCAGACGATAGCATCAAATGAATAGTGTACAGAAGAAGAAGTTTAGAAAGTAGACGAAGCAAAAAACAGACGAAACAGAAAGAAGACAAAGCAAAAGGGCAGACGAAACAGAAAGTAGATGAAGTAAAAAGCAGACAAAACAGAAAGCAGACGAAGCAAAAGAAGACAAAATAGAAAGAAGACGAAGCAAAAAGCAGATGAAACAAAGTAGAGGAAGCAAAAAGCAGACGAAACAAAGTAGACGAAACTCGAGTCAACTTAAGATAAAGCAAAGTCAACTTAAGGTGATGCAACTCTTAAGTCGAAGCGGATTCAACTTAAGACGAAGCAAAGTCAACTTAAGACGATGCAACTCTTAAGACAAAGCGGAGTCAACTTAAGACGAAACAAAGTCAACTTAAGACGATGCAACTCTTAAGATGAAGTGTCTTTACAAATGATACAACTCTATAGACGAATGACGTCATCACAGACTATACATCTTTACAGATGATGCATCTCTTAAAATGAATGACGTCATCACAGACGATATGACGTCATCACAGATGATACATCTTTATAGACGATATATATTTACAGACAATGCATCTCTTAAGACGAATGACGTCTTCACAGACAATATGATGTCATCATAAACGATACATCTTTACAAACGATGCATCTTTATACTCCTAAACATTTCTCTTTCTAAGGACCATAACTTTTGATCCAGAGGTCCAAAAATTCCAAACTATATACCATTGAAAAGCTAAAAGAAAGACCTACAACTTTCTAGAAGACATCTTGGTCTAATTTGGCCTAGATCAATCCAAATTTTCTCCTTAATTCATAACATAAATTTTACCCTATGGAAGGCTTGTAATTTTGCACGGTGCAACCTTGGAATCTCCTGAACACAACTGTAACAACCCGTTACCCATGTTAGGGCTAGAATTGTAATTTTTTGGAAACTTCTAAGAAATTAATAAAATGCATATTATGCATGGGTTAATTAGGACATGTACATTTTTGCACATTTGTATGACTGTATATGCATTTATTGATATTTTCTGGGTATAATTGAACAGAGTTGAGATTTTTAGAAACATTGAGAATTTGGAATTTTAACTATATTGGAAACTTTATTGATTAGTGGAAGTATATATTTGTGAATTTCGGTGAAATTAGGATTTATTTCAAAATTTATAGAGAGTTATGTAAAATAGGAGAAAAAAAGAGAGAAGATTTGGAGATAGTTGGATTGCAAGGATAGAATTAATGAAGTTAGTTTGAAAAGAAACTTAGTTAAAGTTAAACTTAGTCTTTCCTTGTTATCATCTTCTCCAAATTTCTTTCCATACACAGAGTTTTCCATCAAACTCCTTCTGAGAGTTACTTTAACTTTTCATATCCCTCACCACTTCCTCCACTGCTAAGTGTTTCTTCTGCCTTAAGACAAAAACCCAGAAGTTGGTTAGTGTTCATAATGGTTTACATAATTTTGTATGGAGTTAGGGCTTGAAGATAGTTGAAGCTTTTGAAGTCTTCAACAAGTAAGTAGTGAATAAAAATTGTTAG
>JAOQMP010000004.1:23378194-23402582 GCA_027563575.1 Erythroxylum pedicellare
TAGGTCTCCATACCTTTCTTCAACCCTTTCTCAATACTCATGGCAGAAACATGTCCTACCGATGTTGTAGCCTTCGTTGTTCCACCATCGAACCTACAACAATTCACGTAGAAGGAATTTTGTTCATTCATTAGCATTATACCTCCCAAACTTGGGTATAGCACCACCTTTTCTGCTTTAAGGAAATCGATCCCTAGTATCATCTCGAAATCCTCTAATAGTATGATGATGAAGTTCATCTTGGCACGCCAACTTCCAATGCTAACTGGAACGTTGTAAGCAATTCCCGCAACTGCTTATGCCTTACCCATAGGGGTTGTAATTTTCATCGGAACCTTGGATACCCTCACGCCCAACCTCCGAACCATTTTCCCTCCTAGGAAACTATGGGTCGCACCAGTATCCACCATTGCGGTCACATCTTTCTCCTTAACCTATATACCCACGTACATCAGTTTTTCAAAGAGAACTGACTTAGTACTAACCGCATTAAGCAAGGCTATCAGATTTAGCGCCGCATCTTCTGAAGATTCACCATCTTCTTCGGCAATCAAGGCGTTCAGTTTCTCCTTCCTCAGGCACTCTCTGGCAAAGTGTGGATCGCCGCACAAGTAACAAGCAATTTTGCCCTTCTTCGAGAACGTCTCCCCGTTCTTCGAGCCTCCATTCTACTTGCCCTTGCCTTTGAAGTCTCACTTCTTAGGATCCTTCTTTTTCTTCCCCTCAGTCCTCTCCTATTGGGCATGACCTTTGCCCTTAGAAGAATTCGAGGAGTTCGCCTTAGAATCTTTCGCCAGTCGAAAATCCACCAAGGCATCGGCAGCTGCGATTGCACCAATCACGTCCTTCACATTCTGCCTCCGTAACTCCATTTGAGCCTACGGTTCTAACCCGAATAGGAAATTGAAGAGCTTGTCCTCATCTGACATGTTCTCAATATCCAACATTAGAGAGTTAAAAGACTTAACATAATCTCTTATCGATCCATCTTGCTTGAGCCACTTCAAGGCATCCCTCGAGCCAAGAAGTATTCATAGGAAGGAACTGATCCTTTAGCTCCTTTTTCATCTGCATCCATGTTTCCACGGGAACTCTACTCGCATTGATCTCTGCAGAGGTCCTCGTCCTCCACCAGAGCTTGGCATCCCCATCCAAGTACATGGCCATCACATTGACCTTATCAGCATCGGATACTTTAGCAGCTGCAAAGTACTGCTCCATATCCCACAAAAAGTTCTCCAACACCTTGGCGTCCCGCATACCTTCGAACACCCTTGGTTCACGCACCTTCACCGATGATGAAAGCTGTGGTGTGGAGCTTTCGACCCGATCCCCATCTATTGTTGCAACAGCACGCCTGAGGATAGAAATCTCGAATTGAGCCTCCTCCTGTGCCTTCAGCATATCTTCCATCTGTTGCTGCAACTGTTGGATCCGCGTCTCCAACATCTCGAATCGAGTATTGTGGGAAGTGACCTCTTCTTCTCCCTGAGGAATAGGACCAATGAGTGCCTCCACCCTAGACACTCGTTCTGTCAAGTTGCCTACTGCCATTTCAAATTTTGGCTCTGATACCAGATGTTACAAAAGTATTCTTGGAGCTTAAACTTTCACCCGAAGTCTCTCGCTCACACCCTTTGCACGGCAGTCTCACTTAGATTCGTTAAAGCAAGACTCAGCCTTTCCTAATTTCCTGAAGTGTTTACCTCACGAAACTCTCGAAGAAACAATACTTATAAGAACAATAAGAATAAAGGCAATAAGAACGCACAAAGATACGGTATAAAACCAACTTTATATACTTTCCCTCAAAAGAATACAAAAAATGCTCTCTCTGATTGAATGAGAAGAGCAAAACTCGAATGAGCTATATACAGACATCCTAACTTACCTTCCAAGTTATATTTAGAATCCTACTCAATTTGAACTGCCTAAGATAGTGCTAGATCACGTCTATCCTTATCAGATTATATCACGTGGACCAATTAGACGACACCCCCGTCTAAATAAGACTCTAACTGATAAGATAAGATAACAATAAGATAGAATTTACATTGAACTCGGAAACTAACATCCTTGTTCTCGAAGAACTTTACTATCTTCAGACGTTCGGTTCCACTGCAACTCTAACTCCTAGTTGTTGCCATATCATCCAAGATCTCCATACAATCTCTATTCATTGATGATGCAATGTGATCTCGCCGAAGTCCACTAGCACATTGGCCTGATCCAATGCTCCCACAATAAGTCTATTAGTCGTGGTCCATTCATCCGAGCATAGGCTAAGTCCTTAGTTCGTCAAGACCTTAGCCTGGGTTGAGTCAATCTCCACAAGGTTCGATGCTCTACCAAAATTCGCACCAAGTCCGATCTCGCTCGCTCTCATATGCCTTAGTATTTTCGTATGCTTTTCTCATGCACGAATCTAGCTAATCTTTTACCTAAGGCTTCTTATAAAGATAGCTGCGAAGTGCTTCGAAATTTAGAGTTCTAATTCTAGTCTTCTAGCTGCTCCTCAGGTTTGTTTGTTCTCACTTTCTCTCGCTCTCTGTGATTATCAAGTTGTTGATTTGAGTGACTGCGATTTCCTTATCCGCAAATCTTGGGTTTTGAGGTTTGTAAATGGGTGCGTTATAGTGTCTTGTTTGTGTTTCTGTTTTTTGGGATTTTGAAGGTCTAGGGTTGGGATTTCCCTCCCTTTCTAACTGTCCTTTTGAGTTTGCCTGTCGAAATGCTTTCTCTGTTACGTTTGCGGGTTAACCAGTTATTAGGACTCGTACGCAAGGGTTTTGAGTTATTATTTGTTCATTTGCGGCTTTAACGGGTTTTTAGGAACAAATGAGGTAGTTCTAATACCAAATATAACTCTAGTTTTGTAAGGCGGCTGCGTATCTGCCTCCTCCTATTTTTCATCGGCGGCGTCGATACTTCTGTGTTTGTGATGGAGAAAGCTGTTCAGATATGCAGCACCAGCAGTAACCATACTATCACGAACGAAAATGAGTGGAAAGCCGAAGAAGCAATAGGTGGTAACAGAGTCGCTCTCGAAGCTCTAAGAGAACTCATCGTTTACCCACTTGTTTACTCTTCTGAAGCTCTCAAACTTGGTCTTTCTGTAATTATTCCTCCACCGCATCCTCTTCTTTTCTTTCCTATATATTTTTTTTAACTCTGATCGTATTGTTCTTCAGTGGCCCAGAGGTTTACTTCTCTATGGTCCCCCTGGAACTGGAAAGGTACTTCTTTCTTTTCCCATTAACTTGTTTCTCATTACATTATGGAAGCTCTGGAATTATTCGAGTTTCTTCCCAGTTTAGGAGAGGAACTTACGTACATAGATATCCTCTGAACGCATTGATTAATCTCTTTTGTTTGGCTGACATTCTGTGATAAAACTGCAAATGAGTTGTTTAGACTTCTCTCATTTTCTTTTTTATCAGCCATTCTCAAGTTATTTATCTTTGAATTGTAGACGAGTTTGGTACGTGCAGTTGTTCATGAATGTGGTGCAAATTTAACTGTCATCAGGTACTTGCTTTTCTTGATCACTTAGCCTTACAAAAATGGTTGTCCGGTTGGTGTTGCTTTAAGAAAATGTTGGATTTATGTTTGATCTTCTGATTTGGATGTATTTCCTCCAGTCCACATTCTGTCCACAGAGCAGGTGCAGGAGAAAGTGAGAAAATTTTGCGCGAGGCATTCTCAGAGGCATCATCTCATGCAACTTTTGACAGAGCTTCTGTTGTTTTTATTGATGAAATTGATGCAATTTGTCCTCGACGTGATTCGAGGTACAGTTGGCTCATTTTTGGTCCTTTACCTCTGGTTGTAATTATTATACTACCCAAATGTATCACTTAAGAAATATTCTTCTTAATTACTTGGTTGTCTTTATTATGAAGAGGAAACAAGAAATTGAATTAACTTTACACGTCTTTACCCTCTTCCTTTGCCATGATATTGAATGCTTAGATTTACAAAATTAAACTTCTATTAAATTGGGACTCCAAATGCAGACGAGAGCAAGATGTTCGTTTAGCCTCTCAACTTTCTGCATTGATAGATGCAGCTAAGCCCTCTGATACTTCATTAGGAGTTGTTGTGGTTGCATCTACTAACAGGTACATTCTTCTCTTTCCCATGTTCAGGTATTTTTCTAGATTACAATTTTGTATGGTATTATATTATGCATGTCCAAGACATAAACATAGAAATGCAATACCTGTCAAATATGATGTGTCAGTTTTTATCAAATATTCTGGCATAAGCATTCCCATTGCTTCTATTTGTATAATTTTCTCTGGTTTCTTATGTAGCTAAGTTTTTATCTGCTTCTCACGTGTCTCATTTGGTTTGCTTTTCATTTTTCACTTTTGCAATTTTTCAAAGTTGATTATTTTTGTGGCTTTATGCCAGGATTGTTTCGAAATACTCTTTTGCATATACATATACTTTTAAACAGGTCATGCATGTAATACTTGTAGTGCGAGTCAAACTGTTTTAGTGTGCCCATTGGCTATTCCTGTGGTTAATTTAACTGTGCCCCAAAAAACACTGTGTGGTTTAGAGCTTCTTTTTTTTTCAAAGTTCTAGGCCATGTGAATTATTTTCGTGTTGATCCGACACTACAAAAGTTCCTCCATACAGAAGAGATTCAATTGATCCTGCTTTGAGGAGGTCAGGTCGTTTTGATAATGAAGTAGAAGTTACTGCACCAACAGAAGAGGAGCGCTATCAAATTCTCAAAGTAAAGTCTATTCATTTTCAATGTGAAGTCCATTTTTCAGTTAAGATATTGCTCATGTTATTTCTACAGGTAAATTGTGGCTTGAGTTTTAGTTTTTTACACTTCTATTTTTCTTTTGGTAGCTCTATACAAGGAAGCAGCCGTTGGATCCTAATGTTGACCTACGAGCCATTGCTGCATCTTGTAACGGATTTGTTGGAGCTGATTTGGAAGCTTTATGTCGTGAGGCTACCATGTCGGCAGTCAAGTCTTCCGATGGAAATGTAGCTTCTGCTATACCTTGCTTAACAATGGAGGACTGGAACCATGCAAGAAATGTTGTGCCTCCTAGCATAACGAGAGGTGTGACTGTGGAAGTCCCCAAGGTATCCTGGGAAGATATTGGAGGCCTGAATGATTTGAAGGTATATAACCATGAAATTCCTTAGGTATTGGAAATTTTGCTGAATTTAACCATACATATCAATTTTCTATATTCAAACTTCTTTATCACTGGTCTCGTCATTGGCAGAAAAAACTGCAGCAGGCTGTTGAGTGGCCAATCAAACATTCTGCTGCATTTTCAAGGTTGGGAATATCACCTATTCGTGGAGTTCTTCTACATGGACCTCCAGGATGCTCTAAAACAACTATTGCTAAAGCTGCAGCTAATGGATCCCAAGCTTTGCTTTTTTGCTTGAGGTTTGATCTTCCTTTGTTGCCTGAATAATAGTGAAAATGAATTTGGTAGTGTTATAGTAGGAAATGAATATCTTCTGTAGAGACGTTTTTAGATGCTCCCTAGAGATTATTGTTATTTTGTTTCAGGAGTGGTCATATCTATGGATAATGCATCACATCATTTGTTAACCTGTGCTTTAGATGGTGCTTTAACAGGGTTATTTTCTTTGTGAGCTCTGAATTTTTGAAGGAGTAGGTGTGAATGCTTTCTCTTATTCATTGATTCCTAAACCTGTCCCTATGTCTTACTTCCTGCTTTATAATTTCCAGCAACATTAGGTTTGCAATTCTCTTTTCTCTTTGGAGCTAATCTTTCTGACTAATCTATCAAGATTTGGAATCCTAGCCCTAAATTCTGCCAACTCAACTAAATATATACTTAAATAGTTTTTATTTGTTTGATCAAAGTGTTGGAAAATCTTTTATCTGTCCTAGATCAGATGGTATGCCACCACATATGCACCTCTGCTGAAGATGAGAGCTAGAGTTCTTGTAGTTAGTTAAAATGGTGGCTGAAAAAGCCACGACTTGGTGGAATTGCTGTTCAAATAACAAGTAGACAAGAAATGGTTGTAAAAGTAGAATAAGTGATACACCTTTTTCCTAAACTTCAGCAAATCAACTACTGGATGGGGGCTGACGAATTAACTGATTACGATCAATGTTTACTAGGTGAGTCCTACATATAATCTATTTCAGAAATTTCTAAATCTGGTGGAACCTTTATCTTTTCTTTGTAGATGCTGACTATTAAATTGAAGTATTCTTTTGACTTCCCTCCAAGCTATTTTTGGTTATGTTACAAGATTAAAATGCCACTTTACCGGGTGGCTGAGGTTTATGCAACATGAATATTTCATCATTCTCTGAAAAAAGGAGAGTCTTAATTCATGAAATTCAATGTATATCAGTGGTGCAGATTTTATTCAATGTACGTTGTATTCAATGTGGTGCAGATTTGTATCAGTGGATGTTTTGATTTACTGAACTAGATAGCGAGGGAACGTTATATAAGACTTTATTTTTTGTACTACTTTAGTTAATCGCGTATTCGTTATTTTCATTAACTTTTTTGAGCCCCCTAATAAGTCTGCTGCCGTAAAAAAAAAAAAAAAACCTTCGGTCTTTTCCTATTGTTTCATGTACTACCCCACTCATTTGTCGTATATGACTTTCTTTATAAGGCAAGGCTTTTATTTTTTTGATTGTAACGTTTTTTTAAAGTAATAATTTTATTTACATATTTACTCTTTAACTTACATCACTTTTTTATTATCGCTGTTACATGTAATTCTATTGAAAATTGTCTCTCTATTATGTATAGATAAAATTGCATACTATTAGATCTCTCCAAATTTCGCTTCATTGCAAAATTTCAAATTAAGTGTGATAATGATATGATGATCAAATTTACTTGTACATATTTTTTGTTTTAACAAATTATTAATTTTTATATATATGACAACCAGGTTACATAGATTTTTTATAAAAAGTATTATTTTATTAATTCAAAACTGTTAGTTTATTAATCCAAGTCCTAATTTTAAAACTATCATATGGTAAAAAAATTATAAACTTATTGAGGCTTCAAAATTTAATGTTTGTTACAATTGCATGACCTCGACCCACATCTGGCTCTTCAATCTTGTGTACCAGAGATGCAAGTACTGAGTTTTTCAGTGATGACATCTATACAGCTATTTACGGACACAAAACCTCAGCTTGATGATAAGTACGTAGCAACATAGATTAACAGTTTTCGATGGTCCGTGGCGAGAGAAAATGTTCTTCAAAGGAGTTGAAAGTATACATGTTATTGCTAAAGAAAAATTAAGGAAATGCAGGGATCGAAACAAGAAGATAAAATCTATGGAAAACCATTGGGTTAAGATACAATTTCTGCAACCGCAGCTTCTTGCAACCCAACTTCATTACTGACAACCATTTCTCCATAGATAATGCGTTCCCTCTTTCTATAGTTCACTAAAGGTTCTGATATGGATCAATGCACCAAATCTAAATTTTGATGTTAAAATAATCTGGATCAAAGTGATGTAATCTTACATATCCATCTTCTCCTCCGCTTGAGAAGCTACAAGTCACAAGTAAAATAATTAGCACGTCAGCTCACAAATTATGCAAGAATGAAACATATGACTGAAAACAAGAAAGTACAATAACCAAGAAAGATCCTGAATTTTGTTGTGCAAGTATTGACAAACTGCTGCGTCATGTCACTTGACAACAATGATAACCTTATGCCCGTCATAGGTTTCTCCATAGACTACAAAACACTCACAAAGACAACTTGAACAGATATAAATAAGTCGGACAGAATGAAAGATGAATTGCTATGGAGGTTCCCACATTTCTGACCACCGAGAATGCGTTAAATTACTATAAAGAGAATACAGAAGTTTCAAAGGAAAAAAGAGACCACAGCAAACAGAAAAAAGCTGGAGCTGGCAATCAAAAAGACGTCTTAAAATCACCATGCAGTTACTTGTGTTGAATAGAAAACCAGTATCAGATTTCAGCAAGAATTGAGTTTGAGCATGCCACTAAGCAATATATTACTGAGTTGAAGTGCATGCTTTGGTAAAAATAAATTACGAATAGATTAGCCTATCATTCTTTAAGGATTTAGTTTCATGATCATTTTGGTAATCTCATAGACAAACCATTGCAAGCTTCCTCCCCTAACCCGTGTTTCCAACAAATTTTATCACACAGTACCATGAAATGGATTAAGTCCCAGTTCAATAGTCAGAATACAATCATCTTTGACTAGCAATAATCGTTTCTGCCTTAATGCAAACTCAGACCATAAAAGTGCATATATAACTAACTAAAATGTATTCAAAGAAATTAAAAAAGGACTGTAACGTGTGACATATACATAGGTATTGAGATGGCCCCACACCAGACATCTAAATCTTTATTCTGTTAACTTCTTTTAATCACAGCTCCATCAGACATATATAAGCCACCTCACACTTTCACAACACCCAAGAAATTTCATACACCAATTGCGATATTTTTCATGTTAGGAAATAAATTTGAACGTAAGCCACTGAGGAAAAGAAAGAACATTTAATTGGTGAAAGGGGAAAGAGAAAGGTTAATGGTGCCACCACAACCAGTTAATCAACTTCCATGTAGTACTACCATCCAGTTACTAAGGCGCAGAATAGTGCTCTAGAGAAGCTCAGATTAGGCATTAATTTGTTCGAAGCTAAAAATAACATAATCTGTTGGATAACAAACTTTAAAAAGTGGAAACTCTGAATCAGATCCTATCAACACCAGTACAAAATGTACAGGGGCATAGAAGCAGTAGATTTACCTTTTTCCATCGGGATTGAAAGCCAAAGCATTTATGGGTCCAAAATGCCCTTTCACACCTCCAATTTCCTCTTGTAGTATCTGAGCATAAAAAGGCAGCAAAAACAAATCAAAATGTGTCCAAACAATCAACTTTCCTAAAACATAGAAATAAACAGTGAAAAGTTTAAGTTAACCTTGTCGTAGAATTTTGCTTCAAACTTTCCAGCCCGATGATCTGTTGTAGTGACAGCTGATGCATCCTGACCACCTCCAAGCACAACCTGTATAGCACAGCAGTCAAGATCTTGAAAAATTAAGTATAAAACTTATACGCACATGGCCATATTGATCAGCTATATCAAAGTTTATAGAGAAAACTTTGCTTCCTGACCCAAACTGATTTGGAAAATCCATCAATAAGTCCATGCTACAATAAAGGGATTCAAAACTAATGAAATGCTCCCATCCTATTAAAGTGGCTATCTATAACCTAGAACTTGGGCACTCTAATCACTGAATCATGATACCTTATCAACAAAATATTGGGGGCAAATAATTTATATTTAACAGAATGAAAACAGAAACAGGTAGCCACAATGAAAATGAGCAGGAATAAAATTAAACTAAAATGGCTAAGCACATCCAAGAAAGGGATCACATTAAAACCCTGTAACAAAAAAACAATAAGATGCTCATTGTACAGATACTCAGGATGATTCCAAATAATTTATCCATACATGATCCAGAAGTGGCGACATTGCAACAGCATTGACTGGACGCTCTGTCACATATGTCTTGATAAGAGTCAATGATCTTGTGTCCCAGAGCTAAAAATTGCACAAAGACAAGTGCATCAGGTTATACGCATCAGTTGAAATAAAAATTGAGGCAAAAGATCAAGAAGAATGACAGCCTCCCACCTTAGCAGATTTATCTACAGAGCCAGTAATAAAGTGGGAACCGTCAGTAGATTTTGTAAGAGAAGTTATTGGCCTCTTGTGTCCAATTTCACGATCAGACTCCTTCAGCAGTGTTCCAGTCTGCAAGTTTAAAACAATAGCCTGACTGAACTTCTAACTTTCAGATCCATAATATAAATAGAACTCACAGACCTGACCAAAGTATAAGAACCAGGTTCCCAAATGGCATGAACAAAAAAGTTAAATACTTAGCAAAACATCTTTTGAATGTTTTTTAAACCAAGAGAAAATTAAGAAAATGGGACAACAAGGGCTTCCACTTAGTTTTCAATGTTCTAAACAGAGAAATGACACTGTTTGACAATAAACTCTTTCTCGTCTTTCACATAGATACTACAGTTTTCTTTAATGCACATTGAACCCCGTTCAGATCTCCAAATATATTTTACAATTATGGTCTACTTCCTTAATGAGTTAGGATTATTAAAACCAGAAAAAGGAAAGAATATCGTTTCATTAAGACAGTTACACTGAAAATTGGTAAGCAAATAGATCGTTTATTTTGCGCTGGAAATAAAAACAAAATTATCATGAACAATGCAAGGGCTAAATCAATAAACTTCTATCTTTCTCTTGAATATTCTTCCTCTAAATATTGACTTTGACTCAAATCTCAATTAACAAACTTTGAACTTTTTCACTCCTCCAATTGATTCCATCTTCTAGTTCTTGTAAGAAAAAATCCAACAGTATCTCCACATCTTTGGGGAAAGGAAACTGTTTGCAAAGCTCATACTTAGATTAGAATTAGCCAAAGACTTTTCAAAGTCAGTCCAAAGCAACCTAATGTAACTACCCATGGGAACCGAGATGGAAAAAGAAAACTTGCCTCAGTATCCCATATACGAACTACAGCATCCTCTCCAGCACTTATGACAGTTTTGTTGAGAGGACCCCAAACAGCTCTGTTAATTCTTCCCTGAGGGCCTTTGAGGACAAGTACAGATTTACCAGACTCTACAAAATGACAAAAAAGCGTCGCTTGATTTGGCATAAGTACATATTAATCAAATTTGGTAACCATTTGGGCATTAAAAGGAGGAATGTGTAAATCCCCAAATTTATCGAGAATTTGAAACAGGTACACCTATAGACCTTGGAAAAAAAAAATGTTACATAAAAACCATAAATAAGTGAATAAAGCATGGTAATGGAAGCAACTAGAAAAGCTCAGAAAAAGAAAAAAAAAATCAACAATACAAATAAAATTTTCATTATTGCTTATCATATCGATAAAACAACCTTCCAAACAATAACTTATTTTTCTTTCATGTACAAATTTCTCGCAACATTGGAGCATCCATAATAGCATTAACAGATACATAGACATAAAAATAAATTAGAAATAGTGCAGCCAACATCGTGAGCACAAGGTAATACAGTTGCCATTGGACATGGCTATTAATAATTAACAATATAAACAACAAAACGCAATTGTAAAAAACATACGGTCTGCAGGATCTCTAGCAATGCGCTTAACATGAATGGCTGAAGACAATTCCATGAAAGGGTCAGTAGTGATAAGAGCAAGCTTATCACCAACAGAAAAGTCCACAGACCGAGCAGGAGAATCGAAATTGAAAGTGTACAACTGATTCCCACTTTTAACGTTCCACAGCTTTGCTGTTTGATCCGCACTCCCCGTAATTAGCTGCAATGAATCTCCTGAAAAAGATTTTAAAAATTATTTATTCAAGATACGTACAAAAAAAGTAAACAATTCAACAAAAGAATTTAATGAGCTCCTAAGAATTTCAGAGAAAAGAAAGAGAGTACTTGAGACATCGCAAGACCAGACAGCGCCGTTATGGCCGCGGAAAGTGCCCAAGCGCTCGCCGTTGTCAGCAAACCAGACGGTGGGGTTGTGGTCCTTGGCGCAGGAGAACAATAAATCACCTTCCCTGTTGTACTTGAGGAACGTCAATGGCCTTTCATGGCCTTTCATCAAAATCGGTCTCATAGTTGCAACAAGAAGAATAAGAAGAGGGAAGTGATGTGAGTTTTCTGCCGAAGAGAAGGAACCTATTAAGGGTTTTAGAAGGTTGGCATAGTTGTCACATAGTTTTGTAAAAATTTGATTTTGGGCTTTCAATTACAGACACTGCACTGGCCCAATATACGATGTCCCACCCTGCTTTAAAAGCGATGACATAGTTTTAAATTTTCCATGATTTAAAAACCGTAGCGAATACAGATAGGTAAAAGAAAAATTTTAAAATTTAAAGATTGATCAAAGTTAAATTATTATAAATAAGAAGTAAAAATTTTAAATTAGTCGGTTCAATTTACTTTTATAATATTTACTGTAAAAAATGAATAAATTATTAATTAATAAATTAATTTTTGTAAATTAATTACTTTTTACAACCCAAAATTAATTAGTTAATTTTATTCATCAATTTTAAATTAAATTTGGATGGATAAAAATAAACTTTTTAATCATATTTTAAAATTTTTAATTTTATTCAACCTTTAATCAATTTTATAATTTTTAATAATAATTAAACTTTTTAAATTTTAAATCTCTTACCTTATCAATTTAACTTTGGGTTTATTTTTTAAAATATTAAAAATAAAAATTTTGAAAAATTTCGTTGCAAAATATTAAGAAAGGAAAAATGTTTATTAAAATAGAACTAAATCGTCCATTTATGACCAAATAACTTGGCTTTTCACATTTGAAAGATATCATCATTTAAAATTTTATGTACAAGTTTTTATATATGTAAGCAACTTTTGATTTCAAAGAAGAATTTTATGGAATAATCTCAAAACTCTCAGTAGCAACATCACTAAAACTTGGATGATATGTGGAGATTTTAACTCAGTGGAAGAATTGGGGTAATATATTTTAAATACATGGGACACACATTTACTTGGTCTAATAAAACAAAGATCGTATTGATACATCAAAAATAAGTTGGATTGAGCACTTGTTAATGACATTTGGCCGGATCAATTTCCTAACAACATTGTTAAGTTCAAAGATCCGCTATTCTCGAATCATACCCAAATTATAGTGGAGAACTTGTTCCACAAAGTTGTTAAACATTATCCCTTCAAGTTGAAGAACTATCTTATTAATAAATCAAGTTTCTCTGAGGCTTGTAGGAAGGTAGCATATTACTCTTTTGTGGGCTTTTGTGGGGACCAAGAAGTTTAGTTACGTTCAAAAGTTGAAGGTAAAAAAAATGAGCCTAAATTGTTAAACTCCTCAAAGGGATCCATTACATCTACTATAAACTCCACCAAATTGGAACTTGAAGATATTCAAACCAAGATTGCCTTTAATCCAAAAGATCTACTCTTGTTGGCAAAGAAAAATTAGCACTTTCTTAATACATATAAGTTGTTAAAAACCATACTTCTCTACTTCTAACAAAGGGCTAGAGTGAGTTGGCTTAAGGATGGTGACAATTACATAAGTTTTTTTTCAACACTATACTTGCAAGGAAAAACCATAACAAAATCTACTTAATCACCGTCAAAGATAGCTTAACACTTCTAAAACACCAGGACATTCAAGATGATGCTATATGGTATTTTGTTTCTCTCTTTGCCAGCCTTAGCTTTTTAGTTGTTTCACTTATTGATCTTGGTAAAGTCACTCTGAAACAAGTATCTCCTCTAAATATTGATATTTTTTAACTAAACATGAGGAAGATAATGAGATGGAGAATGTAGTTTTTGGTATGGATGTTATGAAGGCCTCAGGGCCTCATGGTATATCCCATTTTAGGGGACTAGGATCCCAAAATAGTGTAAATGAGAGTATACTAAGAAATTAGAAGTGCATTTCATGCATCATATGACATAACATGTGAATATTTATTTTTGGCTCATTAAAATAATTGTACATGCATTCATTGATATTTTCAGGTGTAATTGATTTATAAATGTGATTAAAATGTAAATTGTAGATTATTTGTGTTGAAAATTTATTTGGAGAGTATTATGATTGTTTTGGAATTTTTGGTAAATTTTAGAAAATTTTCAAAAATTTAGGGTATTTTAGCCTATGAAAAATACAGAAATAAGAGATAAATGAACCAATTATAGTGTGACATGTGGCAGTCTTGTTTTGGTGACAAGTATATTACATGCAATACTGATATGTGGAGAGATCTTTTACATGCACGTGGTTATGTTTAGGCTAAAACAGAAATTACTGTAGCTATTGGTGTTTTCTTTACTGTTGTTCTTTACTGTATACATCAACACCAAAATTCTTTTTGTTCATCTATCACCAAATCAGCTAATTGCTTCTGGTTATGTATTAAGCTTTGGATTTTGATATCAAAGTAAGAACTTTAATCCGAGTCTTGTGTTGTTAATCTTTACTTTCATTATTTCTCATCCATCAATATGAGTTTTGTAAAAGATTTGTGTTGATGATGTTTTAGTGTGTAGAAATGGATACATTCACAGTTCAGTGATAATTAGTGGGTTTGAATAGATGCAGAAAGTGTAAAAAAAATGTAGAAAAAGAGTGAAAGTGCAGAAGACATGAAAATGTAGTAGTCAGAGAAAATAGAACAAAAAATGCAGTAGTGAGAGAAAGTAGAACATGATGAAATGCGTATATGATTTCTGTTTTGATGTTTGTGTTTAATCTTGAATTTTGAGATGTCTTGATAGTGATCTGAATGTAAATGGAACTAGAATATGTGGGAGAGGATAAGGCAGAAATAAATGGAGTTTAGGAATAATGGATTACGTAGGAAAAGAGAGGAAGTAGAAGGTGATGGTTTGCGTGTATGATTTTGGTTTTTGAAGTGTGAATATGAACTAGAGTATTTTTACTAAACATTATTTGTTCTTTTTATTATAACTTTTTCTCTTGACATCCAAATGACATGAGACTTAAACCAATAGACTCATAACACATTGTTCTTCATCTGCATGAAAATTTAGAGCCATCTGAATTCATTCTGGAAAGATTTGATTAATGGATTTAGGATGAAAATGAGGAAGTCTGCTGGAATATTATGAACTGGAATATTTTCATTGAACATGCTTCGGTATTTTGATTATATCTTGACTTGTAGATTTCCAAACGAATTGATTCTTAATTTAGATTAAACTAGAGACATTTGGCTACAAGTTTTTTTAAATAATTAGAATTTTAATTCTTTCTCTAAGAATTTCAAAATTGACTTGAAATTGAGTCTTGGCTTAGGTTGTAACACTACCCATGATAAAAATCATGTCCTGTTATTATCAAATAAACTGTATTGATGTAGGTCAAATCAAACAAAGGTGTCTACAAAAATTTTAGCTTATTTTCTTATCTTTCAATTGGTATAAATTTTTTCATTTTTGAATATTGGAATTAAGAGATATGAGTTGTACAACTTTGAACGCATGATCATGCACTAGGCAAAATTTGAAATATACTCAGTTTGTAGTATTTTGAGCATAACTCATAGAATAATGAACCAAATTGTATGATCTTAGTGTCATTAGAAACTTAAGGCACAGGGGAATAATTTTCTAGAAGAAAGTGGTATAGAAATACACCATTTTCCTTGTCCTATTGATCATGTAAAGTAGACCTAAAAATCTATGTTGATAAGAAAGCTGGAATAGCTAATGAGTGTATGAGTTTTGACACATTTGGAGTATAATTGATCTTTGCATCAGTTTATTATATAAGTATACCTAGGCATATGTCATGAAACATGCATGTTACATGATACATTTATAAAAATGCATATTCAGTTACATGAAAAATGTGGTAATACGAAATTGTATTTGATTGTATATAAAAGAGCAAATAGAGTGACCCCTTCCAGATATTGCCTAAAATTTAAGGCAATAAGCAAAAAGGGAGCAATTGTGAGTAACCTAAGATGGTCTCACCTTGAATTATTTTGTTTGTTACTGAATTGAATTTGATATTGATGAATGTGTACTGAATTTCGGACATAAAATATCTGAGGAGTTTTGATGCATGATTAAAACATTGAAAGTGCTAATTAAATGTGAATGAGATTAACTACATGGTTCTCAACTTGAATGAAATTCGGACTTAGTTCGATGATTATTATAAACAAGAACACAATAACATGAATGCAAATATAATTGATCAAATGTGATGATTGAAATTGAGGAATGCATTTCATTCTAATGCATGAAATATAAAGGTAGTTGTGACTGATGTCGCTAGTAAAAAAGAGCTTAAAGCTCAGACATTCGTGATTAGAGCCTAAGGCTCAATGTGTACAAAAAGCCCTATGTCCCCAACTTATAAGGGATAGTATGAAAGAGACCAGTATCCATAACAGATACGTGATAGTGAAAAAGGCACACAGTCACAACAATGAAATAAATGAAATCGAGTCTCATAACATTGCATACATTTATGATCCAAATAAATTGAATGATTACAATGTTTTGAAAACTTTGTGTATGAAATATGTGATAATTTTTCAATGTGCATATTCTACAAAATTGTACTGAAGTGATGAAATGTTTGAATTTTGTTTTTAAAATATGATAAATGTGATCAGGTGTTAATGTGATATTACTTGACAAAAATCAAGTTGATGTGAATTACATGATAACATGATTTGTTGTGTGTTGTATGACAAGAGTGAACCATCAAGGATGGTTACTCTGTTGAGTTCACAAAACTCACCAAAATTGTAACGTTGATAATTTCAGGATCGAGATAAAGCGACGACTTAGCTGCTAAGACTGCATTTTGGTACAAGTTATGATTCAAAGGTCGGTCAGCTGAGGATTGAAGATTAGTTTTTAGGTTTTCGTTTATTTCCTCATTTATGTAGCATGCTTTGTAAACTAAACTGTGAGCTTTGATAGGCTGACAATGTATACATATGAATGATGCTACATTGTAAATTATGGTTTACAATATGAATGAGGAAAATTTTGGACTTTAGATAATGAGATATTTTTTATTCTACTTATGATGCCACGTAGTAAAGTGAAGGTGAGATAGTTAACATGCCACTTCTGTCAGGCATGTGTACGTGTAATCGTAGGGCGCACGTACGTGTATCGAATGGGAGTGGGGTGTTACATTAATGGTTATTTTTTTCCAAAAATGATGGAACATTACTAGGAATTTTGTTAAAAATGCAATCCATGAGTTTTTTCTCAAATGGAGTACTTCTCAAAGAGATTAATAAAACCTTCCTTTGCTTGATCCCTAAAGGTTTTAATTCCTCTAATTTTGGAGATTTTAGACCTATAGTATACACCAATTTTCTTTATAAAATAATATCCAAAATCCTAGCTACAAGAATGAAAAAAGCAATAACCCCTCTAATCAGTGAGAACCAGGGTGCATATTTAAGTGACAGAAAAATTGGAGCCAATGTTCTCATAGTGCAAGAACTCTTAAAGGGTTACTCTAGATCTAACTACTCTCCTAAATGCACCATGAAAATTGATTTTCGCAAAGCCTTTGATATTGTAAGTTGGGGATTTTATGGAAAATGCTAAAAGCTTATGGGTTTCTAGATGTCTTCATTCAATGGCTAAAGGAAGGCATCTTATCAGCTACATTTTCAATGATGATTAATAGGAATCCAACTAAGTTTCTCGAAGCTACCAGAGGCCTTAGACAGAGAGATCTCCTATCCCCCTATCTCTGTATTCTTTTCATGGAGACTCTCAATTCAATCATCAAGTAAGAAGTGCAACTCAACTCCAAATTCAAGTATCATACAAAATGCAAAAAAATTGGTTTAACTAACCTTTGTTTGGTAGATGATCTCCTCTTATTTTGCAAGGCCAATTTGGATTCTATCCAAACATTTATCATAGCTCTTGACATTTTCAAATGGTTTTATGGATTGCAGATTAATCTAAATAAAAGTCACTACCTTATCTCCAAAAGTGCTAACACAATTGGAACCTTAATGCAAAAGCTACTAGAATACAATCCAAATGCTCAATTCCCTGAATATATGATGGACTTCCCACATGTTCCTATACCAAAACGTCATAAAATCAATTGAAAGGATGCTTATGGACTTTCTATGGAGTCATCCGGATGACATAAAAGGAGCAGCTAAAGTGAAATGATCTGATATATGCTTCCCCTAAGAAGAAGGTGGACTAAACATCTCTTCAATTAAGATAACAAACCATGCACTGATCCTCAAAAGATTCTGGTCGATATTGGTGGACAAAAACTCTCTATAGATTAAATGGTTACACTCATACTTCCTCAAAGGTTACATATAGGAAATCAGTAAAAATACCTCAAATTCACACCACCTAAACGAATTTTGAACCTGAGAGATATGGTATAAGCTGACAATTCATTCAGAATTGGAAATGGTAGGTTGGTATCACTTTGGTATGATAATTGTTCAGGGCAAGGACAAATCTTACATTCTCTTTACAACTCAAGGGATTGACCAATCTCATCACTCCACACTAGACTTAGCTTTGTGAAAATTTCTAGCAGTTCCCCTATAGATTGAGACATCTACAACTTGTATACCTCCCAATCCAAACTTTCTAGACATCTTTTACTGGAAAGATCAACTTGTCCATAAATTAACCAACAAAACCATTAACAACCTGCTGATTAGAAGATGTTTTAAGGTTGATTGGCTCAATATTGTTTGGATCAAGGCCTTAACTCTTAGAATCTCTTTTATCTTGTAACTAGCAATTAAAAATAAGCTCTACACCACTGATAAAATGCCTTACTTGCAAGTTGAAAAAACTTGTCCAATGTGTTTGATACAGGAGAAATCAAGAAATTACCTTCTCTTTAGATGTCCATTCAACAACAACATATCGAAATATGTCACTAGGAAATGTCTCTAAGGAATTATCTTATGGATATACACAAAGACTGTTAAACCAGACTGCTTACTTGAAACTGATAAGTTGATTCACATGTTTGCTTTGGGGCTTTGTGTATATAACTTATAGAGCAAAATGAATTTTAGACGGTTTGCAAATAAAAACTCTTCAATGGAATCCCTTAAATCTATAATCATTAATGAAATCAGGGAGTTGATACTGCTGAAAAACCTTAACCAGAAGTATAGTTCAAACATATTATCTTCTCTAAACATCTAATGTAATGCTTACTTCATTTTGTCCTACTTCTTACATATATATATAAGGATTATATAAGGGTACACCCCTAAGGTTTTTATGTTTGTAATACTTTCTTTCTTTATTAATTAATTGCTATTTTCCTTTTCAACAAAACACTTGTCAAGGTTAGCACTAAACAAAAACAAGAATCACTTGATACTATCTAATGCTTAACATTAGGGCAAATGGTTAGCTGCAATCTCAAGGCTTCAGATTAAGCAATCTATATTTGTGTATCTTGGCTTACTAGTCTTAACTAAAGAGCTACAATATAAGGAGTGCATCCTATTAATTAATAAAATTCAAAGAAGACTCTACAGCTAGTGCAATAAGTCCCTCTCATATAGAGGAAGACTTATCCTTATCAAATCAAGGTTCAACTCACTATATATCTATTGGTAATCAAATTTTTTTCTAGTTAAAGGGTTGAAAAAAAAACCATTGAGAGAATGATTGTAAGGTTTCTTTGGGTGGGACATAAGGAGGGAAATTATAAAGCTAAAGTTAAATGGATTAAGTTTGTAGACTACTTAAGGAAGGAAGCCTAGGGATCAGTTCAATAAACCTAAGAAATAAAGTATTTAGTATAAAGAATGCAAAGGAACAAAAAATCATTATGTACTAAATGGAGCAAACCTATTTTCTAAAACAAAGGGGCTTATGGGAAATCAAGATCAAATTTTCTTTCTCCTGACTCTTTAGACAAATGTTAAAGCTTATGGATACTATTGGAGAACAAATTAAGTGTAAAACAAGCAATAGTGAGAGAGCCTTTTTATATTTAGGCAGTTGGTGTATTATTGGAACTATATATAACACTCAAAGGACTCGAGATCTTTTCATATTATTAACTTTCCAATCTCAAGTTAATATCCTAATCAAGGGTAACCAATGGTGTAATGTTCTAGGATGTTTATAATAAATCATACCTAACCATAACCCAAATATGGGAAGGTATGATACCTACCTATGGTTGGCTCATTTGTTCAATTCATTTACCTACCTATCTTGTAGAAGAATTATAAGGTTTATAGGACAAAACTTTATCTAGTATAAACAAGTATGGAGTAAAACTCTTCTACTTAGGGTGTTAATTAGACTATGTTTAATTATGATAGATTGATTAGAAAATCTAGATAAGTTGTAATATCTAAATATCACCAATAAGTGTTTTCTATATAGGTAAAGCTACGAAGACCTCCCACACCTATTCTTCAAGTATGACTTTTATAAGGGAGATACTATTTTTTACGTGGATAAAAAGAGATAGGTAGGAGCTTTTCTAAGGATGACAAAGAGATCTTCTTGTAAGTGTTTATTTCTTGCATTTACTTGATTTGATCAATTATTTTTGCACAAGGAATCAATAAAGTTTAGTGAAAGAATGGCGTAATCCTAGAGAGTGTAATCCTTGATAGTGACTGGGATCTCTATAAATTAACATATGAATCTAAAATAATTTGTAAGAATCCTTACATGTAGCTTTATACTATTATCCATATTAGTAGAAAATAAAGAGAAAACAACTAGAACATGCATGCATTAAATTTAGGCCAAAGGATAGATTAACATATATAAATGTAATGTAGGTAATAGATTGCTTGCAAGAGGTAAACTATGATTGGTCTAACAACAAACTTCTATAATTAAGAAGTAAGAGGAGGAAGTATTAATGAAGGAAGGGTGCGCCTAATCAAGGAAAACAATGTCGGAAGGTACAGGCACAAATTAAACCTGTAAAAAGGGGAAAAAAAGATAAATGAGGGGGAGAAACAAACATTACAATGCAATAGAGTTCCTCACGATGGATGGCACATAGTATTGAGGAGGAATCTCAATTTCTAACACTAAGAGGCGATGCAACCTGAGAGAAAGGCACTTATCAAGGGATTGTATTAGTTTATTACATCCTTCAATCAATACAATTATTTAATTTATAAAAAAACAATAAGTCAGCTAATTTTAAGAATAAATGATTATAAATGTAAAGTTGAAGATTAATTTAGTGAAAATTATGTTAGATGCGCTAAAAGTACTTTTTAGGTTGAGTTTAAGAATTTTAAACTAGAAATTTAACCTTAATGTTGTTTGTAAAATTATTATATCCTTTTATTTAAGGTAAAAATTATCTAAAACATTTGCAAACTTTATTTTCTTTTAAAAGTAAAAATAATTGCCTAGAATTTTTAGAAGGCAGTATACAAATATCATCTATACATGTCTATATGCATGTAAAAATGGAACATTACATATTTAGTATGTACAATTGATGGATTATGAATTATGAATTTTATAAAATCGATATCTTACCCAACTACTAAAATTTTAATTTAGGATAAATTATGTTTCTTATATGAGTTTCATTAAAAATATCTTGATTATTTATTTTTAAAATTAAATATCATTAACTTTGAAAGTTTATAAAAGCCTACCCAATAATTGATTGATTTTCCTAAGTTTCATTAATGTTGATGACTGTGACATTGTATGGAATAACCTTACAACCATATTAGACAATTTGATTGAATTGGAAAATATTGTCATTTAACCTTATTTTCCCCTTCTATCTGCATCTCTCATGTACTTCTATTATTATTTTTAATTTAGGGAGAATACAATTATCGTTGTTAAGAACTCTTCCAAATCAGGAATTGCAAGAATTAGATTATATAGTGTAAAGCATTAATGATTAATAAGTCTAAAGCATAGATGGATATAGTTTTAATATGAAAGTTGACGAGAAATGATTACAAATTTGAGAGAAAAGACGTAAATAGGCTAAGTGTGGGTCGTTGCTGGACTGAGGATTAGGTTATTGCATATTAGTACCCAAAAATGAAAATTTATCCTCCACAAAATGAACATGTTGAGAAACAAATAATTCACCTGTATCAAGGTTATATAGTCTCCAACCCTTTTGAGTATTAGGGGTAACCAATAAAATTAAAACTTCTATTCTTTGACGCAAATTTATTTTTGTCCCAATTCTTGCTATGAGCATAGGACAAACACCTAAAAGTCCGAATAGGTGCATAAGAAGGAGAATTCCTAAACAACATTGTATAGGAGGTTTTTCCATTATTAAGTAGGGTTGATGTGTGGTTAATTAAATGTCGCGTAGTAAGAATACATTATCCCCAAAAATGTATAGGTAAAGAAGCCTGAAATCTAAGTGCTTTAGCAACATTCAAAATATGTCGATGCTTTCGTTCAACTCTCCCATTTTATTGTGGAGTTCCCACATAAGAAGTTTGGAATATAGGTTATGCAAAATATGATTTAACAGGGCTAAATTCAATACCATCATCATTATGAAGCACCTTAACACACGTGTGAAATTGAGTTTTGACCATGGCACAAAAATTTTGCATAATGCTCAATACTTATGTCTTGTCAACCATTAAATAAACCCAAACAACTCTAAAAAAATCATCAACAATAGTAATAAAGTAATGAGCGCCATAAAAAGAAGTGGTCCAATATGGACCCCACACATCACAATGAATCAAACCAAAAAGCTTAATTGCTCTACTATTGTTCAAAGGAAGACTGTCACGAGTTTGTTCTGCACATTGACAAATATCACAAGTCTTATTCTTAATATCATGAGCACTACCACTAACACAAGGAACTCACTTTAAAACTTGAAAAGAAGAATTTCCCATACACCTATGTCATAGTTTAAAAGAGTGTGAAGCCATCACATGATGCACATAAGCCTACATCATGCCTTAGAAATAATCTTGTCCCACTGCTCACCTGCACCAATCAAGGTCCTCAAAGTACGATCCTGTATCACAAACAATTTTTCAGTTAATATTATAAAACTTAGTATCAAATAGCATTCGTGCCAGCGAAACAAGATTACAATTCAACTAAGGCATATATAAAACATGTTTTAAAATCAAACCACCACTAAAGTCGACAGTACCTTCTAGGATTGCATTATCATATCTCCATTAGGAAGAGTCACTGGTGATGGAATAAGTTCACAAATATTTGTAAAAATATGTCAATTTCCCGTCATGTGTTGTGAAGCAATCATATCCAACAACCATTGAGATTTCAATTACTTACTAGATAATTTTTTGCTGCTAGAATTAAACGTCTTATGGGAGTTGATCATATTCATCAAGGTAGCCCATTCATCATTAGAGAGATTAGGAAAGCTAACTCGATCATTAGAAGTTACCTGAGCATCAGTGGCACCCAAACTTCCACTTGCTTGCACAGTATTCACTATGACTTACGCTGCTCCTACCAAATGTCCTCTACCTGCAGTGCCCTATTCACTGCGGCCTCAGCCACTAGAAAACCACCAATCTAGGTGCCCATTGATTTGGAAGCAATCTTTCATCAAATGCCCATTCTTCCTACTTGGCCAGCCAATGACATCAATTGTGGGGTTAAAGGTGCTTGAACAGCGAACCCAACAACCTCCACTCTCTCCTCTCTTTCCCTTGCAACCTGCTTGTGTCTCTCCTTTTGGGTCACAAGGAAATAAGCCTTATTCAATGTGGGCAATGAATCCGTACTTAGAATATTTGTACGTAACTTGCCATATAGGGTCGTGTCTAGCGCCATCAGGAATTCATGAAAATTTTCCTTCTTTTGCTGTTCAAAAAATTCTTTTGCAAGATTGCAAGTGAATCCATCGTATCAACAAATTGGAATGTTCGTATAACTGGCAAGCTCCTCGCATATTACCTTCAATTTCCCAAAGTAAGTGGGGATAAAGAGGCTTTTTGATTTGCAGTTGGATATCTCCTCCTTAAGTTGGTGTACACAGATAGCATTTCCAACTGAAAACTGCTCCTTTAGATCATCCCACAAATCCTTGACACAATCCATATAACTCAACGTAGAGCATAAAAATGGATCAATCAAGATTATAATTCAATGGACAAGTATTGAATTGACGCTCCACCAATCATCAATCTCTATCAATTCATCATCTGACTTAACAATCATGTCATCAATAAAACCACCTCTATGTTTGGCCTTAAAGGCGTTCTTCAGTGCCTTTGCCCATTCATCATAATTTGATTCACCTTTGAGAACAATCTCGCATATATTCACCCTAGATTGTCCCCTGGATGAAGGTAGTATGATGAAATTGAATCAATTGTTTTAGACTTCTTCTCCTAGCCATCCTTCGATTCTAAGAGCCAGTGGTGGCTGATGTAACTTAGCTTACAAAACTAACATATGTACATAAAATGGATTAACCCCAAGAAACTAATTAAAGCTAATTACATACATGGCCCAATATATAACAACCAAGTCGAAAACTTTGACCATTATGTTTTTCATTTTCATTTTCTACTCATGTCTAATTTCTATCTAGTTACATAATCCTTGAACATTAAAATGATTTCTTAACATAATAGAGCTAAAGCAATTTTTACAATTCAATTCTTTAACCATATAAATCTTCATGTTCCATATGCTAGGAAGAAGAAAAGAAACAACACACACACACACACACACACACACACACACACACACACATATATATATATAT
>JAOQMP010000004.1:23407863-23420886 GCA_027563575.1 Erythroxylum pedicellare
CTTCATTTACCTTGTCCTTCCCATTTTGCCCCTTCTTTCATCTAATCCATCTACTAACTCCTTTAAGCTAACTCATTTGTAACCTTCCCATATTAATTCTCACTTAATTCAAATCTTTCCATCAATTTTTAATCTCTATTTATGCCACTAAAATTAATGACTACATTTAAGATTAATCAAAAAAAGAATAGTCAACCAAAACCTAAAAAAAAATAACAAATCACAAAAATTGGAAAAATTTTCAGGTCCAACAAGAAATGGGGCCTTATCTAATCCCATTTGTTCCCTTAAAAAAAGGCTTAGATTTCCATTCACTAGAATGATAAAAGAGGTGGATGAAGTACAAGTTTCATTTGGAGAAATAAATCTGATAGGGGAATCCCAACCACTTCAAACATCCCAAAATAAAGCCCCATCTAATCGAATCAAATGTTTTAGAGAAATCCACTTCGATGGTGCAACTCTTGATGGATTTATTAGTGTCATAATCCCTCAAAAGTTGCTGTATGAGTAATATGATATTTGAAATAGATATGCTAAGAATAAAAGCATTCTAAGAGGAATTAAAGATTTTCTTCAAGCTACCCTTCAATCTTTCAGTTAACAACTAGGAAATAACCTTATATATGGTATTACAATATGAAATAAGACAAAAGTCCTTGAGACTAGTTATAATTTGAATCTTAGGTATAAGGCAAATAAATGAAGATTTTAACTATTTGGTCATTTTGCTTTAGGAGAGGAACTCTTGTACAACCTGCACCATTAGACTACCTATAACGTCCCAAGTAAATTGAAAAAAGAAAACATTGAAGCCATCAGGCCTTGGAGCCTTCCTTGAACTCAACATGAATAGGCATTCTTTAATTTCCAACATAGCAGTTGGTTTCTGCAAGTCCCCTAACAAGGCAGCATCAAAAGGAGAATAGTACTGAGAGTTGAACTAATCTAAGCTCTTTGATCCAATAATACCTTTGAAGTAATAAAAAACTAGACCGTGAATGGAGCGATTATCATACACCATTTGGTTAACCCTATCCTTCAATCAAAGGATTTTATTAGAGTTCCTTTTAGCTAAGATTGAATTGTGAAAGAACGTGGAATTGACATCCCTCTTATTTAACCAATTAAGCCTAATCTTTTGGAACATTAAAGAGTTATGCTCCTGCAAAGCCTTAATGTAACCCTCTAGGGCTTTGGTTTTCCTGAGTTTCAAATCTGTGTTGTAAGGATCAAGGTAAGAAAGTTTCTTTAGTTCTTTCAACTTCAATTTGGCAGTGTGAAGAGCTTGATCAAAAGGGTCCTTATGTTTTAGAAAAGACTTTCATATGTTTTATAGTAGTTTCAATTTACTCATTGACTGATAAAAATTACAACCCTGAATCCTAGTCTCTCGTACATGTTTAACATCATCCAAAAACCCCTCCTTGAGTGCTAGGAAGTTGAAAAACCTTAATAGAGCAATGTGGAAATCTTATCTATAAGGAATAAAAACTTCCATAAAAGAGTGATCAGAACACAAAAGAGGACCAAATTAAGTAAGAGAACTAAGATACTGATTAGTCCAAATGTGGTTAACCAAAACTCTATCAAGCTTCCTCCTAGTGAGATGCCTCCCTTGATGTTTATTAGATCATGTGTAGTGGAATCCTACATATCTCAGATAAAAAGCTTTAACATTCCCAAAGAAGATTCCAATTCCTTACCAATAGCATTATGAACATCATCCCCTTATACTTCTGATGAGCTTAGGACAAAATTGAAATTTACCTACAATAGTCCACGGATTCATAAAGTAGATTTGATAGATGCCAATTCCTCCCATAATTTTGCCTTTCGAATGTTAAAAGCATATAGAATTTTCAATTTGGAATTAAGCTAAGAAATCAGATTATAACATATCAAGTGTACAAACTAATCAAACATACTTTGATTAATAACTTAAAACTTTTCTTTGTCAAAAGTAAACACAATTTTGCCATTGAAATGGAATTGATGATTAGATCCTATTTCCCAGTTAGCTTTTAAAAATTTCATAGAATCAAGTAATTTATGACCTTTTATATGAGTCTCTAGTAAACCTAATATACCACACTTCTTCGTTATTAGCATATCTTTATTGCTAATTCTTTTAAGGATCATTTATACCTCTAATGTTCCAAAATAAAATAGAAAAATGAAGAAAGGTGTTACTAACCCCCTTAGCCTACTTTTTCTTCCTACCTGCTTTTATATTTGAAGTGGAAGGGGACTTTTCGGAAGGTGTTTCCTAAAATGATCCTTTTTAAACATGAAATCCTCCCTTAAGTTCTAATTATCCAAATCCCTTTCTGAATCAGATCTAGTTAAGGCATTTGGTCTTGCATTAGGTTCAGAAATTACTTCAATAATGTCTTCCTCTCTGGAGTTCCCTAGAGATTCACTAGCAACTTCTAAATGGACCTAGTTGTTAGTTTGAAAATCCACCACCTTCAATACCTTAGAATCTCCTAAACCCATCAACTTTGAGCACTCACCTGTTTTAATCACTTCACCATTTTCTTTCCCTACCCTCTTGCCTAATTGGGGCTTCCAGTTGCATGAAAGCCTAACTTCTGCTTTAACCATCTCCCCCAACTTATTGAGTTTCATGATAGACAACATCTCAGGAAGCTCATCTTTCATTCTGACCTCAATGTAAATTTGAGCTTAATAAATTCTTTCAAACTTAGTAATGGAACAGTAAAAAATAAGAGCCTTACTAACTAAGCTGGCATGAAAGGTTAAACAATCCAATATCCAATATTCCAGTGGGATATTATGAAAGTTGATCCAAATAGGGAAAGACTTAATGCCACTCCTATCCAATTCCAATCTAGGTAACGATTTTTACACAAGTAAAAGTTGACCACCTATATGCTAAAGATTTGACTCCATTACTGAGTTCATAATATCTTCATCTCTAAACTTGAATAAGAAAGAGTATTCTTCAGTAAGGAGCACTTTCGCTAATCCTTTATTTCCCCTTTTGTTAAATGCTTAAGCATGCTCCTGGGGAAAGAAGGCCTTTTACTGAGAAAGAACCCTACTAGGTTACAACACCAAGCCTTTATCCCCAAATGTAAAAGCTCTTCAGGGGGAGAGACCACACCATTAATCAAAATGGATTAAAACAACTTTGTTTTTAATAAGAGAGTATCAGATACAACATTTCTCTAGGATTTTGGAGCTTCCTTATGAGGGGTTGGCAACTTGTCCTTGCTTTTATTAATAGTCATAGAATCATGAATGGAGGGAAACTCCTTGTTGAAGTTTTTGCCCACCTTATTGACATTAGGGAGAGTCAAGCTCTCTCCAATGATAGAAGCCATTGAACCTGCCTGAATAGGAAAGTTATCGGTGGAAGGGCCGATAACTTTCTTAACTTTGAATCCTTTAGGCCTTTGCCTTCAATCGCCTATCAATAACCCTTCAAACATAGGTAACTAGTTGAAAATTGTTGTTAATGGAAATATAGATTAATTATAATTAATCTATCATGTAACAACTCCTTAGCAGGTCCTCACACACCTCTTGTCTCTCGCCAATCGCTTTCTTGTCAGACAGGCTAATTGACCTTGAAGCATCTTAGTCAATATTTAATATCGCAAGTGCACGATGTAGTTATAGCTAGTATCGACAAATACAAGTCGATCCCCCAAAGATGGTAAGCACTAGTAATTACTGTTGTTTTGTTATCTAGCCTATGGATTGATTACGGTTTTCAGCTTAAGAAATTAAATTAAGCAAATAAAGTAAACAAACATAATAAATTAAAGCAAAGGATTGGCAACATTAAATTAATTACCAATATTAGCATATTAGTACCAAGGCTCAAAATCCCTTAAACCCTTAATCGATTGATTATTTGTCATGCAATTATGTTGTTGATTTATTAGACCGTGGAGATTCTTAAGGTATGTTGGTAGCTGATCTTAAGACTACTAACAACTAATCATAAGGTCTATAACTGAATTACTAAGGTTAAAACTTATAAGATTGCATTACTATATTTTGAATCCCTCTATTAGGTTTGACCCTAATCTAGAAGATTTATGTTGACCTATTTGTAGGATTGCATTCAACTTTTTCCAATTATTGTAGATCTATTCGACCTAGGATTTCTTAATCGCTAAGTATGAAATTAGATTAAAGTCTAAAAATCAGATTAATAGAAAAGTAATAAAACGGATAATTAGATCTCAATAATCAACAAAAACAATTGCATTCACAAAAAAAATCAAAACATGTCAAGGTATTCAACTAAGGTTCATCTGACCTAGAGACTAATAGAAAATTAGTTACACATTGACGAACACGAAATCATATTCATATGTACGAAAAACATGATAGAAAACATCGAAATCATAATTTTAAATCTCCTTTATTGTTCTCTATCGTGTATTCTGGCAATGTAGATGTCCGATCTTATGTTCTGATGGATTTGTCAATACAATCCTATGTCTTCTGCTCCTTAAGCTCCAAATCACCTATGAAATTGTCTCTAAACTCCTCAGAACAATGCCAGCTGCTTCCTCTCCCTATTGCCTCTGAAACGTCGAATTTATATGAAAACCTAGAATTTTGGGTTATACACGATCATGTGCATAGCCATGCACAGGAACGTGCATAATTGGAAATCACCGAATATCGCAATAGTGCACAGTCGTGCGCTCCTTTCCGATTGTTGCTTTTCTATTTTACACTGTGTTTTCGTCCAAATTCCTCTTCTTTAAGTTTGTGAAGACAAGTATCACATGTAAACACACTTGAACCATATTATGCACCAAATATACGATCAAGGTATAAAATATCAAACAAAATATATCAAATATGGGTGATAAAATATTGTCAAATATCCATCTATCATAGGCTCAAGAACGTTAGATGCTCACTCTTGTGTTTTGCTCACCCTCATCAGACACTCAACCTCACCATACATTTGCTTTTGCTCACCCTCGCCAAATGCTCGCACTCGTGTGTTGCTCGCCCTCAAGCTCTTTGATACTCAATTTGTTGGTCTTTCATGTTCGATTGATTCAAATTGTCCCTTATCACATTTTTCATTTATACTTTGCTAGATTACTGATATGTTCTTTGACAAATTTGAGTTACAAGTATCATAAAAAAATTGAAATGGCTAGTAGCAAAATATTTTATTATTGCCAAACTTATTAATGGAGACTTCCCTTTATTCAACAAATACTTTGTCACTATTTATTGGTTATATATAGTAAAATATGTTTTGTTTAAAAGATTTTCCGATACTTAAATATTGGTAGATCCGCTCATATCCTCATGACATCAAGGTAAGATTTTCCATGAAGCTCACGAGAAAACAAGCCTCTGAAGTATTCTTCAACGTCCATGGTTCTATACAGAGCTGGTGTTTCTTTGGCTATCAGGCTAGATGCTGGCCCAACTTTTCCTCCATATCTTGGAGCATAAAAGGTTGCAATTGAAAGTCTTTCGTTACTAGAATTCACGGTTGCACGATGTTCAATGCTTCGGTATGTCCCGTTGGTTATCATCTGTAGGTAAACAGAAACCAAATAAAGTAACAATCAATCTCTCGACTAATTTGCATGTAGATGTAAAGTTGTTTTTATCTGTAGATGTTACCTCTAACATGTCCCCGACGTTAACCACGAACGCATTTTGGAGTGGCTTAACAGAGACCCATTTGCCATCTTTGTTGATTTGCAGACCTTCGACATCGTTGAGTTGCAGCAGGATCGTGAGACCTGTGGCATCTGAATGTGGAGTAAGGCCAATGACTTGTTCTGGTTGTGGGCAAGGAGGGTAGTAATTCATTCTCATCGCCTGATGCCCGTCTTCGAAGAGTTCCTTCATTTCCTTTGCTTCCATTTTCAGGGCTTTGGCCATTTGTGCTAGGATTTTTGTGGCTAGACCTTTCAGTTCCAGGGAATAACTATTCAGGGTGTCTCTATGGAAAAGAATGTTTTTAGAAAAAAAGAAAAAAAACAGAGGATTTCGGTAAGAGTATATAAAACTGATATATTTGACAATTGCAGCGAAAGACAGAGAGAAGGAGATTGACCTAAGAGGCAAAGGGAGATTGGGAAACAAGTGGGGTTTTCTTGCATGAACTGGTTGCGTTGTCATGAAAAATAGGTCACCCCAGTCAAGTTTTTGTTCCTCGGACACTACAAATGCTTGTCCAAAGCCCTCTACCTCTCCTGGATACTGCCAAAAACTCTTCTTCTCTTCCAACGGGAGATTGAAGAAGTGCTGGACCTCCGTCTTTACTTTTTCCAGCAATGAATTGCTTACTTGATGGTTTATTAACTGCAGGAATCCAACAAGATCATGTCGAGATGTAGTTCGTCTACAATTATGCTTTATTGACCATCACTGAATTTTAAAATGAAAATTCATATCATCTCATCTCATCTATTTATATATCTGAGCCGTGCATTTACTTAATCCAGAAAGTAAGGACATTTATTAAAATTTAACCAAACAACACGTGGCTGACGGCTGGGTTAGACTTGAACGCTACCACAGAAGTATAAATATTTTTCATGCAACAGTTAAAATATAAGTGATTAGCTTTTTCATTGGAATCAAGTAAATATTTATTATTTAAAATTCCAATATACTTTATATTTGTAAATTCAATGCGATTATTTTTTTTTTTTTTTTTTTTTTTTTATGTGTACACATATACACTATAATATTGAAATGATATAATAACTTTAGTTTAAAATGAATATGAAAACTGTAAACAAATTAAGATTATAAAATTATTTTGGGTTAGAACTTTTTGGTGCACCTTATTCAATTTTATAAATTTCTTATTTTTTAACATATAAGCAACCACATAAATACATTTTGGACGGCATATTTAAACCAATTAAAATATGATGCCGTACACATCATGTTAATGTTGGTTTTCCACCATATCACTTTCTCGTTCCAAACTTAGCTGCTTATTTCTACTGGCTATGACTCATTTCCCATATTATATTTATACATACATGTCTGGACAAAACAAGGTTAGGACAAGTAGTCATACGAGAGAACTCATGACTCAATTTCCCACATTATATTTTGGACAAAACAACGTTAGGACAAGTAGTCAAACCATAGAACTCAATAGTTGGACTCCTCGCGCAATTTGTAATATGAGATTCACCTCTTTTATATATATTTATATATATAACGCTTTTGAATTTCAATATATTAAACAAATAATAGTGAATACAACATAAAATATATATGAATCTACTTAACAATATCACGTCTATTTCATTTTTTGCTTGGAATATTGAAATTTTACTTAATTTGCTACGACTTTTCATACTAAATTCGAAATTCTTCAATTTAAAAAAATTGATAAAAATTTCTATTGTTATCCACAGACTAAAAATAATTTATTATATTATGAATACAGAGCCTAAATTCATAATCACTGTAAATTTTAAAGAAAATAATAATTTAAAATATCATAAAATAAAGATTTGCAGTGGTGTATTAAGTGTTTTATATTATGTAATTGAATATAATATGCTATTATGGGTCAACATCATCTCTTTAAAGCTTGTGTCCTGAACTCTTCACGCCCTGGAACATTTAAGGTGTGCCATATTAACGAGTCACACTACAATTGAGCAAGGAAAGTTGAAATATATACCTCCTCGGATGAAAATTTATAGTTTCTTTCTAGTTTTTTTCCTCTACTTAACTTAATGAACAAAAATCTAATTAATACTCTACCATAACCACTGTATCTCTGCGACCAACGATGGATATATCAAGACTGTTAATAGTGGACAAATAATAAATTGATCAACCTCGACAACAGTTTTCAAGAATGAGTGGCCTCATACGACGAACCAAAGAAGAATACCTAGCGCATCAACAAACACGAATACTACTTAATGGGGTTTAGGTGTAACATAGGATACCTGAAAGAAACCCCAGTGCTTGGAAGCAACGTGGAGTTTTGCCAATTCAGAATCAGCCGAGTCTTGAGAAAGCAATAGCTGCATATCGATCACTGGCACTTCTTGCGGTGAAGCGATATGAATAGGAGCTATATTGGGTTGGTGTTGGTCAGGACGTAAGTATCTGGGAGGAATCATTTTATCATGCTCTTTGGCTAGTTCTTGAACGCAAGGCACGAGAAGAGAGTTTCCAAAATTAATTGGTCTCCGCTCCATGTGTATTGCAAGAAAGGGTTTCTTCTGGAGAAAGTCTCTCTTTCGACTTGAGCTTATAATACTCTGCAGCTCTGGTTGGTACGCGAGGCAGGGCTGAGTTATAAAATATGGGTATACCTAACCTTTTGACATTTGAAACCCATTCTAGAAACAAACAATTGAAAATGAAATCTTCAAATGCTGTCATGGTTTGTATAATTTGGTGCGTTATGCTCTGATTCACGCAAGTCCACATGATTTAGGATAAATTTTTCTTTCTCTTTAATTTGCAACAGCGGTAACCTAACATGATTGATAAGGCGGAACATTCTGACGGATAATTAAGAAATTAATAATTTGGATCAAATCTGTTTAGATAATATATTTGATTTTTATTATAAGTAAAATGCAGAGTCTAGTAATAAGAATTAGACTTGATTCGATCATTGCTAAAATAGTTAGAGCTAATCATTTAAATAATTGATTTTTATTATTTATAAACTCTTTAATATTTTTTATATTCAGTCAATATAAAATACTCATAGAAATCTTTAATATATATTTTCGTGAGACACCAGAAAAGTTATTTTCAATCGATGGAAATCATTATATTAGAACATTCTAATTGTTAATCACGGTGAGATATCAGATGACAGCTTCAATGTCTCACATTGCAGTATCACATTATCATAGCAAGTTCACATGTGCATAACATGTACTGAAACTTCTCTTGTTCATGAACAATTATTTGTGGTTATTTAATTAAATTACGACTTGATATTTGACTTCTCGGCAACCCATGGGAAAGAATATTTCCAACCACCTTGCTTTATCTCCATCAGGCCCTTATGCTATTCCCAATCCTCTTTCACCTTCTTTTTTGAGCTCTGACTTGAATAAACTTCCTCCTTCCTTTGTAACCCTTAGAATAGTCCTCCTTCCTTTGTAACCCTTAGAACAGTCTCTAAACCTCGTCTCTTGCTCTAGCAATGATGAGTGAGGACAGGGTGGAGAAGCCTCTGAAAACAATATGGTTTAAGTGTCAAACTTGGTAGGCAAGTTAGACACTGAGTGGTTGGCCAATTTGGCCAACCATATCTTCCTTCTCCTGCCTATAAATAGGTAGGAGATGAACAAAGAGAAGTAAAAGCAGAAGAGAAAAAGAGAGTGAGATGAGAGAGAAAAGAGAAAAAAGAGAGACAAAAAAATATTATGTGTATTTTTTAGTCTAGTTTTTTCTTGTAACTCTTCAGTTTTTCTCAGTAGAAAAAATCTTCTATCTTTGCCCATAATTTTTATCCTAATTTGACTTTTTTTCATGTAAAATTTGTGTATTTATTATTATTCCATTAGTCCTATTTAGCTGCGAACCTGCTCTAATCCGGTCGATTTTCACAACAATTGATATCAGAGCCAGGCCAGAAAATTATGACGAATTTTTTGGGATAATCTGTTTGGAGTTCTGGTGAGCACAGTGAAAGTTGGTAAATAATAACCTCAAAGGTGACAACTATTCATGCATTTATTTTTGCATTATACTATGTAGTTACTATAATTCACGTTTACAGAACTATTCATGTGTATGGTACTATTCATATATACGATACTATTCACTTGAAATAGTAGAAGCTAAATTATGTTCGTGATAGAAGCAATGGCAACAAAATTTGAGATTGTGAAGTTCAATGTGAGTAATTTCTCATTGTGGAAATTAAAGATAAAGACAATCTTGAAGAAAGATAATTGTCTAGCGACCATTAGTTAACGGACAGCTGGAGTCATAGATGAAAAGTGAAACGAGATGGATGGGAATGTTGTAGCTAATCTTCATCTAGCTTTAGTTGATGGAGTATTATCCAGTATAGCGGAAAAGAAAACTGCGAAGAAAATATGAGATCACCTCACAAAATTGTACGAGGTCAAATCACTCCACAATAAAATTTTTCTAAAGACGAAACTATACACTTTACGCATGGCAGAATCCACTTCGGTGATGAAGCATTTAAATACTTTAAATATTCTATTTTCCAACTCACATGAATGGGGCACACAATAGAGATAAGTGAACATGTGGAACTTCTACTTCAAAGTTTACTAGATTCGTACAATCAACTCGTCATCAATTTAACAAACAACATAAACACTCTAGTCTTTAACAATATTGTAGCTGCTATTCTAGAAGAAGAGAGTTGGCACAAAAGTAAGGAAGACAGGCTGGCAAATTCGCAACAAGCGGAGGCCTTGGCGGTGACAAGAAGAAGATCAATAGAGCGTGACCTAGGTGGGAGTTATAGTCTAAGGTAGATCAAAATCCAGGAGTAAGAAGAATTTCAAGTGCTATAATTGTGGCAAGAAAGGGCACCTGAAGAAGGATTGTTGGAATCTGAATAAGAAAGATAGGATTGTTGGAATCTGAATAAGAAAGATTCTATTCCTCAAGGAAATACGGCAAATACTCTAGATGATGGAGGTGCAATGGTCTATAAAGTAGCAATGACTATTAGGGGTAAGAGAATATTTGTTGATGTATGGTTTCTCGATTCGGCAGCTACTTTTCATATGACCTCTCAAAGAGAATGGTTCCATCAATATAAATCTGTCTCTAAGGGATCAGTGTATAGCTATAATGATCAAGCTCTATAGATCATTAGGATCGACGCCATCAAGCTAAAAATGTATGATGGGACAACTCAAATTATTGAAAAAATGCAACATGTGGAGGGCCTAAAGAAGAATTGTTATCTATAGGACAACTGGATGATCTCCGTTTCAGATTTGAGATTCAAAACAAGATCATAAAAATGATTAAAGGGCCGCTAGTATTTATGAAAACAAAGAAGATTGTTACAAATCTGTACATGCTGAAAGGAATAACTTTGCAAGAAGGAGAAACATCCGTTGTAGTGCTTAGCCCATATTACAAATATGCAATAATGTGGCATAAAAATCTTGGACATATGTCAGAACAAGGAATGAAGATACTTGCAGAGAAAAATCTACTTCCAGGTCTCACAAAGGTATCACTACCCTTCTGTGAGCATTGCATTGTGAGTAAATAACATCAATTGAAGTTCAACACATTAAAGTTCAGAAGCAAAGAAATTCTAGAATTGATTCACTCTGACGTATGGCAAGTACCAGTTACATCCCTAGGAGGAGCGAATTTCTTTGTATCATTTATTAGTGATTATTCGAGGAGATGTTAGGTGTTTCCTATTAAGAAGAAGGCAGATGTGTTTCCAACTTTCAAATTTTACAAAACGCGGTTGAAACTCAAATCTAGTGAGAAGATTAAATGTTTGCGCTCAGATAATGGAGGCGAATATACTGGGAAAGAATTTGATGAATTTTACAAGCAAGAAGGCATCAAAAGTCGGTTCACTACGGCAGACACTCCTTAACAAAATGGAGTAGTAGAGCGAATGAATAAAACTCTGTTGAAAAGAATAAGAGTAATGTTAAGAACTCCAAGCTTAGATAAGAAATTCTAGGCAGAAGCAATCAATGTTGTCTATTATGTGGTGAATCGAGCTCCATCAACTACAATTGAGTTGAAGACACCGATGGAGATATGGACTAGTAAACTAGTGGATTATTCTAACCTCCATGTATTTGGAAGTTCGGCTTATGTGATGTTCAATACCTAAAAAAACTACAAAGTTGGATCCAAAATCTAGAAGATGCATTTTCTTAGGGTATGCTGAAGGTGTGAAGGGGTATCGTCTGTAGGATCCCATTACCCACAAGATTGTTATTAGCAGGGATGTTATCTTCATAGAAGATAAGGATCAAGAGAAAGCAGAAAATGTTGGTACTATACAAGAGAATCCAGAAACTACAACAGTACACATAGATAGGGAAGTTGATCAAAATGATTCTTCTGAAGCTACACCAGAGCATGAGGAGAAAGAACCTGTTGAATATGATGTTCCTAATACTTGGAGACCAACTCACATAAGAAGAGCACCAAGATGGCATTCAAATTATGTTATAGAGAGCAATATTGCATACTGTCTCTTAACTGAGGACGAAGAGCTATCAACTCTTCAAGAAGCAATGAATAGTTCAGATGCATCTCAGTTGATGGCAACAATGCATGAAGAAATTGAAGCTCTACATAATAATAAGACATGGGAGCTAGTATCACTACCACAAGGAAGAAAGCCTATTGGCAATAAATGGTTTTACAAGATCAAGCGAAGTGGTGATGATCAAATGGAGCGATATCGTGCTAAACTGGTGGTAAAAGGATATGCTCAGAAAGAAGGTATTGATTTTAATGAAATGTTTTCTCCTGTGGTTCAACTTACTATAGTTTGAGTAGTTCTGGCAATGTGTGCTATATTTGACTTACATATTGAGTAGTTAGATGTGAAAATTACATTTCTTCATAAAAATCTTAAAGAAGAAATTTATATGCTCCAACTAGAAGGTTTTAAAGAAAAAGGGAAAAAGAACTTGGTTTATAGGTTGAACAAATCTCTATATGGTTTAAAGCAGACACTAAGGTGTTGATATAAGAGATTTGATTCCTTCATCATGAGCCTTGGATATAGCAGACTAAATGCAGACCCTTGTGCATATTTCAAGAGGTTTGAGAAAGATGATTTTATAGTCTTGTTGTTGTATGTAGACGACATGTTGGAAGCAGGCCCTAATAATGATCGTATCAAAGAATTGAAGGCACAATTAGCTAGGAAATTTGAAAGGAAGGACTTGGGATCAACAAACAAGATTTTAGGGATGCAAATTCATCGAGACATAAATAATAGGAAGATTTGGCTTTTTCAGAAGAATTATTTGAAGAAGATCTTGCGGTGATTTAACATGCAAGATTGTA
>JAOQMP010000004.1:23448445-23469176 GCA_027563575.1 Erythroxylum pedicellare
AATTAAGAACAATTCAAATATAGTGAGTAAACATCTAGGTTAACTCACAGTATGCTCCAGATAGCTATTGCTTTGACAAGCTGGTAATGTCTAGAAGTTGTCGGTCAATTTGTGCTTCTAATCATGCAATACACATATATGTTCACTTTAGTAACTTGTTTAATCAAATAAGTACTCAATCGTACACATGTGTATGTGCTATGTTCAATACATGCCCAATTTACTTTCCTAGGTATGTATTTTCTTATACATAGATCTTAACTATTCAATTTGTGCTTATACACCCTAAGACCATTCAAACATCATATTTTGTATGCTACCATTTTCCAATCAGGTTTGTACCTTTAAGTTAGCTTGATTTACTAGAAATCTATCAACCATACTTTACTCTTATTCTTGAACATTTTCATGATCAAAAGCCTCTTATCACGCACACAATTGTTACTTTAAATATGAAATTTCAGCAAGATCTATACATTCACCACACTTTTTCCATTAATATATATTTATACATTTACCCAATTTTCATTCATAATTACCCCATGTTCTTCAATGCTCATTCATCCATAGCTTATGCACATTACTCATATCTTTAAGATCATGTTTGAATTAAAAGAACTCATTTATTCCTTAAATAAATCATAATTTCTAGATTTGAACTCAACCACATCAAAATAGTCCATTCTTAAGTTATGACATCAATTAACTACATAAACTTATCAAGCTCTTAACCAATTAATCAAACAATAATCAAGAAACAACCTAGGCTCATTCCTAGCCTTAATCAAGTCCAAATATACTAATTAAGAGTGAAATTTCTTAGCTAGTTCAACATGTACACAAAGCTGAAATTAAAATTCCAGAATTCGTTACCAACATCATTAATGTGTGTAACTTTACTACCCTCAATACTTTACGAATTTTACAAGCTTAAAGACATCACTAACACCTGAAAATTTCCAGATTTCATGTTCTTTAAGGTTACTTCATCTTAGGTCAATTTAACTTCTATATTGGTTACATTAAGGCTTACAAAATTCTGCTCACTTATATCATTAACAGTCACTTTTTACAAACACACCTCCAGCTCTAATTTTCCATATTCGAAAACACCTTAATAACACGTATCTTTAGCATGAATTTGTCATCAATTATAATTAAAATCCTAACTTAAATCACCCATAAAACATCCCATAAGCTACTATTTTCGTACATGCAAAAATAGAATAGAAAAGTACCCAAGTTTATGTAGAAATTTCCAACACAATTCATCATCAATATCATATACAATTCATCCCAATTTCATCATCATAAATTCTTTATTATAACATAACATAAATACCAATATTTTACTTGTCTAGCTCAAATTCCAGCACAAAGATCAAGCTAATTTAGTTCTTCACGCATGCAAAAATTATCACAAATTCAATGTAACAATAGGTTGTTTTTTGGCTAGAATAAAGGTTAACAATAATCTGATTCTTTAACCATCTTTTGAAGGGTAAAAGCATGTATTATTAGTGTAGAAATTGGACACAAACATAGACAAAATATAGGGATGTAAGGGTGAGAGAGTTTCAGTGGTGTAAGAAGAAAGAAGAAGAAATGAGCAGAACTAAAATCACTCCGTAGAAACTTAACACTTTAGATGTTAGGTGTCTCCATATTAATATGACATATGTCCCTAAGCATGTTCTCCATTTCTCCTACATAGTTGTTGCCAAATGTCACCATTAATCTAGGTCATTTTTCACCCACTCATTGCTGCCATATATCAATTAATTAGCAATGCCATTTGTCACTTAATTTTCCTTGCCAAATGTCACTAGTTCATAGGCTTAGTCATCCTAACTTTTCATATGTTAATTTATCTTACTACGTGGCATTTTTCCTCGACCAAATGTACATTTTAATTCATCAATTTTCCAATTGTAACAATAAATTCCAAGTTTACTAATTATAGTCCACCAAACCAAAATTCAAGATATAAATAACACGCAATTCACATTATGATCATTTTAAACCTCCATGTCAATTTTTTTCTTGAAAATCCATTGGCACCCTATGGGAATGCTCTAAAGGCAATCACCTTTAACAATTATTGTACAAATTATTTTATGATTAATAAAGGCATTTTTCATTATTTCGATGTTCATATGTTTATGAATTTGATGTTGATCTTGAATTGATTTAATGAAGTCCTTGATACGAAACATAGAATGGAGGAAATCATTATGAGATCATGATAATGAGATTCCTATCATGTGTAATTATGTTAATATCTAAACTTTCCATAGTCATAGGATTAATGAGATGGGATATCATTAATTCAGATAAACTAGCATATGTTATACTCCTTGATTGTATCAAGCAATAGATCTCATAAGTTGTAGACATGAGTTATTTAGAGTTAACATATAGATGCTTACTAAGGGTAGTAAGTCATTCAATTGACATACTATGAGACAATCATATGGATATTCTATTTCAGTGTCAATGATAGTCTCATTATAGCAATGGTGCAAATATCTTTTGACTTAAGATGCTCAAGGATATCTCGGATACCGATCCTATACTTTGACTCCATATATAAGTGCCTTTCAAGGGTTACTCATAGGGTGGTGATTGGGTACAACTTGAGGTATCCAGAGATAATTGAGTAGCCAATAAAGGATTCACCACTCCTGATAAAAGGAGATGATACCCACGACCTCTTGCGGGGTCATTACTCAGGGGTTTTTGGCCAGAGTAGATATATGTCATAAAGAGAGTCTTCAATGATACATAGAGTAATAAGATCCTTAGGACAAGACCTAATATCAGTTGGGCTAGATGTGATGTAATCAATCTAGTGGGAGTTGACACTTTGACCATACTCTGAACTAAGTGGCGTATAGATAGTGAAAGGACAAATTGCATGGCAACATTGCTTATGGAAGAGTTCGTAGTCAAACCACTAACTTTCTGATCAATTGTGGGTCACTACATGTTGCTAGATAAGTATTAATTCAAGTGGCCAACATAACCGGGAATAGGTCACACATATAGGAGATCCGAAGGATGAGTAAAATGGTCCTAAATGGTGATTCAAAATATGAGAGAGTATTTTGGGATTTTATCGCAATGTGATTGTGGTAGAAAATGTTGCATGATATGGATTAGAAACAACTATTTTTGGCTACCAATTGGGCCATTAACTTCCCAAACTTCCATTAATGCATGTTATTCATAGGGTATGCAAACATCTTACATTTCATGTTTTTGTTTTCTATATCTATATGCATAAGTAGATCTATTTTTTTAGGTTTCATTTTATTTTTCACTGCATATATTTGATATATATTATGCATGATATGTATGATCGGCACCTTATAATAAACTCTCAAATGTTATTTAATGTAAGTACATGGATATGAATAGTAACGGTATAACGTAAGTAAGTTTATTTTGTTATCACACTTATTGTTTGTTTTAGGTCATCCACTATAGGAGATCGAGTCATAGAATCATCTGACCTTGAATCTATAGGAGCCAATAGAGAGTCCCCAGTACCCTAATATGACCAAATGCCTCAAAAGGGTCCTGAGAGGAGAGAAAGGAGGTATGGTAAACTTAGGAAGCAGGGGTTGTAGACATGTAACATCCCGTTACCTTTGTTAAGGCTAAAACAGTAAATGTGAGAGATTACTAAGAGATTAAAAAACCATTTCATGCTCATGCATTACATGATATGCACATACACATAAATATTGAATCTTTGCGCATAAAAATAATTGTACATACATTCATTGACAATTTTCGGGTATAATTGTTTATATATGTGAGTATATTGAGAAATGTCTAATTATGTGTTGAAAATTGATTTGGGGAGTGTATAATTTGATTTAGAATTTTTGGAATTTTTGGAGAAATTTTTGGAAATTATTAGCTATTTTAGCTAGGAAAAATTGTCAAGTGGCAAAACAATTGTTAAATGGTAATAGAAATTATTGTCCAATGGCAATGGAAATTTTGATAAATTACTTTAGGATTTATTGACAAGTGTCATTGAAAATTGATAAACAATTGGAGTAGAAATTGAAATTGATGAGACTAGTTAAATGAAAGAAACAATCAAATGCCTTGGAAATTGGACATGTGGCAAGTGACAAATATCACTTACCAAACAATGCCTTAAGCCCACTACTCTTTCAATTAAAAAGACCCCCTTTTTTGTTGTCTTTCACGATGCTTCCCTCTACAAGGGGAAATTGGTTCTTTGCTTTGGTTCTCTCCATTTTCGTTAATTCTTCTTCATGAGTTTTAACCCTTCAAATCTCCATTCATGCTAAACCCAACCCTCTCATCTTTCATGCTACTCTTCCACCTTTTTCTCTCCTCGATTCTCACTAAAAGACCCAACCTATTCCTCTATGAAAGTTGATGATCGTGGAGATGAAAGAGTTAGGGTTTAATGATGATTTTGAAGATTTGGAAGCTAAATCAAGATAAACATCTGCATTCAAACGTTTCCATATCATTGAAACTAGTGGCAATCTGGAGCGTACTGTGAGTAATCTAGATGGTCTCACTTAATTACTTGTTTGCTTAAATTTTGTTTTGAAATGATTGAATGAATGTGGCTTGATTTTTGATTCCGTACAATGAAGGTCCGATGACTGTGATATTGGAATGGGATATTGAAGTGTTGCTTGAATATGAATGTGACGAACTATGTGCTTCATAATATGATTGATTGTGATCGATGCATTCCATATATGAATGCACAATCAGATAATGGCAGTTGTAACTAGAGTAGCCACCGATCAGATCTTAAAGCTTAAAGTGTGAAAAAGAGCCTCGAGCTTACAAAGTGATTAAGAGCCTAAGGCTCACTATGTAAAGTATGCCATGTGTCCTCATCAAATAAGGGACAATTATGAATGAGCCCGGTATCCAAAATAGATAAGGGATAGTTTAGGCACTCGGTCACAACAATGTAACAATTGAAAAAGAGTCTCATGAACATTTCATATGTATTTTTGTTAAGTATGTTTGATTTATTGAAACGCAAAATTACCTTACTTGTACGTGAGAATGTGACAGTTGATGAATTATGCTAAATGCAAGGATGTGAATTATATATTACGTGTATTGATGTATTGTATGAATTGAGTGAACCATCAATGATGGTTACCTTATTGAGTTCGCAAAACTCACCCAAAATTTGCAATATTTTTCAGGCCCTGAAGAGTTACCCCGTTAGATAAACAAGAGTATACATTGCAATCGAGTAAGAGATTGAGGTCGGGATCAATTCGCTTCTGCATTTGTTTCTTTATTTTGTATCAAATAGAGCATTCTGCAATTATTGTAACTTGTGTATTCGAGCATTTCTGCTTTGTAATAACTTTCCAGATTGGAGATGTTTGTAATGATTTTTGCAATGTAATGAAATTATGACTACAAGTCTTCTATATTTGTAATGGGCCCAAATGGCTATTAAAATTCTGATAATTTGAAAAATATTACTAACTCTTGTAAATGAAAATATTTATGAAATAAAGTATAGGCCTGAATTTTTAAGCCCATTTCAATTATTAATTTTCGATTATGCGTGTGTTAATTTTGAAAATTTTATACTGAGTTTTAAGTGTTTGACTAACTGAATGTGCTAGTACGCCACCCTCATGGGGCACGGACTCGAATATCACTCAGGATGTTGGGTACGTTTCTTGCGAGAGTGGGGTGTTACAAGACATCTATGGAAGTACAGACCCTGCTGAGGCAAAAGGTTGGCTAGAGAGAATAGAAAGGGTATTTGATCAGATGGACTGTAAGTCTGATGAAAGGTTTAACTACACAGTTTTGTTACTTCAAGGTCCAGGTTATCAGTGGTTGAAGACTATTCTTGGCAGTTCTGTCCGACCTTGTAGACTGATATGGGAAGACTTTTTGAAGGTCTTTAATACAAAAGATCTATTTAGATAGGAAGATGAAGGAATTCCTAGATCTGAAACAGGGTAATCTCACTGTAGCTAAGTATAAGGTGCGATTTAATGTATTAATAGGGTTCTGAATGAGGAGGAAAAATGTAGGTAGTTTGAGGATGCACTGAATATGGAGATCAGGATGAGATTGGCTATTACCAATCTAAGTAGTTTTACTGAGCTATGAGCTGTTTCAATCCGAATTGAATAGTTACTGTAGGATGGATAAGAAGAGTATAGGCAGGAGTTCAGAATTGAGAGGTATGGTGAGTCTCAAGTCAATTCTGGAAAGAGATTCAATAAATACCATAATATATCATTCCAATCATATGCTAGATTGAGATAGTCAGGGTTTAGAACCAGAGGCAGTTTTGTTCATACTGGTAGTAGTAGAAGTCAAGTATCTGGAGGGAAAACACAACAAATGACTAGTTGTGAGCATTATGGAAAGAAACATGGTGGAGAATGTTGGAAGATATTGGGAACTTGCTTATGTTGTGGCTCTTTTGAGCACCAAATTAAAGACTATCCCATGACTTTGGAAGCACAGTTTAGAGTGAGAGGAGGATCTGACTAAGACGACTGCCCAGTAAAGTAGAGCTAGTGGAGTAAGACAGAGAGGCAGAGGAAAGGGTAGAACAAGTTCAGCAGGTCTTAGTGTTAGGATTGAGGTGTGAAGTAATCAATCGCAATCCTAGGCTAGGATCCTTGTTATTACTAGATAGGAGGCACAAAATTCTCCAGATGTTGTTGCAAGTGTGTTATATGTCTTTCAATTTGAGACATTTGCATTGTTAGGTCCAGGATCTACGTATTTATTTATCACACCACATTTGGCATCCAAATTGTATTGTGAGAGAGAGATGTTGAAATGTAACTTAGAGGTGAGTACACCAGTAGGTAGTACTATAGTGATTAGAGAAGTATGTAAAGAGTGTATTATTCGAGTTGACCAGGCTAAGTTGAAAGTTGATTTGATAGTACTGCAGTTGAAAGAGATAGACCTCATTATAGGTATAGATTGACTTACTGCTTATAGGGATGTAATAAATTGTTATACTAAAGAAGTCATTTTTGAATCTCCTAATCAACCAAGAGTAATGTTTCGAGGTGTTAGTCAAGCAGTGCCAGCCAGATTGATTTCATCAATGAGTGTTTTTAGGCTTATTCGAAGTGGATCTGAGGCTTATTTAGCCTATGTGACTGATATCTGAACTAAGTAGCTAGTATAGGATGTTCCTATTATTAGGGATTTCTTATATGTATTTCCCACTGAATTATCGGGATTACCCCTAAATAGAGAGACAGAGTTTACTATCAACCTTATTCCAAGTACTGCTCCTATATTTATTCCTCCATATAAGATGACACCTGTGAAACTTAAGGAACTTAAGACTCAGTTGTAGGAGTTATTGGATAAGGGCTTTATTAGGCCCAGTGTATCACCTTGGGGAGCTCCAGTTTTGTTTGTGAAGAAGAAGGATGGGACTTTGAGATTATGCATTGATTATAGCCAACTGAATCAAGTGATAGTGAAGAATAAGTATCCCTTACTAAGAATATATGATTTACTTGATCACTTACAGTAAAATCAGGTGTTTAGTAAACTAGATTTAAGGTTAGGGTGTTATCAATTGAAGATAGCAGAAGCTGATGTACCAAAGAGCGCATTCAGAACCAGATATAGGCACTGTGCATTTTTGGCGATGCCTTTTGGGTTGATGAATGCTTTGACAGCCTTTATGGCATTGATGACCAAAGTATTTCAGCTTTAATTAAATCACTTTGTGATTGTATTCATAGATTATATTTTGGTATACTCGATGAACGAAGAGGAACATTCTAAGCATTTGAGGTTAGTCTTACAGATAATGAGATAGAAGCAATTGTACATCAAGTTCAGCTAGTGTGAATTTTGACTTGATCAATTGGTGTCCTTAGGTTATATAGTATCTGGACAGGGCATACAGGTATATCCAAAGAAAGTTGAGGTAGTGATGAAGTGGGAAGCCCTTGGAAATGTGCTTGAGATTCAGAATTTTCTTGGGCGAGCAAGTTATTATGGAGGTTTATCGAAGGGTTTTCATTAATCTCAGCTCCTTTGACAAAGCTTCTGAAGAAGAATGTACCTTTCTGATAGACTAATGAATGCCGAAGGAGTTTTGAGGAATTAAAACATCGATTAACTATGGCACCAGTGTTAGTTATTCCATCTGGATCTAAAGGATATATTGTGAATAGTGATGCTTTACATAAGGGATTAGGGTGTGTTCTGATGCAGTATGGTAGAGTGATTGCATATGCATCAAGATAGTTAAGGTCTCATGAGTTTAGATATCTGGTTCCTGATTTAGAGCTTGCTACAATGGTGTTTGCTTTGAAGATTTGGAGACATTATTTATATGGTGAAACATTTCACATATTTACAGATCATAGAAGTTTGACATATTTGTTGAGTCAGAAGGAGCTAAATATGAGACAACGACGATGGATTGAACTACTTAAGGATTATGATTGCATAATTGAATACCATCCAGGTAAAGCTAATGTTATGAATGATGCATTAAGTAAGAAATATAATAGCAGTGTAGCACTAATTCAAACATTGAGGTTACCAAACCTAGTTCAACTGGGACTATTGAATGTTGAGCTAAGTTTGGGGGAAAACGAAGCATTATTAGCTATGTTGAAGTTTAAACCGGTATTGCATGAAAGGATCTGAAAACCTTAAAGCAAGGATCCATAATTAATGAAGTTATTTGAGAAGTTGAAACGGAACTCAAATTTTGAGTTTGAGTTGAGAAATAATACATTGTGGTTGAAGCAGAGATTATGTGTACCTAATATTGAGGATTTAAGGAAAGAAATTTTGGAGGAAGTTCACATGATAGCTTATGCTATGCATCCTAGTACTACCAAAATGCATAGTACTATGAAACAACATTTTTGGTGGCTAGGGATGAAGAAGCAAGTGGTTAAGTAAGTGGCTAAATGTTTGACATGCCAACAAGTTAAGGCCGAGCATCAGGCTTCAGTTAGGAAGTTACAGTCATTACTTATTTCGGAGTGGAAATGGGAGAGGATCACAATTGATTTCATTATGGATTTGCTGAGAACTTCGAGGCAACATATTTCTATATGGGTCCTTGTTGACAGATTGACAAAATTGGCACATTTCTTACCTATGCAAGAAAATAACACATTGGATCAGTTAGCTCGAAGATACGTTAATGAGATAGTGAGGTTACATAGAGTACTAGTATCTATTGTATTAGATCAGGATCCCAGATTTACTTCTAGATTTTGGGGTAGTTTACAAACATCATTGGACACAAAGTTGAATTTTAGTACAACATTTCATCTTCAGACAGATGGATAGAGTGAGAGGATAATTAAGACTATTGAGGATATGCTTAGAGCTTATGTTTTGGAGTTTCAAGGAGTAGGAGATCAATATATAGCTCTCATTGAATTTGCATTTAATAATCATTATCATAACAGTATTGGTATGACTCCATATGAAGCGTTATATGGAAGAAAGTGCCAATCGCCTTTGTATTGAAATGAAGAGGGCCTAAGGATTGTTGAAGGCCCAAAGTTGATTCAAGATACTAATGATAAGGTAAAATTCATCTGTAGTAAGATCAAGGTAGCTCAAGGTAGGCAGAAGAGTTATGTGGATCAACATTGGAGGGATATGGAATATCAAGTGGAAGATAAGGTGTTCTTGAGAGTGTCACCTTGATAAGGAGTGTTGAGGTTCGGTAAAAAGGGAAAGTTAAGCCCTAGATACATTGGTCCTTATAAGATTACTGAGAGAATAGGACCATTGGCTTACAAGTTAGCATTACCACTAAGGATGTCTCAAATTTACAATATGTTCCATGTTAGTATGCTCAGGAGATATAGGTCAGATCCAACACATGTATTATTGGCACAGGAAGTTAAAATTGCAACTATTTTGAGTTATGTAAAGGAACCGGTCAAAATAGTTGGTTATCAGACTAATCAATTGAGAAACTGAGTAATCCCATTAGTTAAAGTCTTTTGGAAGAATCATTCGAGAGAAGAAGTGACATGAGAGACTAAGGAAAAGATCCGATAGTATGGTAGAAAGAAATATCATGAGGAAACAGTACACCCATCTATTTGATCAATCAGGTAAAAATTTCGACGACGAAATTTCTTTAGGGGAGAATTGTAATAGCATGAGTTCCAAAACTTATTAAGGGTTAGAATCTCAGACTATTGAGTCATATCATTTGAGAATTTATAAAGTGCATATCATTTATGTGCATAATATTCACATACACACAAGAATCATGATTTACTAAAAATTGGCAAGATTGTATGTACACTCAATTGACATATTTTGGGGTATGAAAGGTTTAAAATGATCATAATGTAAATTGTGTATTGCTTATGTCTTGAATTTTGGTTTTGTGGATTGTAATTAGTAAATTTGGTTGTTACAATTGGAAATTTTATGAATTAAAATGTACATCTAGTTTAAGAAAAAAGTCAAATTGACCCGTGAAAATTTAAGATGACTAAGCCTATGAAATAAGTTACACATGGCAATAGATTTGAGTGACATTGGGCATAAATAATTGAGTGAAATTTAGCTTAGAGGTTAAGTGACAAATGGCCTAACATAATTATGACATTTGGCAACTTATGAAGAATATAAATGGAATGCATAGATAGGGACAAATGTCACAATGAAATGGTGACACCTAGCACCTAATGAGTTAAGCTAATGCAAAAGTTGTTCTGCTGTGTTCATTCTTCTCCTCTCTTCCCTTTCACCACCAAATTATCCACCCTCCCATAGCTCTAAAATTTTTCTTCTATTTCGTTCATCACCAATCTTAACAAGATTCTGCATCAAGAAACCTATATGCTGCTATCTCTCATTTTGTTATTTTCTAGTTGCTGAAAACCATCCAATTTCCACCTTGTATTTAAGATGATCTTGAGGCATTTAAGGAAAAGTAGACTTGATGAATTGAGGTGGAACTTGAGCTAAACAAGTAAGTAAAGTACTGATCTTTGTGGGATGTTGTAATAGAAAGTTTATGCTGATTGAATTCAGATGCATAGCATATAGTGGTGATGATGAAGTGTGTTGGAAAAAAAGATACATGAACTGGATATTTTTTGTTTTGGTTTTGAAGCATGAGAACTGTAGGTTATAGGTTGCTATATGGGTGATTTAGATTGAGACTTGAAGTTTAAATGAAGGTGAATTTATGCTAAAGAAAGGTGCTAGTGAAGTGTTCTTGAATTTGGAAAAAAACTAGGACTACATATATAATGAGATTAAGTGAATGAAAGTTTCTGTTTTGTTTTTGTATGCATGAAAGATAAAATAATTTATGAGCTGCCAATTGAATGATTTTGAGTTAGAATTGGAGATGATATTAATGAGGAATTGAAGTATAATTAAGGTATCATTGAAGTATAATTGATGGACTAATATGAAAATGTTTTGAATTTGGTATGAAGGTGTTAGAATATGGAGAAATTGAAGGAAAGTGGAGAGTGCACATTTGGTTCACTCATCCCACGATTGTGGGCAATGCTTTGAAATGAAAATTTTATGTTTTGTGTGATTGTTGAATCAACTAAGGATAAGTTACTTTACTTTGGTGTATTTGGACTTGATTAAGGCCTGAAATGAACCTAAATTGATGTTTGATTAATTAGTTAAGGGTTTGATATGTCTAAGTTGTGAATTGATGTTTTAACTTAAGGAATGAATTGTTTTGAAATCAATATATCTAAAATCTGGAATTTATGAGTGTTAAAGGTATAAAAGTGTTATTATGAATGCAAATATTATCCAAAGGATATAAGTAATGTGAACTAGGTATAAATGAATGAGAATTGGGAAAATTTTAGTGAATATATTGCTAGAAAAGGGTTATTAAATGCATGAATGATGAATTTTGAGTAATCAAGTTTACTTAAGGTATAAACCTAATTGCAACTAGTTATATACAAGTTACGATGTTTGAATGGTCAAAATTTGTAAATAAGGATACATACCCGAAAAGTCAATTGAGCATGCATTGAACATGACACATATACATGTGCATGAGTGAATAATCAAATGATTGATCAACTTAATAATGTGTAAAATATATGTGTATTGCATGACTAAAGAAGCACAAGTTGATCATCAGCATCCAAACATTGCTAGATCATCAAGGCAATAGCCTTTCTAGAGCATACTTTAAGTTAACCTAGATATTTCTCACTACGATTGAATTGTTTTGGTTAACTTTCAGTTATTGAACTATTACTTATATAATTGCTATGATTCCAGACATTGTTGGTTTGAGGAGTTTGATACTTGGGGACTGTATATGGAAGTGTTTTCAAATTATATATGTAATATAGAATGTGTACTTAACTAAATGTTGAATATCGGACTCAAATACGAAGAATGTTATAAATGATATAAGCATATTGAATTAAAAATATTGATACCATATTATGTGAATTGATGCATTTCATTACATTACATGCATGATCAGATAAAGAAGTTGTGAATGGAGTGACCAACATGAAAAAGAGCTTTAAGCTTAGGAATTATGCATAAAGAACCACAGACTCAGTTAATAATGAGCCTGGTATCCACAACATATATGGGACAGTAAATAGACCCTCGATTACATCAAAGTAAAATGAAAATAGAGTCACATGTGCATTTGCATATATGCATAACTTTACATGTATCATATGAATGATTGAGATGAATTAATGGATTGTTCTGAAATAGTATTATGAAATGTTTGTATACATGTTGTACTTGTACTTGATGAAATATGACAAAATGTGATGTGGGATTTGATATCGGATGATGTGTTAAACTTCTTAAAATTAGTTATATACTTGACTTTGTGTTCTGACTAGAGTACGCACATTGATGATGGTTCACTTATTGAGTTCGCAAACTCGTCAAAATTGCAACGTTGATTTTCAGGTACAAGGGAGCAACTGATATCTGAGGAGTCTAGTTACAATGTGTGCTTAGCTTCTCATTTCATGTTAAACATTTTATATGGAGTTGTAAACTCTCAAATGTTATGTAATGTAAATACATGGATATGAATAGTAACGGTATAATGTAAGTTAGTTTATTTTGTGAATGAAATGAGGAGATTTGATCATTTTGAATACTTGTGTTATGTATGATGCCATAATAAGTTAATGTGACTGTTCTAACATGACATTCTCATAGGATATGTTCTCGAATATCCTCTGGATGTTCGAGCATATGCTCTATGGAAGTGGTATGTTACACATAAGATATGAAAAATAAGTGATGCTTCTTCTATAAGAAAAAGCGGCATAAGAATATGTCTGTCAGAAATATAAAGCCTAGAAAGTCAAACAGGAACTGTCAAGTAACTCCTTGACTTATATGATTTATGAATCTAATTTTTCTATAGCCACATCCTGTTCTTGGTAACTAGACAGTGGAGCATCTAATGATGTTGCCTCCACAATGTTCAGGTCTAGATAAAGGGGAGGAGAAACTAGTGGTTGACAACAATAAGGAAGTTAGTGTTATGTATGTAAGGGGTGCATGTTTAAAGCTCGATATAAGGTTTATGTTGGTATTACATGACACATTTTATATACTATCTTCTAGACATAATTTGATCTATGTATCACTCTTAGATAAAGAAGGTTATCATTTTTTCATTGATACTTCAGTTGTAATTTTATCCTTCAATGCAAAATATATTGGAATTGCCTTCTTGTCATATAAATTATACAGAATATGTCTTACCCCTCATGAGATGTATGCTTCTTCATATATTGCTGAATCTGTTACTCAAAAGAGACCTTTGATTAAAGAAAATTTATATTGATAGATGTTTAATTGACTATATTTTTACCCTATATTTATTATATTCTTGTTTGATATTTTATAATTTTGATGTATATTTGGTACTTACTTTGTTTCAAGTGTATTTCTAGGTTTTAATTGCTTACGTGGACTTAAAAGAGAAGAAATCGAACAAAAACGTGACTAAAACAAGAAAAACAACAAGCTAGAAGAAATGAAAGACCATGCACTTTTGCACACCCATGTACTTTTGCAATATTCGGCAAACTCTTATTATGGACTGTCATGCACACTAATGTGCATAATCCAAAAACCTAAATTTCATATAAATTGGAATTTTCAGAGACAATTAGAAAGGGAAAAGCAATTAGCATTGTCCTAAGACATTTAGAGGTGATTTCAAAAGTGATTTGGAGCTTACAGAGCAAAAGACATGAGATTTTATCAAGAGATCCATCAGAACACAAGATTGGGCATCTACATTATTAGAATACGCGATAAAAAACAAACAAGGAGATTTAGAATTATAAGTCCGATGTTTTCTATTCTATTTTTTGTATATATAGATATGATTTCGTGTCCGTCGAAGTGTAGCTAATTTTTCCATTAGTATTTAGGTTAGATGAACCCTAGTTGAACAATTTGACATGTTTTGATTCTTTTGTGAATACAATTGTATTTTTTGATTATTGCGATCTAATTATCCGTTCTATTTACTGTCTATTAATCTAATTTTTGGACTTTAATATGATTTCATGCTTAGCGATTGAGAAATCCTAAGTTGAATAGATCTACAATAATTGGAAAGAGTTTATTACAATCCTAGAGATAAGATGACAAAAATCTTCTAGATTAGGGTCAAACCTAATAGAAGGATTCAGTATACAGTAATACAATCCTATAAATTTTAACCTGAGTAATTTGATTAGAGACCTTAAGATTAGTTGTTAGTAGACTGAAGGTCGACTACTAGCATATCTTACGAATCTCCACGATCCAATAATTCAATAACATAATTGCATGACAAGAAATCAATTGGTTAAGGTTTTAAGGTATCTGGAGCCTAGGTACTAATCATCTGATATTGGTAATTAATTTAGTATCACCAATCCCTTACTTTAATTCACATTGCTTGTTTAGTTTATTTCCTTAATTTTAGTTTCTTAAGTTAACAGCCATTATTAATCCGTAAGCTAGATAATAGGACAGTAATAATTACTAGTACTTACCGTCGTTGTGAGATCAACCTGTATTTTTCAATACTAATTAAAATTATACTGTGTACTTGTGGTATTAAATATTGACTAACACACTGTGGGTTAACCATAGACCACATTTCCAAAGATAAAGTTGAAAGATTGATAAAGAAAAACATTCTCTCAACTCTAGATTTTGATGATCTGAAAAAATGTGTTGACTGTTGCATAAATAAGTTGACTAAGATAAAGAAGAAAAGGTCCACTCGAGCTTCTAGTTTATTGGATCTCATACATATTGATATTAGTGGACCTTATACTATTACTTTATCCAATTGTAGATATTTTTTGACATTTATTGATGTTTATTCTCATTATGGTTATATATCCTTGCTTAAAAAAAAGTCTGAAATTCTTGACAAATTCAAGATTTTAAGACTGAGATTGATAACTAATTAGGAAAATCTATCAAGATTGTCCTATCTAATCGTGCGAGAGTATTATGACAAACATTGTATTTCAGGTATATGAGAAATAGTGACTCAATTTACTATACCAGGTGGTCCTAAGCAAAATGGTACAGCCGAAAGGCATAACCACACCCTAAAGAACATAATAAGGTCAATATAGAACAGGACTAACCTATTTGATTATTTTTAAGTTGAAATCATCAAGACATCATTGTATATAGTTAACAAAATCCCAAGCAAGTAAGTATTGAAAACTCCTAATTTAATAAAACACAAACAATTTCATTAAGATATTTTAGTCTAAAATTTTATATTATTTTTAGACAGACTCCTTTGCTACATAAATATTATAGTTCGTATAGAGATGTACCAAAACAATTAAGAAAAATTAGAAATTATATTCATATTCTCCGGCTCAAGTTCTTCAACTCAACGACCAATTTCCCAATTTTCTTCTTTTTTTTCCATTGGAGTTCGATTTTGGCTTTAGCCTCGGATTGGTTTTTTATTTCGATTCCAACTCCTAATTCAAATTCAATTTAAAAGGCTTCTTCTTTAATTCGGGAGAAATTTCCACAATCAAAAGTTTCCACAAGTTCACATCGCACTGTTTCTAAAGGCCTCACACCACCAAGTCCAAGTTGGCATTTTCCGTCAATGTTTAGTCCCATTGCATAAGGGGATCTATTCCTCTGGCCTCCAATTTTGATGGCTTCGTTGAAAATACTTAGATTCCCATTTATACTATCAAATATCAATACCCTCTTCGATTTCTTCATCCAGGATTGACTCTGCATCAAGTATTTCTTCATACCCGTCACACAATTCCATGAAGTTACCTTATGAGTCAAATTCCCCACTACTTGTCTGCCAACTTTGGCTCGTTAGAGAGACTGAATTTTTGTAGAATTGGTTAGTGGAGTGGAAAACCAGAGTTGTCAAATATGCTGGAGACGCAAAAGCAATTCTAAAGGCTCATCAAGAAGGAAAGCGCCTTGGAGTTTGGTGAAATTGCAATGATTGGTTAGATGTTTGGCGGAGAGTATGTTGGGATAGGCTGCGAAAAGTAGGATAGCTGCTTCGCTGTAGGTTTGGATGGGACGTTTTTAAGGAGTTCAGGGTTATCTTTCAGAGATTGCTAATGGGAAATGGTTGGATTCAAAGATAATTGAAGATGAAGATGTGTTTGATGTCCAAGTCGAGGTAGAAGAAGATTTTACTATCTAAATCTAGCCTATAAGTTCTGCCACCTTCACTTAAACATGAAGAAGACATTGCAAATTTTAATGGTGATAAAGAAGAAAAAAAGACAAGTGGAAATTTTAAGGATTTAAAATTCTATAACTAGGAATTCAAACAAAACATGTAAAAATAATGATGACAGTCATAATAAGAGCATAATTTCAGTAGAATTTGGCACCTTGGAGAGAGTAAAGGAAGTTCAAAAGATGCAAAAACAATAATGGAAGTTGATAAAATCAAAGAGAAATTGAATTTTGAGAAAAGTCCCTCCTCTAAAAAGTTGGAGAATCACAGAAAATTCGTCTGACGAATCTATGAGTAAAACTTAAAGACTTCACTTTTTATTTTATTTCTAATCCCATATTCATGTGGCAAAGAAATCCATCTAACAATAATATAAAATTTTATACCAGAATTATCTTAACAAAATTGTTTGTGTTCTGTTAAATTAGAGGCTATTTTAAAAGCTTGACAAATTAAAATTTTAAAACATGAAGATTCAAATTAAATTTTGACAAATACCTTAGAATCTAATTTGGGCATTTTTCTAAAATTTCAAATATACCATCAAATTTTACTAAAAATACACTAGCAATTAAGCTTCACATACATAGCTCTTTGACCAACTCCTGAAATAAGAAGCTTAGTAGAATCGAATGTAATTTGGAAATTAGGAAAAAGAGATGGCCTCTTTACGGTTTGATAAGTAGACGGGGCAAAGTACTCTTGTACAAAATCAACATGCAACGACAACTCTATCCACTTTTCCTCAAAAGCCAAGGTGTAGGTTGAGGTTCTCCTAGAAAATGCAAATTGTGCACAATCATAAAAGAAATAAGAAATATTATAACAATCCTACTCCCAAACCCAACAAATGAAGTATCTATTATTGGCATAACATACCTATAATTGACTTAAGCAAAAAGAAAACCAAGGAACCAGTCCAAGGGATTGGTTTTAAGGTATAATGGAGTAAGAGTGATATGAAATAAAAACCTTAAGTATCAATTTTCCGATGTGGTTAGTAATGTTGAACTAGCTCAGCATAATGGATAGACTTAGATATATATCTCTACCTAAAACCTATGCTTTATGCAAGCTAGAGGATAAAACTAGATACCACTTTTTTTTCCAATGTAGAATTTCCAAGCAAATATTGAAGACCACTAAACTATATCAATGGGAAATCAATTCTATCTTAGCTGACATTATTCAATGGATACAGGTGAAACCAATATCGAAGGATGATAAGAATGGCCACTCAATGGCATTGGCTACCTGTTTTCAAAAGATATAGAAAGAAAGAAAAACTCAACAATCACAGGCAAGGAAAAGAACTTAAACATACTGATAGCCTCAACAATAGCAAACGTAAGAGAGCAATTTATAATAAACCAATTTGGAAGAAAATGCAACAACACACTGGTGACTTCATAGAGAATTTAGAAACTTTGGTTTCATGCTCAATGTAATTTCTTTCTCATTGTGCATCATCAATCTAAATTGTAGAAAGTGGAAAGAAGTTGTTGACAGTTTGCAGTGGCGTTTCCTCCAAAGTGTGATCCCTTTGTAACTGAACAACTTCATTCATAGTATATTTATAAGATTTTACTCTTTTTTTTTTTTACTTCTTTTTTAAAATCAACATGAGAGTTATTACGCTTTTATCAAACATTGACCATAAATAGAATGTCAACAATCAACTAAAGCATCAGGCCCATGAAACAGTACAACTATTCATATTCTAAATTTGTCCAAGACATCAAACGACCATAACCAAACCAAATTTTGGTGAAAAGAAAAACTAGTTCTGGTAGCCAAACTAATACATGTAGTTAACTGTAAGACAAACATCCTTCAATGCCCTGCCGAATTGCGGAAACAATTAATCTCCGTAGTTCACCTACTTCTTGTGTACTCTGGCGACAATTTTAAATCTTCCCGTCTGCTGTTGCTGTCAACAAGAAGCATTATTAGTAACCCAAAAATTTTATCTTGAATTTAAAGACTAAAAGAAGGTAGCTTTATACTCACTTTTTTCCACAGTTCAGTGTGGTTCTTGCAGAATCCAGCTACAATGGCTTCTTTATTCTTCCTTCCCTCTTGATACTCGATACAAAGACCCCCATTTAATGCACAGGTGACATGAAATGCTAAAGAGCATCTAGGCTCAGAGCATTCAATAACACAACCTTTTCTATTTTTACATACATAACACTTCCCTCCCCATCTCCGTTTAGGAATTCTTGACAAGTCAATTCCTGGGTCCTCAAAAAACACTTCAGGAACCAATAACGCGCACACAACATGTGCCCAACACCCAGCCACTGTGGGTTTCATGGCACCACTCTTATCTGGACACAGACGACAGGATATGGGCTTCTTTTGCTCCTCGGATTGAGAAAGCATACATTGGGTACAAAACCAGTCACCTTCAGGGATACCCTTTATTAACGGATTGCCATAGCAAGTTGTATGGACCATTAGATCACACCCATCACAGAACACTATGGGATCTGCTGGGTCTCCGTCCGTACTTTGACAGATTGCACACAAAATCCCATCATCATAATCATCATCCTCTTCTCTGCTCTCCAATTTCCCTTCGTCCTTCTCTGCTTCTCCATTATCTTCTGAACTGGTGTTTCCGCAAATAAATGGCTCTCTCTTCTCTTCTCTGGGAGTTGCGATGGACTGTTCATCACCACCTGCCAATGGGGTCTTTTCTTCGTTGTCTGGTCGGCGAGTTTCAACAAACAGATTGGCACTAGCACCCTTCTGTTCTTCATCAAAACATAGTTTATATTCAACATTGAGATCCAAAGGCAAAAGGGGCTTACCGGAGACCAAATCGGACTGCAACGCCCACACTCGTTTCTTGGCCGGCAAACAGTAGGCAGTGGAAAGTGTCGTTGGGTCAGGGAACGCTTGGCTCCTAGACTCCTTTCGTTTCTTGGTCGGAAGGTGCAATGTCATACGTACATTTTCTTTGCCATCTTCCACAGGCTGGTGCTTTTGCAAGAGGCTGAATCTTTTGAGAGGAGGCAAAGGTTGAAATTGGGAGTCCATTTTCAGAATTTGTTTACAAGAAGGCTTTAGTTGCTTTCAATTTAGCAGCAGAAAGGTTGGGGTGGGATATGAATTGGGGAAATGAAAATGGCGGGAAGTAGGTCCGTTTGCAGCAAAAGTTTGGCGGGAAATGCGAATGCCGCTGGTTTTGTCCCGCCTAACTAAAACATTGAAGCTTAGGTTTTATTTATTTATGGAGTAATACTATTAAACCATATAAAATAGGGATGACCTGCCGCTGAGGCCCTGGCCCCAATCAAACTTGAGATAATGGGGTTGACCCTGAACCTGAATTTGAAAACTTTAGCCCCCAGGCCAGGCCGGTTGCCATCTATAATACAAAAAAAAAAAAAAACGCAAAATGCAACTAAAATAAAAGCTACACGTTGAAAGCTTATAGACTCCCTTTACCAAACTTCGTTCATGATCGACTGACAATTTCATATTTAAAATATCAGGGAAAAAAATAAAAATTTAACCTCCCCCCTCCGCTCACCTGCTGCCCAAAATCAACTACTCTCTCTTTCTCGTCTCTCTAAGTTGCCGTGGACTGGAGGAGAGGCTACACCCATGGCTTCTCGGAACCAAAACAGACCGGAAGAACCATCTGCCTCCCGTCTTGTGTCTTGTTAGAAAAAATTGGGTTTGAGAAAATAATAGAAGCAAATGGAAAAATAAAAACAAGCAGGTGAGTTATGTCCAGAAAATAGATTTGATAAAAATAATGAGCGTAGAGGAAATAGAATGAAAAAGTAACATCAGGAAATAATTTTTTTACTTTATTATTAAAATGGATTTTATTTTTATCATTAATAATTCTCACCTTAACAACATTTATTTAACCCAAAAAATATATATATATATATATATATATATGATCTTATAAATTTTTCACAAACATTTAGTATCTTTCAATTAATA
>JAOQMP010000004.1:23573807-23587754 GCA_027563575.1 Erythroxylum pedicellare
AAATAAAACCAAACTCTTTTGTTTTATTAATAATAAATATTTTCATTACAAAACTGTAACAGAAGAAGATAAAGTTAGATGTAAATACCCTTGCTTTCCAAGGCCCTATATTTACATAACTCTAACAATTAGACCAAGTTGTCTTCTAGAAGGTTGTACTCTTTCTTTTAGCTTTCTAATAGTATGTAGTATGAAATTTTTGGACCTCTGGATCGAGAGTTATGGTCCTTAGAAAAGGAAATGCTTAGGTGGATGAAGATGTATCATTTGTAAAGATGTATCATCTGTGATGACGTCACATCGTCTGTGATGATGTCATTACGTCTGTAGGGATGCATTGTCTATAAAGATGCATCGTCTGTGAAGACGTATCGTTTGTGATGATGTCATTACATCTATAGGGATGCATTGTCTGTAAAGATGCATCATCTATGAAGATGTATCGTCTGTGATGATGTCATTACGTCTGTAGGATTGCATCGTCTATAAAGATACATCGTCTGTAAAGACATATCATCTGTGATGATGTCATATAGTCTATAGAGTTGTATAGTCTGTAAAGACGCTTCATCTGAAAAGTTGCATCATCTCAAGTTAACTTTGCTTCATCTTAAGTTGACTCTGCTTCATCTTAAGAGTTGCATCGTCTTAAGTTGACTTTGGTTCGTCTTAAGTTGACTCCACTTCGTCTTAAGAGATGCATTGTCTTAAGTTGACCCTGCTTCGTCTTAAGACTTTGCTTCGTCTGCTTTGTTTTGTCTGCTTTGCTTAGTCTGCTTTTCGCTTCGTCTGCTTTCTGCTTCGTCTGTTTTCTGCTTCGTATGCTTTCTATTTTGGCTGCTTTGCTTCGTCTGCTTTTCGCTTCCTTTTCTTTCTGCTTCGTCTGTTTTTTGATTCGTCCGTCTTTTGTTTCGTCAGCTTTTTGGCTTTGTTTGCCCTTTTTGCTTCATCTACCTTGTTTTTTCATTTGCTTTCTGGTTCTTCTAAACTTCTTCTTCTGTACACTATTCATTTGATGCTATCATCTGCTTCATTTTTTACCCTTCAGACGATAAAATTTGCTTCAAGTTGCAGATCTTGAAGTCCTTTTTTGAACCCTCCTAGAATGATCTTGATCTGATATCCCTAGAGCAAGTTATACCTTTTGTCCCAAGATAGGTGTAATATGATTGAGGTCAAACTAGAGACATAGAGTTATCAAACGATCTAGAGGAATATAATTTTAACCTAGTCTCTAAGATGTTCAATATCTGGATGGAAGTTGAGCATAGAATGTTTGCTTCAGTATAAGAAAGATTTGGAAGATATGGCCCGACACTACGATATTAGATAATGAAGATTAATCGAGGATGATGAATGAGGGTTAAATGGGAATAACCTTGCATGGTAATAAGCACAAGTACACATCTTATGATAAGCAATGTTGGGTTCTGGAAATGGGATCCAACATTTGTAGCCATTCCATACTAAACAATAAACCTTCAGAGATTATCATATTCCTTTTGGTTATATTTACGTCCAAACTTGAAATATCTTTAAAGGCTTAAGGAAGTCATAAGTAGATTGATTAAGACATCATAAGCCCTAAGAAATAGGATTAAATCTTTTATAAATGCTAAAGATACTAAACTAGTTTTTTTGTATCTATTATGGAACTTTAACTTAGGTTTAGAGCTTACATTGCTATTAGTCAATCTTGTAATGGCTTTCATACACAATAGAAAGAGGTATGGCCATAAAAGATCACCTTGCCTCAAACCTCTTACTTTGTAGAATAGAAGAGACAGTTCTCCATTGATGAATACACTAAAAGAGGTTATTGTTAAACAAATTTTTTTCCAGGTTCTAAACTTCTTAGGGAAATTAAAAGCCCACAATAGATGATGATAAAGTCCCAACAAACTGTATCTTATTCTTTTAAGAAATCTACCTTGATTGTACAATTTTTGGGTCCATTCCTTCTTGAATATTCTTTAAATAGATCTTGAGCCACATGTATATTATTAGTTATCATTCTTCTATCCATAAAGGCCTTTATGCATCACTAATGACTGGTTTTAGTGCCTTCTTCATTTTAGAAGAAATTATTTTAAAAATTATTTTGTATCAAAAACTGAAATATAAAATAGGTATTAACTCATTTAATAACCAGGGCTAGGCACCTTAGGAATCAAAAAAAGAGAAGTTTTATTGATTTCTTTGAGGATCTTACCTCTTTTAAAAAGATACCAGCATAGCATCTATCACTATTTTCTTATGTGGGGCCATGTCTTTTGATAGAAAAGCTCATTAAGGTTATCAAGACCTAGATCTTTTTTTAGGGATCAACTAAAAATCCACCTTACCTACCTTTAGCTTTTCTAATAGTCTAATTACATCTTTAATTTCTTCACTTGAGAATTTATTAGTTATACAGGACCTTAAAATTGTTATAGATAAGGAGCTTACAGTTGAATTTATGATAATAGCTTTAAAAAATGAGTTAGTTTCCATCTTACTGTTCTTTTGGGAAGATACTAGTTAACCCTCTTAATTGATAGTATAGATAATTCCATTCAAGTTCCTTTTATCCATAATTCAATTGAAGAAGAACTTTGAATTTTTTTCTCCATCCTTTATCTATTATACTATAGGCCTCTAATGGATTAAATAATTTTGGTTAGCTGTAAATCTTATATAATCCTTTAGAGTTATCTTTTCCATATTAAAAATAGTCTCTATGCCAAAGTGCTTTTCCATCTTCTCTTTGATCTTGGCTAGATTATTTTTTTGATCATAAAACCTCCTCCAATGTTTTTCCACCCCCTTTTCATTTTTAATTGCTTTAGCTTCTCTTTAATCATTTTCACCCTCTTTACACAAACAAAAGCTTTCCATCCCCTAAAGCTATGCAAAAGGCCACTTGCGATTGCCTTTGAGTAACCTTCTATTTCTACTAAGTAGTTATTAAATCTAAAAGAAAAGTACTTCTTACTTTTCTCAAACAAGTTTTGAAAAACTATGAGAGAATTGTCAAGTAATGCTCCAACGCTTGTAACACTCGTTTGCAAATCCTTTTAATGCTCCCACACTTTGTATAATGACTTTTTGTCATTTTTTGGAAATTAATAATCTCCTTCATTAATCTTGTCATCTTCGTTAGAGGGAAGTACTTCTCTACAAATACACGCATACTCCTATATTGTGACATTGCTTAGGTTTAAGGAATCATACCACACCTTAGCTCTATAAAGGGAAATAGCCTCATCTTAATATCATCTTCCAACATACCATTATATCGAAAGGTATCATATATTTCTAAAAAGTTTACTAGATGCACGTTAGGATCTTCTTTAACTAACTTATAGAACTACGTGTTTTATCTATAACATATTTGGCAATGTCGCTTTGATCTCGAATGACTTTGCTTGCACCTATAGTTGAGTGGTGCCTTGATGTGTAGCATTGAACCTTAACATCATGAAATGTATAAGGTTTCTCTATTGGTCACTGTGATTGTATTCTTCACCATTTTTCTTTTAATTTCTTTTTGGAGTTTTTCTTTTAGATTTCTCTTTCTTACATTGTGATTTCAAGAGCTAAAGTTTCATTGATCATGCTTGAACTCTAAGTAATTCTTGTGTTTATGCAATCGTAAGGGCACAAGAATGGTATAAATTCCTTAGCTGAAAAGAATTCAAATATTTATAATGATAAATCCCCAACAATGGCACCAAAAAAACTCATTGAGCAAATTTATATCTAATAATAAAATTCTCAATACACTGCAAGCATACGGATAATATCTTATAGTATAAGAAGTTATCTTTCCTATGAGGATTATGCAAGAGTTACAATTCCAACCTAACTTTTTCTAAGGTATTCAGAAATTGATTTGAATTAGATTTTAAAAAATTAAAAAATAATAAAACAAATCAAACTAGTAATTAAACAAATAACCTAACTTATTCTTTCTTTATTTTGTTTCCTTTAATCTTATTGATCCAATTACATGTTTGATCCCTAAGTTAATGATTACTCTCTCTCAAGATCAAATCAATTAACCCAAGAAAAATTGAGATAGTTCAGTCTGCCTAAAGTGGCTATTCTATTCTTGACAATAAGCCATATTAAAAATGATAATTTAGGTTGTAAATTATAGCTCCAAACTAGTCTACATTATTTTCCCTCTCTCCCTCAAGAGTTCTATATAAGATGTATTTGCGAAATATCTAGAGTTATGGCCATATTGATAGCTATTTGGCTTCCTATCATTTAAGTTATAGTTGGGAATGAAGTGTGCAATATTTGTAAGGACATTAGATCATCGAATGGTGCTGTGTGTAATTTCTATTGATTTTGCTTGTATTCATATCTTGATTTTGGTTACAAATTCTTGCATTTTTAATCCAAATGTGAAATGAATTAAGTGAAAATGGTCATGAACATTGCATGAAGGTTGACAGGAATGTGTTATCAATTTTCCATGATAAATAAAAGGTAATATAAATTTCTTGTTAAAAAAGTTGTGACTAAAGTTTTAGTCATGGAACGGTGGTGACTAAACTTGTCATCACTATGACAAATGCCCTCATAAGGGTGACAAACATAGTTACCCCGATGACTACTCCTTTGTACTTACTTAAGTCTGATGCATGCAGGTCGACGACATAATAACCCTATAGCCTAAACTTAGACTCATGTTATAAATAGAAAAGGAGTGAGAAGAAGAATGGGAGCTGAACTAAGGGAGTCGACGGGACAAATACACACTACAGGGAATCATTTAGAGGACGAAAACAGATAGAGAGAGAGAAGAGAGAAGAAGAAATAGAGTGGGGGCTTAGAAGAGAAAGAGAAGTGACAGTGTGTCATAACGCTAGTTAAAATAAAAACTAGATTACTACTATATGAGCGGTGAGTCTAGGTCAATCTCACAGAGGGTGTGTGCAAAGTTTATGAAATGAAATTAATCGGTGTCTAGGTTTTGGGGGTTTTGGATTTTTGGAATAAGAAAAAAATGAAACTAGACTAACAAAAACAAATTAAAGAAAACATGCAAAAAAATGATAAAAATGGAGAATTTGGTAGGGACCGAGTTCTTTGGTTCAATTTCAACCTACACCCTAATTAAGCATATTTCCTTGATGTTGCTCGTAAACCTCTCTTAGTGACTATTAATCATGGGTTAATAATTAACCCAAGTTTTCCTTAGATTTTGTTTAATTAAGATACGATCATTAATTAAACCTAGCTACCAAATAACCTAGGATACGATCTTTAGATTTAATTAGGCAGCAACATTAAGAATTAGGAAAAATGATTAATCAAGGCAACAACAACATATGATGCGTCATTTAACCTAGGCCATGTTATCCCTAATCATTACAAATCATTAGTCGCTACATATGAATTTCAACATAACAATTACAAATTATTTCAAAATTTTAGTGATGGGTTTGTAGATAAACGATTCAATGAATGCATTAAAATCATCCTTTCATAATACTTAATGAGTTTACACATAAATAACCTATCAGTAATAAAAATCCAATTATCCTTACACGACCCAAATCTATATGCCTAGGATAACACAATCAATTCAATTGGAGAGAAAGAAACAACAAAAATATGAAATATACTTAACCCGAATCATCGATGTCGATGTTGATGTCGATGTCACCTTCGAACTGGCGTTGGGATGTCTAACCCTTCATGGGTCTCTCCCGAAAAAATGCTTCAACCCCTATTAATATCCCTACCGAAGACTCCTAGTTGCTCCTCTCACTGCGCATCCTTTTGTTTCTCTATTACAAGCACTCTCTATTTCATATGACTTTCTTCTGTTATATTTTTTAGCTATTGTCCATGTGATGTGACAAATAAACATTTGTCCAATCTACTATTCACGTCTAAAATCCTTGCAAACATCTAATCTTGAAACACATTCCTTCTCTATGTTTAATGCATTTGTCTACATGAAATGCAGACATGGTCGGCATTTTTCATGCAGATATTAGACGTTTTGGAGCTGTGTGTTTTCTTTATGCTTCATTATCGTTTTGCTTCTCTTCCAGCTGCTGGCTTATGCATTGCCGTATTGGTCATCATTAAATTCACATGCATGGGGTTGTCCCATCTCATACCTTCATCTTCTTTGTATTTCTAGCATATATCTCCTTTCTTGACGTTTTTCATATCTTCTTCTTTCTCCATGAAGACAAGTGAGTATTATCCTTTGAAAAATGTTCCAATTGTTATACTTTTGAACCACTTTAATTTCTTTATTTCAAATTGTACCTAAAATCATATATGAATTAAAGTGAGTATCTTAAGTATTTTCATGTCAATAATCACTAAGTGTTATGGGATAATTTCATAATTAATTAAGCACCTATCAAGAAGAAGAACAACAGAGAGGTAGAAGCAGTGTGAGAAGTCGAGCATCTAGGTCAGAACCAAATAGAAGCAAAAGGTGAGAACTAATGCAGAATGCTTGAGAGTGGCAAGAGATCATCACAACTCCCTCATCCGAACTTTTGTTTGCCCATTTTGTTTATTATTTCTTTGCTGTTTTACCGAATTTACTCCTTTGTTAGTTGATAGATTCATACTATGTTAGCTTTTGATAGTTCATTCTGGTTAGTTTTTTGGTTTGTTACTTTAATACTTCTCTTATACTGATAAAGATGGGATTGCAGTATTTGAATATGAAGAATCTTATTAGTTCTGTGATGGGATGATCTTTTTTTCTTGAGGATTAATGTAGATATTTTAGTCTAATATACATGATTGAGGGACTGTGTTGTTGTCTTATGTTGCTATAGTTTTTTAATTGAATGGATGTAATAACATAACCAAAAATTGCATCATTTTTGGTATTAAACGAAGGATCAAGAGAAGAAGTTTAATATGGAACGAGAACCTATAGATGTTTAGGTTAAGAACTAGAAATATATTAACTTAAGGGGTAATTAGTAGTCAGGTTTCCATAATTAATTCGGAAGATAACTTGTCGAATACAAAAGTTAGACTTAGTTTGTTATTCAAGTTGATCTTAGAACCCAACTGTTAATTTTAGTAAGACATCTACCCAATCATTTCCCCTTAGTCATGTATAGGAGATAAATTAGTGAAATTAATTCTCAAGAGTTTCCTAATTCAAGTTATTCTTTTGTTTTTGTTTCAAGTTAAATTAGTTTAGGTCTCAGTTTGGTTTTGTGATTTTCTTTAAAGCTTTCACTCAACAAATCGAGATAGAATGCTAAAGATTACATCTGTTTTTATTTTTTTAAGGTTAATTTAAGTGTAACAATTTCACCTCTGTGGGAGACGATCTTGGGCACTACAACTACCTCTTACATTTATGAGCAGGATAGCCTATGTATTTTTATAACTTATTTTGGGTGACACAAGTTTTTGACGTCATTGCCTGAGAATTGTTTAATGTTGTCACTTAATTTAATTTTGATTATTGTGTTAATTGTTTTATTTGTTCATGCATACATTTTTTTGTTATTTCATTAAGTTGTTTCAGTAATTTTCTTATTTTTCACTGTCGTTCTTATTTGTTTTATAAGAGGAAGGAGTTCTCAGGAAAGCGAACATGCTCCTTTTATTAATAATATGCATCAGACACGAGGATCTTTATAATAACCAATTTCCATACTGAGGGATTAACATATTATATTACTGAGCCTCATGAGTTGCATGATCATAGAATGTATTTGGTACATGTAGAACATGATTTCATGATTTCATTCATATGCATAATAATAGCATACACACATGATTTATGATTTCAAAAAACATTGCAAAAATGGTATATGCACTCAATTGACATATTCTGAGGTATGAAAGGTTTAAAATAATTGTGATATGAATATGCATTGTTAATGTATTATTTTTTGGTTTGATGGATTACAATTAGTAATTTGGAATTAATTGTCACAATTGGAAGATTGATGGATTAGTATGTACATTTAGTCTAGGAAAAATTTCAAGTAGCAAGCAAGATAAGTTGAGATGTGGAAATTTAGAATGACTAAGCCTATCAAATGAGTGACAAATGACTTGTAGAATTTAGTGACAAATGTCTTAGGAATTTAGTGACATTTGGTAGCCAAAGAAGGAGGACATATGTCTTGCTTATGTACATGACAAGTGTCTTTAATGAAAGAACACTCATCCTACATCATGTGACCAACACATTAAACTCTTTTGTAATGTTTCTGTTGTACTCTCTCTTTCTCCTCCTTCTCACTACGGAAATCCACACCTCACCCACACCTTTGAATTTATGCTCTAATTATGTACATTACCACCCCAAAACCTATGCAAAATCCATCATAGGATAGCTTTAAAGGCATAATATTGTTACGTTTTGTTGTCTTCTTCTTGCCATTGCCGAAACCACCCTACTCCCTCACTATACTTGAAATGTCCTTGCATGCATGTGAGCTAAGCAAGCTTGAAATTTGGAGGTGGAATTCAAGCTAATCAAGTAAGTGAAATTTTGACCTATTGTGGTATATATTAGCAGAATTTTTATTACGACTGAATAGGGATAGATTGAATGTGGAATTGGTGTTGAAGATGTGCTGGAAAATACAAAATGAATGGGCACTTTTCTATTTTGTTTTTGCACGTATGAAAATAGTAGTTTATGGGCTGTTGTATGGATGATTTAAGTTGGGATTTGAAGTATAATTGATGAGGAATTCATGCTAAAGATAGTGGTATTAAGGTTTTTTTGAATATGGAAAATTAGAGCTATAGGTGTGTTTGTAAAAAGTGACTGTTAATGAAATAAGTGAGCATAATTTTGTAAGCCTTAGTGTAAACAATATGGAAGTTAAATTAACCTAAAATGACGTAACCTTAAAGGACATAAAATCTGGAAAATTTCAGGTGTTAGTTATGTCTCTAACCTTGTAAAATTCGTGAAGTATTGAAGGTAGTAAAGTTACACACATTAATGATGATGACAAATTATGGAATTTTAATTTCAGCCTTGTGTACATGTCTAACCAGCTGAGAAATTTACTCTAAATTGGTATATTTGGACTTGATTAGGGCTAGGAATGAGCCTAGATTTTTGCTTGATTAATTGGTTAAGAGCTTGATAAGTTTATGTAGTTAATTGGTGTCATAACCTAAAGAATGGATTGTTTTGATGTGGTTGAGTTCAAATATGGAAATTATGATTTGTTAAAGGAATAAATGAGTTCTTTTAATGCAAACATGATCTTAATGACATGAGGAATGTGTATAAGGTATGGATGAATGAGCATTAAAGAACATGGGGTAATTATGAATGAGCATTAGGTAAATGTATGAATATATATTGCTGGAAAAAGTTTGATGAATGTATAGATCTAGGTTGTTGAAATTCTAGATTTAAAGTAACAATTCTTTGTGTGTTATAAGACACTTTTTGATCATGAAATGTTCAAGGATAAGTGTAATGTATGGTTGATGAATTTTGGGTAAATCAAGCAAACTTAAAGGTACAAACTTGATTGCAAAATGGTAGGATACAAAATATAATGTTTGAATGGTCTTAGGGTGTATAAGTATAAATTGAATAGTAAAGATCTATATACGTACCCTGAAAGTCAATTGATCATGCATTGAAACATGAAACATATACAAGTGTATGATTATATATTCATTTGATTAAATTATTGAGTGATTTGTGAATTATGTGTGTATTGTATGACGATAGACGCACAAGGTGATTGTCAACATCCAAACATTGCCGAATCATCAAGACAATAACTTTTCTGGAGCATATTGTGAGTTAACCTAGATGTTTCTCACTATGATTGATTTATTGTTGGTTAAATTTTAGTTATTGAATTGTTATTTATATGATTGTTAAAATTTTGGACATTTTTGGTCCGAGGAGTTTTATATGATTATCCTTGAAATGGTTATTTGACTCAAATTGAATGTGAATTCTAAATAATCAGTTACATTGATGAAAGAAAATTATGTATGAGACAATTCACATCATTACATTTGACGTTCATGATCAGTTCAAAGAGTTATGACTAGAGTGACTAATGAAAGAAAAGAGCTTTAAGCTCAGAATGATGAAAGGAGTCTTAGGCTTAGTTAACATGGACTCAAAATCTACAAAAAAATCGGGCCAGAAATGAGCTTAGTATTAACAAAGGATATGGGATAGTAAATCGGGTTGAAAGGCACTCATTCATAACAAAGCAAAATAAGAATAGAGTCACATGTGCATTTGCATATACAACTTTAAATGTATCATACGAATGATTGAGATGAATTATTGAATTGTTTTGAAATAGTGATATGCAATGTTTGTGTACATGTACTTATTGAAATATGATAAAAATGTTATATGTTATTCAATACTGGATGATGTGATATACTTGTTGTATTGGGTTACTATTTATCTTAGTGTTCTGACTTGAGTGAACATATGAATGATAGTTCTCTCACTGATTTCGCAAACTCATCAAAATTGCATCGTTATTTTTTAGGTTTAGAGGAGTTCTACTAAGATGATATAGTAGAAGTCTAGTACTTTCATTTTAGGGATGAGAATGGCTCAAAGGTCTGATCAACTGAATCTAAGGAGTCTAGTTACAATGTTTTAATCTAGCATCCCATTTCAAGTTAAACATTTTGTATGGAGTATTAAACTCTCAAATGTTATGTAATGTATATACATGGATTATGAGTTGTAATGACATTCTGTAAGTTTATTTTTGGCGAATGAAATGAGAAGAATTGATCTTTTTGAATGCTTATGATATATATGATGTGTTAAATAAGTTAATGTGATTGCTTTAATGTGCCATTCTTGGAGGGTATATTCTCAAATATCCTCTGGTATCTTCGGGCATATGCTCTATGGAAGTGGTATGTTACAGTTAATGGTGAAGGAGTTGGAATATGATAGGAAACCTGTTTTGGTTGGTCTCCTTAAGACTAAAATAAAGGCCACTTTTGTTCAGTTAGGACTGTCCTTTTTGGGTACCTGATAGAAGACGATTACTAATCATTCTTACCATTATGATGCTAATATTATTTGTTTTTTAATTCTATTTGCATTGAGGTTAAATAGAGCAGACTTTGTGACCAGTTTTTACATCTTTATTATCAGTTGAAGGGTAGTTCTCCTCCATTTGAAGTAACTCTCATTTATGCCCCAAATTTTGCTTTCCAAAGAGAAATTATGGACTTACCTACAATTTATCCACCAAGGTGTACAAAATCCTTGGTTAGCATTTGGTGATTTCAATTATTCCTTAAATTCTAGTGACGTTGAAGATGGAGCTAGTTATAAAATTGGGACAGATAGGGAACTTAGACAGCTATTTCAACACGTTAATATACTAGATTTATTTAAGGGGATCATAGAGATTGTTCCCCTAGACAAAAAAATAGCAAGGAGCTATGTAGATAAGAAAAAAATTGGATTGAGCCTTAGTAAACCACTCTTAGCTCAATCATTTTCCAAATTCTTACGTACACTTTGGAGACAATATATTTTCATACCACTCCTCTATACTTATTTAGAAGATGAATGAACTGGTTAGAGTTAGAACTCTGTTTTGATTTTTCAATGGAATCACTCAAATGGATGGTTTTATGGAATTAATTAGTAGATGTTTGAGGCAAAAGGTGCAGGGATATAAGACTTTTCAATTGATGAAAAAGCTTAAACATGTCAAACATGCAATCAAACAATTTGTTAGGTTGAAGAACCAAAACCCAACATCAAGGAAAAATTGGCTGAAGCTTAGGAGGCCTGCTATAAGGTTCCATTCAATTCTAAATTAAGGAACATTGAGATTTTGAGATTGAAAGACTATCAGTAGGGGTTGGTTTTTTATAATTTTACTTTAAGGAGGAAAGCTAGACTAAATTGGCTCAAAGATGGGAATTTAAGCACATACTTTTTTCATTCTTCTCTTCTTTACAGGAGGAAAATTAATACAATTTTTAAGTTGAAAGACAATTTTGGGAATGTGTTATTAGAACAATAAGAGCTGATTAGTTTTATTTGGGGATATTTTCAACAGTTAATGTAAACCTTTGGTAGTAAGGAGCAGGGATTAAGTGTGAAAGACGAGCTTCAATTCACCCTTAACCATACTCAACATGACATGCTTATAGCTTCATTTAAACCTCAAGATTTTACGGATAAGCTCTATAGTCTCAATTCTTGAAAATCTCCTGGCCTAAATGGCTTCACTGCCTATTTTTTCCAAAGAACCTGGGAAATCACTGGTAACCTAGAAAAAAAGACCCTTCCTTTATTTATGATTTTCAGAACTATTTCTTATTACATTACAGTGTACAAAACCATTGCAAAACTTCTATCCTTAATACTGAAAATAATTTTGTCATCAGTTTGGCTCAAAGGGCAGTCTTACCTAAGAGAAAGTATAGGTGATAACGTTCTCATTCTTAAAAAGCTATTAGGTGACTATAAGACCAGTAAGAATATTAAAAGTTGCTTAATGAAGATTGTTTTTTTCAAGGCTTATGAGACCAACAATGTAAGGCCCCAAAATATACCCTAGTTGAAATAATATATGTTTATGTAAGTACATGTGTGATAGGAGTTAGAATTGTGCTATGATTAGAATATGAAAGACATATGACTTCAATTTTTGATCAAGTGGACTATAGTTAGTAAATTGGAATTAATTGATACCATTAGATAATTAAGGTACTTAAATGTATATTTAGACTAGGAAAATTTTCAAGTGGTAAGATAAGTTGGTATATGAAAATTGGAATGATTAAGCCTATGAGTTAGTGATATTTGGCATAGTTGATACATTGACAAATGACATAGTTAATAAAGTGACAAGTGGCCTAATTAAGTTGTGGCATTTGGTAGCATTCATTAAGTGACAAATGGTTTAATGGAAATGTAACAAATGGTAGCTTAAGTGTAGGACATATGTGACACATGCAAAGAAGACATATGCCCTATGGTGGGAGTCACCTAGATGGTGATGAAGCAAGTTTCTATTGGAAACATTTTCTGTTTTGTTCTTTCTTCATTTTGCTTGCTTTCCTCCACCAAAACCTCCCATCTTCTCTCAACTTCTAAACTTCTATTGGAGTTTAGATCATTAACATTAGGAAGCTTTGTATGTGCTGGTTGTTTAGAAGTTTGGTTTAGCTGATTCTTGGAGTTGACTTTGAAGTTTAGTTAGTTAAGGGAATTCTAAACTTAGTATCATGTTAGAACATGTATTGTTTGATGTTTGAAATGGATAAATATGTACTGAATTAAGAAAGAATTGAGGTTAGAAAATTGATACATGTTGGATACTGGTTAGAAGGAGTAGTTCCACTAGATTGGCATCGGTATTTTAGAAATATCTTGAGCTATAGGTATCCAAATGGGATGATTTAAATTTAGATTAAACTAGATACATATATCTACAACTTCCATGAAGGAATTGAATTTGATTTCTATCACTAAGAGTTTTGAAATTTAGCCTTAATTTGAGTTCTAGTTGCTGTCTACGGTTGAGAATAGTCTATAGTATTTTGGGTATAACTCTCAGAATAATGAACCAAATTGTATTAACTTTTTTTTTGAAACTTAATACATATGGAAACATTCGTCTAAAAAATTAGTTTCTAGGTTAGAATTGTCATACAATACTAATCCAAAAACTTGTCCTGTGAAAACAGTTGTTTAGAGGTTTCGGGTCACTTATCCCACAATTGTGGGAATTGATTAGGAAGGTGAAAAAAAAGGGATTTTGTGAATGTACAATTGATGAAATATATAAGGTTAAGTTAATTTATTTGATATAATAGGATTTAAATGGACTTGTTTAAGGTGTGTTATGAACTTTAATTTGGTATTAAATTTAATTGAGATGATAATATAAAGAATGTATGATTTAATAATGATGAATACAATATTGAATTGCTTGGTGTGTTCATGAATGAATG
>JAOQMP010000004.1:23587854-23599622 GCA_027563575.1 Erythroxylum pedicellare
TTTATATTGATGTATGATTATTATGATGCCATGTGAAGTATTGTAGTGATTTTTCGTAGCTCACCCTTATCGTAGGAAATGTATCGGAATGACCTACGGGCGTCCTGGTGTATACCCTGCGATAAGGGGGCGCTACAAATATGATCTCTTAGTTACATCAATACAAAGTCTTTATAGCTAAAATACCTAATAACTATACTTATAAAAGGAAAATAACATTATTACTAAAATCTAATCATGAAACAAGTAATTAACTTTACAAAATAAATTCTTTTGTAATTAAAGATTTATGAAATTAAAAAGCTAAATCATTTTATCTATGTGTCTAGCATCAGATCAACATCTATACTAGCACTAGTTAGCTTCTCAAACTTTACGGGTGTACAATAATTTAATAGTTGGTTTTTCAAAATGAGGGATTAGAACCCTAGACTATCGCATATAAGCTACATCATTGAAAATTCATGAATTTCATTTCATTCACATGCATATCAATAGCATACACACATGAATTATGAAATATTACACATTGCAAAGAATGTGTATGCTCTCAATTTACTCATTCTGGGGTATGAAAGGTTTTAAATGATCATAATCTGAATTGCGTATTATTAATGCCTTACATTTTGGTTTGATTGATTGCAAGTAGTAAATTTGGAATTGATCAGTACAATTAAAAATTTGATGAATTAAAATGTACATTTGGTCTAGGAAAAATACTAAGTAGTAAGACAAATTGATACATGAAAAATTAAGATGACTAAGCTTATGAATTAGTGATATTTGGCAAGGAAAATTAAGTGACAAATGACCTAAGTAATTAATTAACAAATGGAAACAATAAGTGGGTGACAAATGGCCTAGCTTAATGGTGACATTTGGCAACAAATATGTAGGACAAATGGAGAACATGCTTAGGGACATATGTCATGGTAATATGGAGACATCTAATATCTACGGTGTTAAGTTTCTGTAGGAGTAAAATTAGTTTTGTTCATTTCTTCTTCTTTCTTCTTCTCACATCACCGAAACACTCTCACCTGTACATCCCTGTTCTTGCCTATGTTTGTGTCGAATTTCTACACCAATAATCCATGCTTTTACCCTCACAAAATTAGGTAAAGAATCAGAACATAGTTCTTATTATAGCCTTTGATCCTAGTTGAAATCCATTCAATTCCCACCTTGAATTCGTGATGATTTTTCCATGCATTGAGAGCTGAATTAGCTTGATCTTTGAGCTGGAATTTAAGCTAGACAAGTAAGTAAAAGATTGGTATTTATGGAATGTCTTAATAGAGAATTTATGATGATGAAATTGGGATGAATTGTATATGATGTTGATGTTGAAGATGTGCTAGAAAATGGAGAATGAGTAGGTACTTTTCTGTTCTGTTTTTACAAGTACGAAAATAGTAGTTTATGGGCTGTTCTATGGATCATTTAAGTTGGAATTTGAAGTATAATTGATGAGGAATTCATGTTAAAGATAGGTATTATTAAGGTGTTTTCGAATTTGGAAAAAATTAGAGCTGTATGTGCATTTGTAGAAAGTGACTGTTAATGATATAAGTGAGTAGAAGTTTGTAAGCCTTAGTGTAACGAATATAAAAGTTAAATTAACCTGAAATGAAGTAACCTTAAAGGACATGAAATGTAGAAAATTTCAGGTATTAGTGATGTCTTTAAGCTTGTAAAATTCATGAAGTATTGAAGGTAGTAAAGTCACACACATTAGTGATGTTGATGACAAATTCTGGAATTTTAATTTCAGCCTTATGTACATGTCGAACCAGCTGAGAAATTTCACTCTTAATTGGTATATTTGGACTTGATTAAGGCTAGGAATGAGCCTAGATAGTTGCTTGATTAGTTGGTTGAGAGCTTGATAAGTTTATGTAGTTAATTGATGCCATAACCTAAAGAATGGACTGTTTTGATGTAGATGAGTTCAAATATGGAAATTTTGATTTGTTAAACGAATAAATTAGTTCTTTTAATGCAAACATGATCTTAAGGACATGAGTAATGTGTATAAGGGATGGATGAATGAGCATTGAAGAAAATGGGATAATTATGAATGAGAATTGGGTAAATGTATGAATATATATTGCTGGAAAAAGTTTGGTGAATGTATAGATTTAGCTTGCTGAAATTCCAGATTTAAAGTAACAATTATGTGTGTGTTATAAGAGGCTTTTTGATAACGAAAATGTTCAAGGATAAGTGCAAAGTATGGTTGATGAATTTGGAGTAAATCAAGCTAACTTAAAGGTATAAACTTAATTGCAAAATGATAGTATACAAAATATAATGTTTGAATGGTCTTAGGGTGTATAAGCACAAATTAAATAGTCAAGATCTATGTATAAGAAGAATACATACCCGAAAAGTCAATTGAGTATGTATTGAAATATGACAAATATACAAGTGTATGATTATATATTCATTTGATTAAATAGCTAAGTGATTTGTGAATTATGTGTGTATTGCATGATGATAGACACACAAGGTGATCGTCAGCATCCAGACATTTCCGGATCATCAAGGCAATAGCTATTCTGGAGCATACTGTGAGTTAACCTAGATGTTTCTCACTATGATTGATTTATTTTTGGTTAAATTTCAATTATTGAATTGTTATTTCTATGATTGTTATAATTCGAACATTGTTGGTCTGAGGAGTTTGATATTTCGGGACTGTATATAGAAGTGTTTTTAAGTGGAATGTCAATTGCTGATTATATGATTATCCATTAAATGCTTATTTGATTCAAATTGAATGTGAATTCTAGATAATTAGTTACACTGATGAAAGCAAATGATGTATAAGATGATTCACATCATTGCATTTGACATTCATGATCAGTTAAAGGAGTTGTGACCAGAGTGACCAATGTGAGAAAAGTTCTTTAAAATCAGAATGATGAAAGGAGCCTCAGGCTCAAATAATATGGACTCAGAATCCACAACAAATTTGGGTCAAAAATGAGCTTGATATCTACAACAGATACGGGACAATAGATTGGGTTGAAAGGCACTCAGTCATAACAATCCAAAATAAGAATGGAGTCACGTGTGCATTTGCGTATACAACTTTACATGTATCATATGAATGATTGAATTGTTTTAAAACAGTGATATGCAATGTTTGTGTACATATTATACTTATTGAAATATGATAAAATGTGATGTGTTATTCAATACTAGATGATGTGATATACTTGTTGAATTGGGTTATAATTTATCTTTGTGTTCTGACTTGAGTGAACACATCAATGATGGTTTATTCACTGAGTTTGTAAACTCATTAAAATTGTAACGTTGTTTTTCAAGTTCAGAGGAGTTCTAACCACTAAGGTGTTATAGTAGAAGTCTAGTACTTGCTTTTTAAGGATAAAAATGCCTCAAAGGTCTGATCAGCTGAATCTGAGGAGTCTAATTAGAATGTTTTAATTTAGCATCCCATTTTATGTTAAACATTTTGTATGGAATATTAAACTCTCAAATGTTATGTAATGTATATACATGGATTATGAGTTGTAATGACACTATGTAAGTTTATTTTTGGTGAATGAAATGGGAAGAATTGATCTTTTTTATTATTTACCCCACTCCTAGCCAACACTTCACTTTTTTTTTAATTCCATGGCTCCTTCAAACAATATGGAAGCTAGGTTTAAAAGGTATATGGGATAGGTGTCTTTCAAAACAGAAGATGACAAATGTGTTGGTTCTATCCTTCGGTTGCTGCCCAATGTCCCAGCCATTACTCCCACCTTTTCTATTCATAAGTTACATATAAAAAAAAAAAGGCAACTAGGTTTTTAATGAGATAAAAATGGACATGTGTAATGTGATGCATGTGTTATTAGAGTTATCCTATGTTTTTATTCTCCTTTTTGGTCCTTTATTGTCAAAATTACCACCTATTAATTATGTCATCCAAAAGCTAGGTTAAATGGAATGGACAGTTATCTGTTTAATGAAATGGATAGGTTAAAATTTATGTAACATTTTAATTGTTAGAGCACTCTCTTGGTAACGTGAGGTGTATCAAATTTGTGATCCATGTTATAGCCATCATACCTTTTTCTTTATAATGCAAACTAGGTTTTAAAGTGACAACTAGCTCATTCATAAAATTCATGTCCCAAATTTGGTAGTATGAGTTGCCCTCTTATCTTCTAATTCATGTAACATTTTAAATAAAATGTTACATATACATGCAATTCATTTAATTATTTAGTACTCACGTGCATGCAATTCATGTTATAGCTGTAAGATAATGCTCACAACTGTAACATTTTAATTGCTCAGCCGTGAGCCATAATACCTCACTCTCCATTGTTATGCTCTAAGTTGTCTCCTTTTCTTGTAATCTTATTCTTCTTCTTTCTCTATGAAGACAACAGAGTATGAATATGAAGAAGATGACTCAATTAGTATACTTTTGAATCACTTTAGTTCCTTCACTTCTGAAATGTACCTAAAATCAAATACGAGTTAAAGTGAGTTTCTTAAGCATTTCTAAGGCATTAATCACTAGGTGTAGTAAATCAAATGAATCAACATTTAAGCACATATCAAGTTCCCCCACACTTAGCTTTTGACCGTCCTCGGGAAAATCATCAAAATAAAAATCACAAACTAAAACTCTTACTTATTTTCCATATTTTCTAAGAATGGATAATTGTAAGTAAAGATGAATGACTTTCAAAACCTATAGCAATAACTCAACATTCAAAGCTTCTACTCATGATTAATCAACTTTCATCACTCTTAGAAACGGAGTAATATGGAGGTAGACTTGGACAAACTGTGATTAAATAAGACATTTCGACGAGTACACTCAAACACCACTTATTATCACAACAATCTACAAGTTTGCATATCATTTCATTTCTCCACCACTAAAAGTCAAATGCATAATCATGAATCAAAGAAGTTTTCTAGGGTTGTAATATGGGAAAGGGTAACGTGAGATGTATTTTAGGTAATGTAGAATAAAAACCATCAAGCTAGTGAAGAAAAAGTAACACTCAAGGAGATATCAAGCGCACAAGTTAACATTCATTCAAAACTAGTTACCGCCAGTTATAAAGAATGCAAAAATTAGGTTTCACAACTCAATTTAGCTCTCACACCATAAACCACATGAACATAACATAAAGAGTGCTCCATCCAAAACAACATCTACCTCATATACAATATATTCAAACGACCCATTCAATACAACTTAAGGAGGACAAACCATTAATTAAAAATTTTTCAAAGCGATTGTATTTTCTCATTGATACTTTTATTCAAACTCACATTTTTTCTAATCTCACTATTTTTTCTATGACTAGTCACCACTCTTCTAAGAATAATATGTATTAACCAATCACAAGAGCAAAAGTATATGCTAAGGTTGCCACAAATTTTTATAGTCATTTTACACTCTAATTATGACTAAATAATCTTAAAAGTAATAGAAAGCAAGAAAATTTTGATTTTGATTTTTTGATTTTGAAAATCGCCTAAGAAGTTACATAAGTTACAATTAAGCTCATAAACATGCATAAAAACTAATATCCCCACCCCCACACTTAAAACTTACATTGTCCTTAGTGTAAAATCAAATACGAGAAATGGAGCAATTTACAAAAATACGAAATGAAAAAATGTAAATTGTTGAGTGCTAAGTTTTACCTAATTAAAACCCCCATAATACTGCAATTGCACAGGTTATGAATTATAGTACGTGAGGTGTTGATCGCATGAGGAGTTGTGAACTAATGTAATTCTAAGTTATCTAAGGCTTAAGGAATTAATAAAACAAAATAAAATAAAGAACAGAAAAGTAAACATAAGAATATGATTGATAGAAAATTAATTCATAAAATTAACACGAAAAGAAATCAACTTGAGTAACACCAAATTGACAATGGGAAAACACATAAGAGGATTTACCAAATTATGACAGGTGGAATTTTTCCTATCATCTAATCTAACCATTTATGTATTATTGTGATGTCGCTCTTGGACTATCAAAGGGAGGATTACTCTCCCTCAAGTTATAATCTCAAACCCTAATTAATAAACCTTAATTAAGTTTGGTACCGAAATTGTAATCTTTCAGTTACAATCGGCCTTAACTATAATTAGTTCTTAAGCTTTCTAATAGACAATCCGGTCCCACATGAGATCTCTCTCCATACAATTACTATGATCTATTAGATTCTTTAACTTTCACTAAACAACCTAATCATTTTGTATTCGGTTCACTCTCTCAATTTATTATCGAAACGTGAAGCTACAATAATCAATCATAACACCCAATTGCGATATTGGAAAAACAATTAGATTAATATTAAATCAAGCCAAAATCCCAAAAGAAAGTTAGATCGTCATCATTGAATCCAAATCCATCTTACACATTTAGTATAGATATAATAAGAGGAATGAACTCATCACTTGGAAAATGACCTGGATGACTTGGGAAGGCAACAACATCGAAAGCCCTCTCTTCTTCCTCTCTCCTCTTAAAGCTTTTCCTAAATGGCAGAGTGGAGATCTTCTTTTATGATTCCTTTCTTTTCTTTATATACTTTTTTCTCTTTTTGGTAACCCTAGGGTTTTTTCGAGTCCAAAAAATCCCTCGAAAACTTGAATTCGGAAGACCGTCCACGTCTGTTGTTGCGCAGGCCACTATCGTGGCAGTTCCAACTTGTTTCTGTCACAATCGTTGCACATTGGTCACAATTGTGGTCGTGGGTTTTCATAAGTGTAAATTGCATTATGTTTTAGGGCTTATTTTGATATGTATTTAATTGTTAATTCAATCATTTAGTATGTGTTTAGGTTAAAATTGTGTTAGTTATTAATTATTTAGGTTTTTAGTGTTTTATGGGTTAGTACAAGTCTTTAAGCTTAAATATTACGTTTTGAGGTACCTTGATATGTTTGCTAGTGTTTTAGGGTCAATATCAAAGAACAGAGGAGTTTTAGAGACATTCGAGCTGAAATAACGTCCCACAATCATGGCATGTCAGGCCACGATCGTAATAGAAGCACTATATTTAGCTCATGATTGTGGCCTGCATGCCATGATCATGACAGAAGTGCAAGGATCAACCTATAATTCTGGCCTACATGCCACGATCGTGATAGAAGGATCAAATGTGGCCTATGATCATGGCCTACATTGGACAGATGCACAGACACTCAAGAACTTTAAGTTTCGATGAATTTTTTTAACCTTTCGAACCCTCGAAAAACCTTAGGGCTGCTGAAAACACAAGAGGATATTTAAAGAACAATGAGAGAGGTAGAAAAGATCTTTTGTATTAGCCACCTTAAAAAACCCTAGAGAGAAATCATCGAGGGATAGAAGAGGAGAAGAAGGAAGCGAGAAGAGGTGAAGAAGTTGACTTGAAGTACTTCCCAGATCAGGAGGTTTCTTGATGATGTTGCCTCCCATCATCCATTTAGATTGTATTTACTTTTTATTTTTAGTTTTATTATTATATAGAATTGGATTGAACAGTTGATGATAGGATCTAGAATGTTACGGATGTTCTAAACTCACCTTCAGAATTTTATTATTGAATTAATGGAAATCTGATTGTTTATGTCTTTATTGGATTTATTATGGTTTGATTCTATGATTGCCTAATTCAATAATAAACTGAGAGGGTGAATCAAATAAAAAATGATTAAATTGGACTAACGAGAGTTAGGTGATTTAATAGATAAAAAATTGAATCAGATCGAGAAATTGTGCGAAGAGAGATCTTGCATAGGTTTCCGATAGTTTATTAGAGAACTTCAGAACTAATTAGTGTTTCGGATAGGTTATAAATTTAGAGATTGCAACCTCCATAATCTGATTAGGGTTTATGATTTAGAGTTAATGTTTATAACTTAAGAGAGAGTAATTAACCCTAGGATAGTCTAAAATCAACAATATGATAATTCATAATCAGTTAGGTTAGCATTATGGATAGGTAAATTTCCCTTTCTCTCAATTGGTAATTTTTTCGGTTGATTCTTAGTTGTGTTGTGGTTACTTAATAATTAGTACATTCATATTTGATTCTTAATTTGATTGATTGAATTATGTTCTTATATTAGTTTTGTGCAATTTAAATTTCTGTTATACTTTCTCGCCTTAGATTTTAGGATTAGATTAACTCCCTCCTCGTGGGATCGACACCTTTGGTACTACACTAACAAACCATGTGCTTATAGATTATCGAGGGTTATTAATTAAAATTTACAGCAACAAACCACTCAATTAAGTTTTTTGACGCCATTACCGGGGAGTCGATTAGTTTAATTCTTTAGTTTAAGGCATTTTAGTTAGTTTTTATTTTTCGCTATTTCTATTTCTGAATCCGTGCTCTTGCATGAACACAAGAGTCATGAGAAGTTTGATTCATACAGCTGAAAGCTTATAGTTATATATCATTTGATTAGAATGATCGATTAGGAAAGCTCGACGTGAAAAAGAAGAAGAAATCTCAAAAGCAACAATGGCCGAGGTATTTCATTAAGATTTGGATCACAGAATGAACCAAGGACGTTGACAAAAAACCCATACAGATTTCATAAGACCAGGGTTCAATGCGGCTAACCAAAAACTAGCTAGGCTACTCGTACAATCAGCCTATTTTGAAATTAAACCAACCCTCCTAAACATGCTTCAACAAAATGTGCAATTAAATGGATTAACGAATGAAGATCCTAATGCATATATAGTAAATTTCCTTGAAATTTATCATGCCTTTCGATACCATCAGATGTCGGAGGATGTGGTAAGAATTAGGCTTTTCCCTTTTACCCTAAGATATAAAGCAAAGTCTTAATATCACTCTCTTAACCCAGCCAATGTTACCGCTTGGGATCAACTAGTTTGTGCCCTTTTAAACAAGTATTTTCCTCTTACCAAGACCAAAAAGATTATCAAGGAGATTAAAAACTTCCAACAAAGTGATAAGTAATCAATCTATGAAGTATGAAAATGATACAGGGACTTGCAACGAAAATGCCCACACATAACTTACTTGAGGAGTTCTTGTTATAAGCATTTTATAATGGAGTAACCCGAAATATGAGAGGCACGATTGATGTAGCTTTAGGAGGATCATTGATGAGAAAGACAATAGATGATGCAGAAGAGCTGATAGAGGAGATGGCAAGTAATAGCTACCTATATACGAATGAGCGAAGTAGACAACCCACTACCTTTCGAGAATATAAAGGAATTGTAGCTATTGATCAATTGATGAAGATGCAGGCGAAAATTGACAACTTAACTCGATAGCTCAACAATATGAAGACGTTGTACTCAACTTTGGTAAGAGTTGTGCAATTAAAGTGTGAACATTGTAGACAAATGGACCATGATACGGTGGACTGCTTCTTAAAGGATAACAATGCGAAGCAAGTTAATTATATGGGAGCTCAATATGGACGAGGAAGGGGAAACAATCTCTACTCCAACACATACAACCTTGGGTGGAAGAACCAACCTAACTTCTCTTAGATGAAAATTGCTGGAGGATAATTCAGACCCTAAGGACAACCAATTTTCCAATAAGATAAACTGAGCTCAATGGAATCTAAGTTGGATAGGATTTTAGATAAAATTAGGATGCACATAAGAGGCTTGATTTAACATCCCGTAATCCCATGTTAAGGGTTAAAACCCTAGAATAGTGTAGATGAGAGTTTATTGAGAAGTTGGAAAGTGCTCATGCATAATATAACACTTGTTGTTTTGTAAATCCGACACTAAAAAATTCTAGCACTTATGTTTTCATAAAACTGAAACTTTGTTCAAAAAAAATTCCAGCACTTTGGTTTTCATAAAACCGAAAATTTTTAAAATTTTTTTTTCAACACTTTGGTTTTCATAAAACTAAAACTTTGCCAATACACTAAAGGATACACCGAAACTATTACCTTGTCTTTTCCTCGATCCATGGTTACTCCATTGTCAATATTATAGAATTTTGTACTTACAAAATAAGAGAAAACATAAGCTTACTACATTTAGCTAAAACGGTAGATTTCAAAACTTTTTACGAAATCAAAATGCAGCGGAAGCATTATAACCAAATCAACATGTTTGATCTATACATGATACGATATTAGAAAAATAAATAACATAAAAGATGGTAGAAATTATTCTGACTCCTTGCCACAACTTTGACTCCTAGCTTTAGTATCCTCCCCTTGTTAATGTATCCTCTCCTCATTAGTGTATCCTTGACCAATCCGATCTACCACTTATTTTTCTTGGACAATTTAGTTAACAAGATCCTTTTATGGGAAAGGAGAAGAAATGTGGAAGAGATTTTCCTTAGTTGAAAGAAGCCAAAAATGAGACTTTTCTCATTCAAGTTTTGGCTATGTGTGCATGAGAGAGAGAGTGAGTCAAAAATGTAAGAACACCTTCTTTTCTTCTTCTCAATTTGGGCTACACGTCAAAGAAAGAAGTGATGTGCAGCCAATGCATCATTTCATTCTTTAATTAATCATAAAGAAGCCAATAAACGAGACTCTTCTTATTTGTTTAGGATGGCTATACGAAAAGACTAATAATCTAAATGAGACACTCCCATTCTCAGTTATAAGATGAAAGAAGGGAGAGAGAGTACATCAAATGCATCTCTTCCTTTCTTTAATGAAATGAATGCTAGAAGGTTACATGCCATCATTAAAAGACAACCGTTGATAAGATCATTACTCCATTTAATGATAATCAAGCATGATAAAAACCATATTTAATTTAGCAATTCAATGCTAAATGTGCAGCTGCACATTTAACTATAAAACCAAAATTTGCCCTTCTTTTATCTTTAATAACTTTGTTTCAATTTAATTAATCTAATTAATCAAATCAAACCAAAGTTTGGGCTTCTAATTAACAATTAATTAGTGTATACCCAACATTCAATCATAGGCCTTAAAACCTTTATTTATATTTCTTACTTTATTTGATAACCTTCCTAAAAGCCAAGTGGGGAATCTAATTAGACTTATATAATTCAATCTCTAATTAGCCCGGAATTAATTTAATCTCATTATAATTAATTCCAACTTATTAACTAATATCATTCCACTAAAGACAATTAGTTGAACTCTTGAATTACTAATATTATGAGAACATATGTTTCAAATAAGATGTCAATTGCAAACTTTATTATGAACCATATTATAGCCATCCGCGCAATAAAAGATAAATTTACCGTTTTGCCCTTATGTTGTTTTTTCTTTCTAGATCTCCCGTTTTACTTTATATGGTGATTAACACACAAGATCTCATCTTGGTGTTGAGACTTGATGAATAGTTAGTCCATCAACCTAATGACGCCAGTTTAATCACCAATCTCTGTAAAACATCTAGAAGTGATGATATCACTATACTCTTTATTTGAGTGAATGTTCCCTAATACATGTTTCAATTAATAATTCCAACATGCAGAGACTGGATTGATACTCTATAAAAATCCATTCCGATTATATCAAGAATTATAATGAAATACATATGAGTTCACCACTCATCAAGATTATGGTTTGTAATAAAAGAATGTTAAAGTGTATGTTTTAAAATTAAAGTAACGACCTACATTATTCTTTAAAAATATACGTGGTTCCAGATTCATTTAATAGTGCCATTATCGATAGTCAACAACTATTATGATATGAAACTCATCATTCCCTTGAAGTAAACTCCTTTACTTATATGGAGATAAATTGCAACACTACAGTCTAAA
>JAOQMP010000004.1:23623502-23642662 GCA_027563575.1 Erythroxylum pedicellare
TTCCTAACATCCAGATTTATTTCTAATTAGCTTGTTAACATTAGTATCAGGGCTAATCATCGGCTTTAGGTTTTGAATTTCCTTAATTTAGTAAAGAGGTCCTTTGTAGTGCTAGTTATCAAACCAAAACATTGTATGTTCTCCATTCCCAATCTTATGGAATATTATATCTTACATCTAATTTCTTGTCCTTATTTTCATCCTTAGAAGGAAATTAAATCCCGAAGAAGTCTAAATTTTGAGAGGACATCACATCGGACATTCAAGTAAATGACAAAATAATCAAGCTTGAACATTCGATTTCCTCAAAAGAAGCAAGACTGTGAAAGGCTATGCCCTATGCCATGGCTTGTTAGTGGCCTAAAGCAAATTCATAAGAAACGGCACCTGAAAATCTTGACCAATTGAATGCAAAGTAGAAGCTCCGATGTTTATAGACCACATATTTGTGCAGTATCCGCATCGGATGGTCACCATCTCACACAAACTGCTGCGTGGAACACTTACCTGCAAAACCACAAGCCATAGATGTGTGTATCTTCGTTGTTCTCTCTTGATAAAAGAGTAAAAGAAAAGCGATTGAGATAAACTTCAATGTGAACAGAAATGTTACAGAATCGAACTTTGCCGCATCGTGAAACTGCCAACTTCCAATTGAATCAGTCTAGGACCACTAGTAATGTGCAGTAGGTTTTCATTTTATTTAAACATATCAGATTAGGAAAACCTTGATGTGTGTCTTTCAAAATTTTCGGACTTTGTTTCCTATCAATTAGGAGTTTAAGCTGGATGTGCATGAAGTAGCTGCTAGAAATAAACCCTAGCAGGAACTTCAGTTCATGGGAAAGTCGACTAAGATCATTCTCGCTTTACGGTATTTCTTTGACAGAGAAAATAGAACAGAATACTAAAAAGACCAGGAGAATTGATAGACATAACTGGACGCAGAAAAAGAAAAAAAGAAAAAAAGAAAAAAGAACTCATGAAAGATACACACTTGCGAAATCAGTTGTGTAACATTGACGTGTGTTAGATCTGGTTCAGTTCATAAGCAAGTAAAACTAAGATCAAAAACAACAGAAAAAACCCAAGAATCTGTAGGTTCTACTTCTGAAGAACTTTACAGATCTGCGAAATGAGAAGCCTCAGGTTAAATACCGCAAGAAGAATGCTACAGAAGTTGCAGGAAAGCAAACACAGTTGCTCAGAATCCTCAGATTCAAAGTTACAAGAGCTCAACATTTCCTCTCAAGGATTAACAAAGGCTAGGTATAGAGTAGTTATTAAGCCTAGCTGTTAGTCACTAGAGAAGAAAAAGAGAAATCAAATTATAATAATAGAAAGGCAATGTTCAAGCAGCTATATAACAAGAACAAAACATGAAAGAGACAACAGAACACCAAGCGGAATATATTTTTAAGAAGACAGCGAAAGAAAAACAGTACAAAGAAGCACTTGGTGTATGTTTCTTCGTGTCTATATGCTGTTCTGTGAGTGTGTAAAGCGAGAGAGGGAGAAGGGTGTTTCGATTATTGCTTGAAAAAGATCACATAGTTAAGATGACAGGAAGAAATCGTAGGGTTCCGTAAGAGATGGGAAAGAAAGAGTGAGAGATGGCAAAAGAGGAAATGGTTTTTCTAAGAGAAAAATGTTTGAACTAGTGGAAGGAGAAAAGAGCATTAATGTTGGAACAAACTAACAAGGAAAGGCTTTGGAAACATTTCTTAACTAAGCCAATTCATGTTAACTGTAATGGTGTAACATGAGAGTGACCTTCACCTCCTCTACAGCCAGGCTAGGTAGTTACTGAATCGAATGATAATAAGACCACACATATTATTGCAGATAGACATGTTTATTCATATCTTGTTATCACATGCACAGGACAATCGATGAAGAAGGGATTTACTTGCACTTTTTTTGTAGTTCATTCCTACCTAACTCTTTCGCTTAATTTCTGCCCTTGTGTTGCATATCTGAACAAAATTTAGGAAACAAAAATGAAAATAAACTACCACTACTAAAATATGAAATTTATTGTAAAGTGAAGATAATAACTGTCATTAGTACTGCAATGCGACTATTGTGATCATAACGCGACAAACATTAGGATTCGATAACGACGATGGAGTTATAAGAGCAATATAAACTATGAAGAGATTGTTGTTTACAAGAGAATTATGTACAATATGTATATAGGTAGAATCTATAGAGATAACTATAAACAGTTGTAAAAGATTACAACAAATAAGATTACAGCAAATATTGATAGACATCAGATGAAATCCTTATTAAGTATTAGATGAAGAATATTTATCCTTATCACCCTCCCACAAGTTGAGTGTGGGGTGAAACAACAGACAACTTGGCCCGTAAGTGAAGAAAGCGGGTTTTGGGCAAAGGTTTTGTGAATCCATCAGCAAGTTGATCTACGGTAGATATGTAACGTACTTGTAGTTCTTTATAAGCACATTTATCAAGCACAAAGTGAAAATCAATCTCTAAATGCTTGGAACGAGAATGGAAAATCGGTATAGTTATTAAATATGTGGCACTAAGGTTGTGACAAAAAAGTACGGGAGTCTGTGAGCAAGATTGTCCAATTTCATGAAGTAAAGATTGTAACCATTGAAGTTCTTAGACAACAGATGCAAGTGCTCGATACTCAGCTTCTGTAGAGGACCGTGCCACTGCGCATTGCTTCTTGGAAGACCAGGATATCAAATTACATCCCACAAATAGAGCATAACCACTAGTTGATTTTCCGTCATCAATGGAGCCAACCTAATCACTATCACTGTAGGCAAAAAGCTGAGATGAGGAGGACCTTTTTATAAGTAATCTATGATCAGAAGTGGCTTTTAAATAATGTAAAATACGTTTAACGGCTTGCCAATATTGATCACGAGGATCATGTATGAACTGTGAAGCTTTATTCATAGAAAAGGAGATATTAGGTTTTGGCATAGATAAGTATTGAAGATCACCAACAATTGATCTATGCAGTGTTGGATTTTGAACGGAAGTACTAGAAAAAGCTAAAAGTTTGAGGGTAGTGCAAGTAGGTGTTAACATAGTATTGGCATCCTGCATATGAGCTTTGTGTAACAGATCGTGAATGTACTTTCGTTAGGATAATAGTAGGCCCCCAGATGTCCACTTAGCTTCAACCCTAAGAAAATATGAAAGTTTTCCAAGATCTTTAAGTTTGAACTCAGGATTGAGCATGATTATCTGTTGTATGGCTGCTATATTGTTTTCAGTAAAAAGGATATCATCAACGTAAATGAGACAAAATAATTTATTTCCATTTTGATTGAAAAAGAACAATGATGCATATGTTTTGGAACCTTGAAAACCAAGTTGTAAAAGATAATTTTTCAAACAGGAATACCATTGTCGCAATGCTTATCGTAACCCATATATGGACTTGCGTAAGCGACATACATGGTGCGAAAAATTTGGATGGACAAAGCTTTGGGGTTGTTTCATATAAACTTCCTCATCTAGAGTACCATGAAGAAATACATTCGACATATCAAGTTGTTTTACTAACTAGTCATTTGTCGCAGTAAGAGATAGAATAAGTTAGACTATTGCTGGTTTAATGACAGGACTATACGTTTTATAGAAATCAATTCTAGGTTGTTTGTTGTAGCCTTTTGCCATGAGTCTAGCTCTGTATCGATCAAGTTTGCCATCTGTCTTGTATTTAGTGCAGTAGACCCATTTACAGCTGATGAGATTTTGATTATTGGTAGAAGGAACGAGATCCTATGTATGATTGTTCAGTAATGCCACATATTCTTCTGCTATTGCCTTTCACCATTTGTGTTGTTTGTAAGCTTTGGAGAAGCAACTAGGCTCAACTCGTTGGGAAAATTTAGTAGTCAAAGCCTTTGGTTTCAAAGAACCAGTCATGGATCGAGTTACCATCTTGTGCTATTTATGGATTAGAGGAGAGGTTGAGGAGGAAGACGGAGGATACTGTGTAAAATCAACAACCAAAGGAAGGCTAGAAAAGGAGGTATGAGATGATGAAAGTGGTGGTGGTGTATCTTGTAAGTGACTAACAGGTGACTTATTAGTTGGCAAGGAATGAGCTAGAGATATGGGTAAGGTTGGTGGGACATCAGGGGATGGTTATTGTTGGAATGGAGATGCGGGTCTTTAGGGAAGAGTAGAATTTTAGGTGGATATAATGGAAAGAGATGTAGGATGGTTGGTTGCCAAAAAAATGGGCATTGGTGTTTTTGGACAAGAACTACAATGAATAATGCCATTGTCACTAAGAAATTTAGTAAGGGCTTGATATTCACCACCCTAGTTAGCCTAAAACTGTTTAATAGATCTACCAAAAAAAATTTCCACAACATGTTTAAATTTGATGAAAGCATTCAAGACTTCAGATTTGTGAGAAAGAAAATAAATCCAACAGTATTTGCTGAAATGATCATAAAATAAATCATAGAAGCGTTTTCCATCAATGGATACATTAGGAGATGGGCCCCATAAATCATAACAAATCAAATCTAAAGGACCATCAGCTTTGTAACTAGACTGAGGGAAAGGCAACTTATGACTCTCACTAACTAAGCATGCATGACAAAGGCCTGATATTTTATTGGAAGACAATGAAATTTTAGCTTAAGTGAGGGCTTGACGAACACAATGCAAATTTGCATGTCCCAAATGAGAATGCCAAAGAGAAAGACTGGCTAAATTTGCTGCTTTTGGGAGCGAAGAAAAAGAAATTGGTTAAAGTAGCATGGAATACAAGCCATTATTAGTCAATCCGCTGAGAAGTAACTCGTTCGTGTAGATATCCTTGATATCAAAATGATGAGGAAAAAATTCAATGGAAACATCATTAGTATAGGTAAAAGCTGAAACCAACAAAAGATTATTATTTGTAGTAGGAACATGTAATAAATCATGTAAAGAAAAATTAAGAGAGTCATTTTGATAAGGAGAGCTGCCAATATGAGTGATTGGGAGTGTTGTACCCTTTCCAATCTTTAGGGGTAAGGTGATGAGTGGTGCCGGTGTCCAAGATCTAGGGAGTATTTGATGGTGTCACAGAGGTAGCTAGGTTGGTAGAAGGGCATTGAGGAGCAATGTGACCAAGACCATTGCAATTATGATAGCTCAGATGACTATAATCAATTGATGAGAGAGGAGTGAAATTGCTACGAGTGCCACCACGGGATGAACAACCACCATGACCACTAAGGCTAGTACGTGCTCCTTTAAAAGTACCAGATACAAGAAGTGTTGTTGGTGTAATATCAAAAATAGATGATTCAATGGCAAGAGAAGCCTCTTCACTTAGGAGAGGTCCATATAGATCATTGAATGAAACAAAATCAAGTATGCTTTCAAGAGACCGAGCAAATGGACAATAGATAGGGCCAAGGCCATTTTTGATAACCTGAACCAGATCATCCTCAAAGATAGGACTTTGTAATGCAGCTAGCTGGTCGTACATTGCCTTGGCGCGTTGATTATAGGTAGCAATAGTCTTTATGTTGTCCTTTTTCAACCTATAAAAATTTGACTTAATGGTTCTAATTTGTGCTTTAGAACCAGAAGCATAAGCAAAAGACAATTTCTGCCATGCTTGTCGTGCAGTTGAGGCACCAATGACTTGTGGGATAAAATTTTCTAAAATAGATGCAATAATCTAGCTAAGGACAAGCTGCTCATGACGAAAACGAGATAAAAAATCAGGATTGGGCAGATCATTGTCAAGAGTATATGAAGGAGCTATTACAGTCCCATCGACATGTTTTTCCAAGTCATAGCTGTGAAGTAAAGGCATAAGTTAGGCTTGCCATGACGAATAATTTGTGGAGTTGAGTTTGATAGGCAATTGAGTAACAAAATTTAGCAAAGAAGTCATCGGGAGTTGAGATGCATAAGTAGAAACAATTGTTTGGTTTGAAGTAGTTGACATGGTGAAAAAGAAATGAGAGCAGGAGAGCTATTAGACTTGACCTATGCTCTGATAGCATATAAGAGCAATATAAACTATCAAGAGATTGTTATTTATAGCAAACTTCTGTATAATATATATATAGGTACAATCTATAGAGATAAGCATAAAAAGTTGTAAAAGATTACAACAGATAATAATTACAGTAGATATTGATCGACATCAGATGAAATCCTTATCAAGTATCAGATAAAGAATAGTTATCTTTATCAAAATTTGGGTGTAATTCTTATCGTAGATTATTTTGTGTATGTTAGGAATAATTAGAAAGTATTAATTATGGTGGACATAGAAAACATCCAAATATGGACTATGTAGTTAGGTCCATTAAAATAAGTACCAACGTCATAGTTACAGTAATGATTTTGCAATTTACAATGTCATGTCATCCTTAGTAATTTGGCTTAAGTAGCTTAACTATTAAATTTCATGGAGTGGTGCAGTCTCCTTATGTTTTCTAATAATTTTTTATTTTATTTTATACTTTTGGTTTATATTCTTAAAATCAATGTTAATATCAACACATTCGCTTCTTTCACTAGTATCATCCCATACACAACATAGAAAAAAGAGAGAGAGTAGAGCCCAATGTTATGAATACCTTATCGATATTTATATTAGATTTGGTTCAAATACGTTATGATACTGGTACTGATCAATACTGGGTACTGTTTCGGATAATTTTTAAAAATTATAAAATATTTCAATTTCTTAATCATAAAATAAACCCTCAAAATAGTGTGCTATATAATTTTTAATTTTACATCAATCTTATCTTAAAAAATCATTACAATAGAAATTTTAAAGAACAACTATCTCTTTATTTTTATTGATATTTTTCACATATTTATATATAAATAATAACCATAATTAATATAAGAAAAAGATTGTTTAATCATCATACATATATAAAATTAAGAATAATAAAACGTACTTAAATAATATAAAAAATTAATTATATCAAAAAATCAAATAGAAAGAATAATAAAGTTCTATAACTCCATAAATATTACAACAAGAGTTCGTATCGAGAAATATAACAAAGAAGAAGCAACACCTGAAACAAAAATATTTATAGTTAAAAGTTTTATATTTATATCGTATATATAAAATTTAATACATGCATCAAATAGAAGTGAAATTAAAGAAAGAGAAGAAATAAAAAGCATGAAACTTTATTCAATTAAATATCCACTCAAATCGTACTGACTCTAATTTTCATTTAGTACAAAATTCTTCCCAAATAACATGTCAACACTTTCTCACCCAATATTGACTTCTAAGTCACTATCATCTATATCAAACTCAGTTCCTTAGAAATCCAATCTTCTAAATGATCGATATGATCAAAGCAAATTAGATCTATAGAACTGTTTATTTTATTAAGAGTCCCAGCAAATAAATCAAATTAAATTGTTAATAAATTACAAGAAAATATATTTAACTTAATAATGACAATAAAATTCATTTTTTCGAAACTTCAAATTATAGTAAATAAAGACCAAGCTGTTAAAACTTTATGTTCCAGTCTATTAATTTTTTGAAATGGATTAAATAAAATATACTCTAATTCCTTTCGCACCTTATTGCACTTACACATTGAAAAAAAATTTAAATCACAGATCTTTAAAATTTTGGAACACCACTTCCAAATTGATCCCACTAGTTAACTATAAGATAAGAAAATTAATCTTATAAAAAAATTAATGATTAATTTCTTACAAGTAACAAAACAAAACAAATATACATTTCGATTAAGTTTGCCTTTTTGACGAATAACAATGAGCATCCTAAAATTACCAAAGGCATACTGATAAACCTTTATTTATGAGCTTAGGAGATATTGCACATCTTATAGGCAATAGTTACTGTATTAGTTAATAACACTCCACTATTAAATTTAGTTTTCTTGGTAAAGCTTAGTCTAAAATAGACATTAGGATTAAAAATGCCCCAGTTATAAACAATAGAGAATAAAATTATCTTTCTCATCACGCATTGATGACAGCAAGATAAGGTCTCTAAAAAGAAAGCTTATTTTTTATATTTGTTTTGATTGCTTTCTTCGCCTTCTCTATGACTTTATAAAAATAACTTATTTTTACCTTCTCTTCAACATCAGTCAAATGAAGTACTCTCACCAGAGTCTCAGAAAATTAGATGAAAATTTTATGTTGGGACCTTAATACATTATCTTTAAGTATAATTCTAGAAACCTACACTCTATGATTAGTCCTGACATACTGAGATACAACCTACTTATCACTTGTCAACATTTTCCTTAACTTCTTCTTCATTAGAACATAATACTAAAGTGATAAAAAATTAGTCACAAATCTTCTAATAGTAGGATGACATAAATTCTTACTGTGTATGAAATCCTTTATCATCAAATGAAGAACTCATATATGATTATAGATGAACTTAGTAAAATTTTTTTCTTTTTTAACCTTTTGCACAGTTTCATCAATGATAAGGAAGCATCTAGCATGTCCTATATTTTCTAACATTAAGTCACTGCAATGTACAACACAAGGAGCCTAATAAAAAGAAATATGCTGACTTTACAATATTTTTTCACCTACTTTATAAGCATAATCATTTTTAGTAATGAATTGAACATTAATTTCTATCCCAACTTCATTCACAAATTTATCAAATATCTAAAATACAGTTAATATAACTAACAAATTCATCAAATTCTAAAAAACTGCTTCTATCAAGATTGTGGTTAATGCCAATTAGACCTACCATGGCCTTCAAGGTCAAGATCGTGGCACTTGTTCCTCCTCCGAACTTTCTCCAAATCTTCTCTAGCTTTCTTTATTTGGTCTCAAACACTAACAAACTCACCAAAACACCTCAAACACACAAAATTAAAGCCCTATATCATGCTTTAAACCATATAACACTAAAAAACACAAACACATAATCAAACTAACACTAAACATGCATAAATAATATAATTAATGAATAAAAGCATACTAAATTACCTATTAAAACATAACGCAACCTATAACTATCACATCTCCACACTTTAAATTTTGCTTGTCCTCGAGCAGAAACACCATCACAACAAAAACATAAACAAACCAGACAATCACACATATGAGCATGAATATCCAATGCACTTCACGAAAATAATTTAACTTCAAACATAAATCTTTAAGTTGTCCTAACTTATTAACTTATGAAATATGTGGCTAGACACTTTGGACTAAATATACATATTAATCAAGACCTTAACATAAAATTTGTTCACCCTTATTACTTGCACCCACATATTGATAATTATTTAGTCAATCAAAATTGTAACTATCTCTAAGTAGTTTTTCATGAAAATTTAAGCTATTCACAAAGATCATTGGGTTTTATTTACAAAAGCAATGTTTTTGTTAATTTTCATTGACATTGACCTAGCAGTTTGACGTGAAGGTAAACATTTATGATGAATGTCCCCCGGTTAGTTATGTTTTTATTCATTTGCTTTGTTGGAATGTCATTATATCCTTTTGAAGTGAAGGAAAATATTTATGATAAACGTCCCTTGGTAACTCAGCTAGATTACATTCTCAACTAGCTACTAGCTCTATTCATAACCCGAAGGCCATGGGAATAGTTATTTATTTAAGAAATACACAAATTTTTTCAGATTTTATTACCTACCTCATTTCTTTAGCTAATTCGTCTAATAAAAGGATATTAACGATGCTACTTATTCAATTGACCTAAAATTATAAATGTGTGTGGCAAATTCCTAGGGTGAATGAACTAATATTATATCCTAATTAACATATTTATTTAACCAAAGCGACCTATGACACTAATTTGACAAGCTAATAAATCTTTACAACCTAAAAGATTATGTTCAAAGCTAAACTGATTATGTTAAGTCCTAGCCATTGACATATTCACACGAGTCACATTATGAAAATTTAAACATTACTAATATGCATTATGCAAAATTCACACTTAAAATAAAAAGTACAATGCACACAACCCTCCCCATACTTAGACAACGAATTGTCTCAATGTGAGAAAAACAAATAACACGTAAAGATGGGGAAGTAAAAAACAATAATAAGAAAAACAAAAAAACAAATTAAGAGATAAAGGTTAGAGCGTAAAACCCGCCATGGCAATTGAGGTAGTGGCGGTGTTTTGAAACCAAATTTGCTTGACGATAGAGATTGGTTCACTATCATATAATTGCCTAAAAAAGAATAAGAGAACTAACAATTTAAAGCATTCCAAATCAATAAGAACTTATTTTTGGAAATTAAAACAAATCTAGCTATAAAAAAATTTCACTCTAACAACCAAACGTGCTAATTTATGGTCATTTGCTTGACCTTGCTTCCTTTGATACATAGTCAGGATCAATTATAAGCGGCTTGCTTCTACCCGTGTCGCCTAATTTTAGCCTTATATCTTGAATTAACAACTATCACTTTATTTCTATTGATATTACTTTAACATATTTATATATAAATAATATTCATAATTAACATAAGAGAAAGATTGCTTAATCATCATACATATATAAAATTAAGAATAATACAATGTACTTAAAACATTGCAATTTTATCGTATAATAAAAAATAATTACATCAAAACATCAAATAAAAAGAATAATAAAGTTATATGACTCCAAAAATATTACAACAAGAGTTTGTATTAAGAAACACAACTAAGTAAAAGCAAAACCTGAAAAAAGTATTTATAGTTAAAATTTTTATATTTATATCGTATATATAAAATTTAATACATGCATCAAAGACAAGTGAAATTAAAAAAAAAGAGAAAAAAATAAAATGCATGAAACTTTATTCAATTAAATATCCACTCAAATCGCAAATACAAGTGAAACTAAAAAAAAAAGAGAAGAAATAAAAAGCATGAAACTTTGTTCAATTAAATATCCACTCAAATCGTATTGACTCTAATTCTCATTAGGTACAAAATTCTTCCCAAACATGTAAATGCTTTCTCACCCAATATTGACTTCTAAGTCAATCTCATCTATATCAAACTCGGATACTTAGAAATCCAATCTACCAAAATATCCATATGGTCAAAGCAAATTAAATCTATAGAACTATTTCTTTTATCAAAAGTCATAGTAAATAAATCAAATCAAAATGTTAAGAAAGTATAAGAAAATATATTTAACATAATAATGATAAAAGCATACATTTTTCAAAACTTTAAATTATATCAAATAAAGATCAAGTTGTTTAATCTTTATGTTCCAGTCTATTACTTTTTTTGAAATAGATTAAATCAAATATGCTCTAACTCCTTTCGCACCTTATTGCACTTACACGTTGACAAAAAATTTGAATTATAGACCTTCGAAATTTTGGAACACTACTTTCAAATTGATCCCAACAATTAACTATAAGACAAGAAAATTAATCTTATAAACAAAATAAAGTAATGATTAATTTCTTACAAGTAACAAAACTAAAAAAAAATACATTTGGATTAAGTTTGCCTTTTTGACAAATAACAATGAGCATCCTAAAATAACCAAAGGCATCCTTATAATCCTTTTTGTTATAATCTTAAGAGATATTGCATCATCTCATAGGTAATAGCTATTGCTTTAGTTAATAGCACTCCCCAATTAAATTTAGTTTTCTTAGTAAAACTTGGTATAAAATAGACACTAGGATTAAAAATGCCCCATTTGTAAAAAACAGAGAATAAAATTGTCTTTCTCATCTCGCATTGGTGATTGAAACAAAAATATTTATAGTTAAAAGTTTTATATTTATATCGTATATATAAAATTTAATACGTGCATCAAAGACAAGTGAAATTAAAAAAAGAGAGAAGAAATAAAAAGAATGAAACTTTATTCAATTAAATATCCACTCAAATCACAAAGAGAAGTGAAATTAAAAAAAAGAGAAGAAATAAAAAGCTTGAAACTTTATTCAATTAAATATCCACTCAAATCCTATTGAATCTAATTCTCATTTGGTACAAAATTCTTCCCAAATAACATGTCAATGCTTTCTTACCCAATACTAGCTTCTAAGTCAGTCTTAACTATATCAAACTCGGTTCCTTAGAAAATCAAACTACTAAATGATCCATACGGTCAAAGCAAATTAGATCTATAGAACTATTTATTTTATTAAGAGTCCTAGTAAATAAATCAAATTAAATTGTTAAGAAAGTACAAGAAAATATATTTAACATAATAATGATAAAAACATACATTTTTTGAAACTTTAAATTATATGAAATAAAGACCAAGTTGTTCAATCTTTATGTTCCAATCTATTACTTTTTTTTGAAATGGAATAAATCAAACATGTTCTAATTCCTTTCGCACCTTATTGCACTTAAACATTGACAAAAAATTTGAATTATTGACCTTTGAAATTTTGGAAGACCACTTTCGAATTAATCCCACCAACTAACTGTAAGACTAGAAAAATAATCTTATAAACAAAATAAAGTAATGATTAATTTCTTACAAGTAACAAAACTAAAAAAAAACATTTGGATTAAGTTTGCCTTTTTGACAAATAATAATGAGCATCCTAAAATTACCAAAGGCATCCTTATAAATCTTTTTTTTATGAGCTTAAGAGATATTGCATCATCTCATAGGAAATAGCTATTGCGTTAGTAAATAGCACTCCTAAATTAAATTTAGTTTTCTTAGTAAAACTTGGTATAAAATAGACATTAGGATTAAAAATGCCCAAGTTGTAAACAACAGATAATAAAATTGTCTTTCTTATCTCACATTGGTGACTGAAACAAAAGTATTTATAGTTAAAAGTTTTATATTTATATCGTATATATAAAATTTAATACATGCATCAAAGACAAGTGAAATTAAAAAAACAGAAGAAATAAAAAGAATGAAACTTTATTGAATTAAATATCCACTCAAATCGCAAAGACAAGTGAAATTAAGAAAAAGAGAAGAAATAAAAAACACGAAACTTTGTTCAATTAAATATCCACTCAAATCGTGTTGACTCTAATTCTCTTTTGGTACAAAATTCTTCCCAATTAGCATCTCAATGCCTTCTCACCTAATGTTGGCTTCTAAGTCAGTCTCATCTATATTAAACTCAGTTCCATAGAAATCAAATCTACTAATTGATCGATATGGTCAAAGCAAATTAGATCTATAGAACTATATATTTTATTAAGAGTCTTAGTAAATAAATCAAATTAAATTGTTAAGAAAGTACAAGAAAATATATTTAACATAATAATGAGAAAAACATACATTTTTTGAAACTTTAAATTATATCAAATAAAGACCAAGTTGTTTAATCTTTATGTTCTAGTCTATTACCTATTTTCAAATGGATTAAATCAAATATGCTCTAATTCCTTTCGCACCTTATTGCACTTAAACACTGACAAAAAATTTGAATTATAGACCTTTGAAATTTTGGAACACCACTTCCGAATTGATCCCACCAATTAACTATAAGACAAGAAAATTAATCTTATAAACAAAATAAAGTAATGATTAATTTCTTACAAGTATCAAAACTAAAAAAATATACATTTGGATTAAGTTTGCCTTTTTGACAAATAACAATGAGATAAGTTTGCCTTTTTGACAAATAACAATGAGCATCCTAAAATTACAAAAGGCATCCTTATAAACCTTTTTTTATAAGCTTAAGAGATATTGCATCATCTAATAGGCAATAGCTATTGCTTTAGTTAATAGCACTCTCCAATTAAATTTAGTTTTCTGAGTGAAACTTGATCTAAAATAGACACTAGGACTAAAAATACTCCAGTTGTAAACAAAAAAGAACAAAATTGTCTTTCTCATCGCGCATTGGTGACTGCAAGATAAGGTGTAAGTAAAGAAAGATTAATTTTTAGATTTGTTTTGATTGCTTCCTTCACCCTCTTTATGACTTCATAAAAATAACTCATTTTTACCTTCTCTTCAACACCAGTCTAATGAAGTAGTCTCGCCAAAGGCTTAGAAAATTGGATGAAAAATTGATATTGGGACCTAAATACATGATCTTTAAGTATTATTATAGAAACCTACACTCCATGATTAGTTCTGACATACTAAGATACAACCTACTTATCACTTATGAACATTTTCCTCAACTCCTTCTTCAGTAGAACAAAATACTAAAGTGATAAAAAATTAGTCACAAATCTTCTAATATTAGGACGACACAAATTCTTACTATTTATGAAATCGTTTATCCTTAAATGAAGAAATCATATATGATTATAGATGAACTTCGTCACTTTGTTTTGGTTTTTTAACCTTTTGCACAGTTTCATCAATGATAAGGAAGCATCTAGCGTCTCCTATATTTTATAACATCAGGTCAATATAATGTATAACACAAGGAGCCAAATAAAAAGAATTATACCTACTTTACAATCTTTTTCTACTACTTTATAACCATAATCATTTATAGTAATGAATTGAACAATATTTTCTATCCCAACTTCATTCACTAATTCATCAAATATCTACAACAAAGTATCAATATATCTATCAAATTCAAAAAATTCATAAAAAATTCCTTCTATCATGATCGTGGTTAATGCCCATTATACCTACCATGGCCTTCAAGGCCATAATCGTGGCACTTGTTCCTTCTCTGAAGTTTCACCAAATCTTCTCTGTCTTTCTTTACCTGATCAAACACTAATAAACTCATCAAGACACATCAAACACACAAAATTAAAGCCTTCTATCATGCTTTAACCTATATAACACCCAAAAACACGAACAGTTAATCACACTAACACCAAACACGCACAAATAATCTAATTAAGAATTAAAAGCAAACTAAATTACTCACTAAAACATAATGCAAACTATAACTATTACATCTCCAAACTTTAAATTTTGCTTGTCCTCGAGCGAAAACACCAACACAATAAAAACACAAACACACCAAACAATCATACATATGAGCACGTATATACAATGCACTTCATGAAACTAATTTAACTTTAAACATAAACCTTCAAGTTATGATAACTTATTAACTTATGAAATATGTGGCTAGACACTTTAGACTAAATATACATACTAATCAAAACCTTAATGTCAATTTTTTTCACCCCTATTAGTTGCACACACATATTGATAATTATGTGGTCAATCAAAATTGTAACTATCTCTAAGTGGTTTTTCATGAAAATTTAAGCTATACAGAAAGATCAGTAGGTTTTATTTATAAAAACACTGGTTTTGTTAATTTTCATTAATATTGACCTAGCATTTTGACGTGAAGGCAAACATTTGTGATGAATGTCCCCCGGTTACTCAAGTAGGTCATGTTTTTAATCATTTGCTTTGTTGGAATGTCATTTTATCCTTTTGAAGTGAAGGAAAATATTTATGATGAATGTACCCTGGTAACTTAGCTAGATCACTTTCTCAACTAGCTACAAGCTCTATTTATAACCCAAAGGCTGAAGGAATAGTTATTTATTTAAAAAATACATAATTTTTTTTCCAGATTTTATTGCCTAGCTCATTTTTTTAGCTAATTTGTCTTATGAAAGAATACTAACGATGCTACTTATTCAATTAAATTCCTAGGGTGAATGAACTAACATCATATCCTAATTAACATGTGCATTTATCCAAGGCTACCTAGGACACTAATTTCACAAGCTAATAGACCTTTACAACCTAAAAGATTATGTTAAACGCTAAACTAATTATGTTAGGTCCTAGACATTAATATATTCACACAAGTCAAATCATGAAAACCTAAACAAGACTAATATACATTATACAAAATTCACACTCAAAATAAAAAGTACAACGCACACAACCCTCTCCACACTTGTACAACAAATTGTCCTATAAGTGAACAAAACAAACAACACAGAAAGGTGGGGAAGTAAAACAAAATAAATAGAAAAACAAAAAAACAAATTAAGAGATAAAGGTTAGAGCATAAAACCCGTTATGCAATTGAAGTAGTTACGGTGTTATTGTCTGAAAGCAAATTCGGTTGATGTTAGAGATTGGTGCACTATCTTATAATTGCCTAAAAAATAATAAGAGAATTAGTAATTTAAGCCATTCCAAATTATTAAAAAATTATTTTTGGAATTTAAAACAAATCTTGCTACATAAAAAATTTCAATCTAACAAACCAAACGTGCTAATTTATGGTTGTTTACTTGACCTTGCATCCTTCAAAACTCAGCTGGGATCAATTATGAGCTGCTTGCTTTCACCTGTGTTGCCTAATTTTAGCCTTATATCTTGAAATAAAAAATATCTTTATTTCTATTGATATTACTTTTCACATATTTCCACATAAATAATAATCTAATATACAAAAAGATTACCTAATCATCCTACGCATATAAAAGTAAGAATAATACAATGTACTTAAAATATTGCAATTTTATCATCTAATAAAGAATAATTATTTGAAAAAATCAAATAGAAAGAATAATAAAGTTCTAAGACTCCATAAATATTACAGCAAGAGTTCATATCGAGAAACATAACCAAGTAGAAGCAACACCTGAAACAAAAATATTTATAGTTAAAAGTTTTATATTTATATTGTATATACAAAATTTAATAGTTGCATCAAAGACAAGTGAAATTAAAAAAAAAGAAGAAATAAAAATCAAGAAACTTTGTTTAATTAAATATCTACTCAAATCACAAAGACAAGTGAAATTAAAAAAAAAAGAAGGAACAAAAAGCATGAAGCATTCAGTTAAATATCCACTCGAATCGTATTGACTCTAATTCTCATTTGATACAAAATTCTTCCTAAATAACGTGTCAATGATTTCTCACCCAATATTGGGTTCTAAGTCAGTCTCATCTACATCAAATTCGGTTCCTCAGAAATCCAATCTACTAAATGATCGATGTGGTCAAAGCAAATTAGATCTATAGAACTATTTATTTTATTAAGAGTCTTAGTAAATAAATCAAATTAAATTGTTATGAAATTACAAGAAAATTTATTTAAGTCAATAATGATAATAATATACATTTTTCAAAACTTTAAATCATATCAAATAAATATCAAGTTGTTCTGTCTTTATATTCCAGTCTATTACCATTTTTGAAATGGATTAAATCAAATATTCTCTACTTCCTTTTGCACCTTATAGCACTTGCACATTAACAAAATTTGAATTACAGACCTTTGAAATTTTGGAACACCACTTCTGAATTAATCCCACCAGTTAACTATAAGACAAGAAAATTAATCTTATAAACAAAATAAAGCAATGATTAATTTCTTACAAGTGTCAAAACTAAAAAAAAAAACATTTGGATTAAGTTTGCCTTTTTGACAAATAACAATGAGCATCGTAAAATTACAAAAGGCATACTTATAAACCATTTTTTAATATCTTAAGAGATATTGCATCATCTCATAGGCAATAGCTATTGCTTTAGTTAATAGCACTCCTTAATTAAATTTAGTCTTCTTAGTAAAACTTGGTCCAAAATAAACACTAGGATTAAAAATGCCCCAGTTGTAAACAACAGAGAATAAAATTGTCTTTTTCATCTCCCATTGGTGACTGAAACAAAATTATTTACAGTTAAAAGTTTTACATTTATATCGTATATATAAAATTTAATACATGCATCAATGACAAGTGAAATTAAAAAAAGAGAGGAAATAAAAAGAATGAAACTTTACTCAATTAAATATCCACTCAAATAGCAAAGACAAGTGAAATTAACAAAAAGAGAAGAAATAAAAAGCATGAAACTTTATTTAATTAAATATCCACTCAAATCATATTGACTCTAATTCTCATTTGGTACAAAATTCTTCCCAAATAAAATGTTAATGCATTCTCACCCAATATTAGCTTCTAAATTAGTCTCATCTATATCAAACTCGGTTCCTTAGAAATCCAATCTACTAAATGATCGATATGGTCAAAGCAAATTAGATCTATAGAACTATTTATTTTATTAAGAGTCCTAGTAAATAAATCAAATTAAATTGCTAAGTAAGTACAGGAAAATATATTTAACATAATAATGATAAAAACATACATTTTTTGAAACTTTAAATTATATCAAATAAAGACCAAGTTGTTCAATCTTTATGTTCCAATCTATTACTTTTTTTGAAATGGATTAAATCAAATATGTTCTAATTCCTTTCGCACTTTATTGTCCTTAAACATTGACAAAAAATTTGAATTATAAACCTTTGAAATTTTGGAACACCATTTCCGAATTTATCCCACCAATTAACTATAAGACAAGAAAATTAATCTTATAAACAAAATAAAGTAATGATTAATTTCTTACAATTAACAAAACAAAAAGAAATATACCTTTGGATTAAGTTTGCCTTTTTGACAAACAACAATGAGTATCCTAAAATTACTAAAGGCATCCTTATAAACCTTTTTTGATGAGCTTAAGAGATATTGCATCATCTCATAGGAAATAGCTATTGCTTTAGTTAAAAGCACTCCCTAATTAAATTTAGTTTTCTTAGTAAAACTTGGTCTAAAATAGACAGTAGGATTAAAAATGCCCCAGTTGTAAATAATAGAGAATAAAATTGTGTTTCTCATCTCGCAATGGTGACTGAAATAAAAATATTTATAGTTAAAAGTTTTACATTTATATCATATATATAAAATTTAATACATGCATCAAAGACAAGTGAAATTGAAAAAGATAGAGAAGAAATAAAAAGAATAAAACTTTATTGAATTAAATATCCACTCAAATTGCAAAGACAAGTGAAATTAAGAAAAAACGAAGAAATATAAAGCACCAAACTTTATTCAATTAAATATCCACTCAAATCGTATTGACTCTAATTCTCATTTGGTACAAAATTCTTCCCAAATAAAATGTTAATGCTTTCTCACCCAATATTGGCTTCTAAGTCAGTGTCATCTATATTAAACTCGGTTCCTTAGAAATCCAAACTACTAAATGATCTATATGGTCAAAGCAAATAGGATCTATATAACTACTTATTTTATTAAGAGTCCTAGTAAATAAATCAAATTAAATTGTTAAAAAAGTGCAAGAAAGTATATTTAACATAACAATGATAAAAACATACATTCTTTGAAACTTTAAATTATGTGAAATAAAGGCCAAGTTGTTCAATCTTTATGTTCCAATCTATTACTTTTTTTGAAATGGGTTAAA
>JAOQMP010000004.1:23668730-23690922 GCA_027563575.1 Erythroxylum pedicellare
CTAGTGATGGGCTATGCTGAGTAAAGAAAGTCATGAAAATATTAATTATGCCATTATTTATGATAAAAGTGATTTGAGAGGTATCATATGGTACCAATTCTAATGGTTGGCTTATTTTTCAGTATTAAAGTTTTCAGAAAACTTACTGTCACTACTATTTATTTTTTAAGGAAAAAAGGAAAATGGAAAATTGGAACTTTATATTATGAGTTTCGAACTAGTAATTGAGAAAATTTGAAATTGTGTTTTACGAAATGTTATGTTATTACCAGATTTGATGATGCACGAATAAATTGTTATGGAAAATGTTTTACCATAATCTTTATGATTGTATGGAATAGTTTAGTTATGTTATTATAAAAAGTTAACTTTTAGTAAACTTATTACATCACTGAGCTTTTTTAGCTCACCATTGACATTGTTTATCTCTCAATATAACCATTCATTTTCAGTGCATACTGTATTGCACATGTCCCCAGAGTCATCTTAGTCACGAAGAGCAGCCTCAAGGTTTCGAACCTTTTAAATTGAGCTTGCTCATAAAAAATATCTTTAAGATGAAACTCTATGGTATTAGCTTCTATAGACTCATGCTGCTTCTGCAGCTCTAATGACATAAAGGCTACCATAATACAGGTAGCTAAGTCACTATCTTTAAGATGCTTATAATATGCTCTCTGATCCTCATCAGAAGCATCAATAGCAGGTGGATCAGGAAGTGGAATGTCTAGGACATAGCCTAGCTCCTCATATATAGGAACGATTCTCAAATTTCTCAACCAATTAAGAAAATTAGGTCTAGTTAATTTACTAGAATCCATAAGTGAGCGAAAATTCACACTAGAAGACAATGAAGTTAGAATATAAATAAATGTGTGCTCATAAGGACTTGCATGACATACATATGGCTCCCACTAGTTTCAAAGAACCCATAGCTGTCATTAAAAATCTAAGAAAAATTATGAAAAATTGTCCTAGTGGGTCGATATTCGACTTTACTAAGAATGACTTGGGTTTACCCAACAAGCCATCTTAGGTCAATTAGTAGGTATCATATCAATTGCATTATAGATGCAACTATCATCTAGTGATATCAACTTGTAATGTATGCATACACATTGGGTTATCAACTTTTGATGTGCGTACATCTGATGTATGCTACCCAATTGTGGCTTTGTCTATGTTAACCTTGATTTTACTCAACAAATCAACGTTTTTAGTGAAAATTGACCCATTAATCTGAAAATCTTATTTCCACGGTTCGAACATATCCATATAGAGCGAGCTTGGGTTTACTCAACAACCTTAACACTAAAAAAATTATGGTTCTCCCCATACTAATGGAAGGTGTTAGTTTTCATATTATATGTGAGGGATTTCATACTCTGGTCTCATCTAAGTCATAGGATTATAGTCACAATGACTATATGAAATGATTTAGGAAGTTTCATCAATCACTTTCAATCTATATCCATAATCATCCATCATTCCACGTAACTAACCCTACCATGCGTTCTTTAATGCAACCATCTCACAAGGTTTTCCTATATAGGTTGTGACGTGTTATGCATCTAAAGATTTAACGCTCAATTCAACTATTGAACCGAATTGCTTTCTAATGTTGACATCGACTAATTTCTCAATACATATGTTTTCAATTCCAATTTAAAATACTAATATACCAAGTGTAATACCCTCTACTCTGATGTATCAATTAAACACTTTAATTGTATCATGCTTGCCATGTCTAGTCATATTAGACATGAAATACTCGAAATAGATTAATACAATATTAATCTATTAGATTTCCAAATAATTTGAGAACATCAAATTATCACCCTATCTTTAGGTAGTCTCCACTTCATTAAGAATACTTTGGAACTTGTTACATAACCAGTGATGACCAAAACAATCAAGACAACTGAAGACAGCAACGAGACACTAATATGACATATTTGACATCCGAAAATTTTTGGAAACCTAATTTTAAGCTAATCATTTTGACATGTATATAACATGAAATTAACATATTTCTAATCATATAAAAATGATCCGAGGCATTGAAACCAACAAACACACAATCAACACTTCAAACAAACCAGGTTTAGCAGTTTTATCAAAATTGCCCAACTCTATCTTTTGCTTGAAAAAATCATTGAAACAATTTCAATAAATGCTGAGAAAATTAAAGAGGCTATAACATGTTCACAACATTTTCGTAAATGTTTTCATAATTTATGTCCAAGAAAAACTTAACCAACCTCAGCAACCAAGTCAATCCACAATCTGTGTTCCTCAACACAGGCATTCCCAACAGAATACAAAAAATTCTCAAATAAATATTCAATCACCTAAAAAAATTCAATCTTTATAGACATTTACAAACATATTAGAAAGAGGTTGATGAAAGAAAATCCTAAAAAAAATTCTAGAATTTATTCTCGAATTTGCAAGCATGTCTATTCATGTAATATGCATAAACACAACAACTAGAACAGTAGGGAATTAATTAGCAAAAACATATCAAATCACATTGATAAATTTTTTTCTTCCGTAGACATATTCAACAACATCTCATGAGAAAATCTGGGTAAGAAAATTTCAAAAAACAATATCTTTATACTGATTTCGAATTCAACACTTATGTTATAGTTTCTCCTTTATACGGGATATAAGTGGCTCTAGTACCACTGTAGGAAAATCCCAATGCGAAAATTAAAAAAATTGTTCTGGGACTTTCCTGAAGTCCAGGATCTATGTGTTTATACAAGGAAATACCATTATACCTAGCTGAAAATTCCCAATTCACATACATGTTTATGACATATATATATATAGGAATTCATGGCATTTACATAAATCAATCATTCATATAATAACCATGTATCTTGTGTGTAGTCTCATTCATTCTTTGATCTTCTACTCATTGGGTTATCGCAATCCACAATAACCAAAACAAACCATCTCCAACAGTATCCACACAAAGATAAGAGAAACTAACCGAGTCAAACTCTTTGATCCAAAAATGGCTAGAATAAAGATAAGAGTGCTAGCTCTCTCCTTTGTTCTATGGAGAGCAAAAACGTTAAAGAGAAAGAAGAGAGAAGAAGATGATAAAGCTTAAAAGAGAAGCTTGAAAGATGTTTTTTATATACTTGTTAAAAAACCTTTCTTACAAACATCAACCTTCCTTTTTACCCTTTTTGTCTTTTATTGTTTTTGCCTTTTATGATTAAAAGACAATAAATGCAACTTATTAAAGAAGACTCTTGTCTTCCATATTGCACACACCTTTATATATATATATATATAAATACTGAGGTAGTCCAGTCACACTAAGGTCGGTCTTACTAGGTTCCAAGTGTGGAATAACATTGGAGTCCTGTTTTAGCAATATCGATGTCGTGATCTCATCGAAACATATCCCAACCTCATCAAGATCCATTTGGTTCTATTGCTCTCCATATAATGGATTTCTATCCAAAACCATTTTATGAATCCTCCGAGTCACTCTTATATGTGTGACCTATTAGGTTCCCAGTTATGTTGGGCACTTGAATTAACACTTAATCCAAGCAAGTCATGAGTGGCGTCTAGCAGCACATCATGACCCCCAATTGACCAGAAAGTAAGTGGTTTGACAAACGAACATATGCTCGTCACGAACCATCCCATAGATAATTGCTGTACAATTCTTCCTTTCACTATGCTATACCCCACTTGGTTATGAGTATGGGCAATTCTTCCTTTCACTATGCTATACCCTACTCTATATGTTAATGAAGACCTTCTTCATGACATATGTACTCAAGCCAGAGATTTCAAAGTAATGACCCCGACAAGAGGCTATAGGTATCGTCTTGTACTATCAAAGAAGTGATGAATCCTCTATTGGCTACTTAATTTTGTTCAAATACCTCAAGCTATACCCAATGACCACCCTATAAGCGACCTCTGCAAGGAAACAAGGAATGGAGTCAAAGCACAAAATAAGTATCCAAGATATCCTTGTGTGCCTCAAATCTAAGGATACTTGCCCCTTTGCTATGATGAGATTATTACTAACATTAGAATAGGATATCCATGTGATGATATCATAATAGGTCATCCAATGTACTTACTACCTCTAGTAAGCATTCACATCTCATGTTTATAGTTTCTGAGATCCACTAATTGATCAAATCAAGGAGTTTGATATGTGCTAGTCTATCTGGATTAACCATGTCCAATCTCAGTAATCCTATGACTAGGATGGTTTAGATAATGACATAATTGCATATGATAGGAATCTTAGTAGTATGATCACATCATGATTTCCTTCATGCTATGTTATATATCATGGACTTCATTAACTTGCTTATAGATCAATATCAATTCATAAATAATGAACACTAAATTAATGAAATATGCCTTTATTTATTATTGAAAATAAAGTCTGTACACAACTTTGTACAAAATATGCTAAAGGTGATTTCCTTTAGGGCACTACTCTAACAAATCTTCCATTTGACCTAAAGCCCATCGCCTTGGTATCTAATACCCATAGGCGAGTACATAAGAATCAAAGATATTATGTGATAATGGCCTTGTCAACGAATAAACAATATTCTCTCTATTTGTACATCACCTCAACCAATGATCTCCCTAATCAGATGATATCTGCAGAGTACGTGCTTGAATCGTTGATGAGAACTTGATTCCATCACAGTTAAGAACCATACCAAGTTCAGTAATGAACTTCTTGATCTAAACTACTTCTTTTGCTGTGTCTAAAGCAGCAATGTACTTTGCCTCAATTGTTGAATCAATATTCGTCTCTTATTTGGAACTCTTCTAACTGACCACCCTACCGTTTAGTGTGAATATATAACCTGATTGGGATTTGAAATCATCCTTATCAGATTGAAAACTAGCATCTATATGCCCCCTCACTTTTGGATTTCCATCTCCATATATCAAGAAAACATCATTAGTCCTTGGCATGTACTTGAGAATGTTCTTGACAACCACCCAATGACCCCAACTAGGATCCAATTGGTATATGCTCATAACACTTAGAGCATATGATACATCGGGTCTCATACATAGTATAGCGTACATGATAAATCCTACTATAAATGCATACGAGATCATATTCATGCGCGTCTTTATTGATGACATATTGGTTTATTATAAGAGTGATAAGGAGCATAAGGAACATTTAAGAATTGACTTGGAGACACTGAGGAAAGAAGAGTTGTATGCTAAATTCGATAAATGTGAATTTTGGCTAAGGGAAGTGGTGTTTCTTGGATATGTAATTTTGAAAAAAAGAGTGCATGTGGATCTGAGAAAAATAGAAGCTATAGTGAAATGTGAAGCACCTAAGAATATAACAGAAGTGAGGAGTTTCTTAGGTTTAGCTGGCTATTACAGAAGATTTGTAGGGGCTTTTTTATGATAGCAGCCCCAGTTGCCAAACTAACAAGGAAGAATTGGACATTTGTGTGGACAAAAGAATATTGGAAGAGCTTTGAGGAATTGAAGAATAGGCTCAAAACTGCACCAATTTTGACTTTGGCTTCCGGTAGTGAAGGGTATATGGTATATAGTGATGCCTTGAGGAAGGGATTGAGCTGTGTGTTGATGCAAGGAGATAAGGTGGTTGCTTATGCTTCTAAACAATTAAAGCCTTATGAGATGAATTATCCTACACATGACTTAGAGTTAGCTGCCATAATTTTTTTGTTGAAAATATGGAGACATTACTTATATGGAGTCACTACTAGGGTGTTTATAGATGACAAGAGTTGTAAGTATCTGATGAGCCAAAAAGAGTTGAATTTAGACAAAGAAGGTGGTTAGAATTTTTAAAAGATTATGAATTGATGATAGAATACCACCCGGAGAAAGCTAATGTAGTAGCAGATCTATTAAGTAGGAAAACTACTATGACACATGTGGAGATAGTGTATCTTCCTTTATTAGAGGAATTAGCCAAACTAAAGGTGACATTAAGGCAAGTTGAATTTGATTATGTATTAGCAAATTTTAGATTAAGGTCAATGTTGAATGAGAAGATTAAGGAATTGTAGGAGCAACATGAGTATTTGAGTAGGCTCAGAAAAGAGATTAAAAGTGGTAAACCTTCTAAAATAGAGACAAGAGAAGATGGGTTGATGGTGGTTGGTAATAGACTGTGTATTCCAGACCTGTTAGAGTTGAAATATGAAATTCTTGATGCGGCACACAATGCTCCCTATGCAATGAACCCAGGGAGTACGAAAATATATAGAGATTTGAAAGAGTACTTTTGGTGGAAAGGAATGAAGAAAGATATTGCAGAGTATGTTAGTAGATGTTTAGTGTGCCAAAAAATTAAAGAAGAACATCAAGCACCTATTGGTAATCTTAAACCTTTGTCTATTCCTGAATGGAAGTGGGAGAAGATTACAATGGATTTCTTGATGGGATTACCAAGAACCAAAAGGAAGCATGATGCAATATGGGTGATCGTTGATAGGCTAACCAAGTCAGTACATTTCTTGCCAATTAAGCAAACAAAGACTCAATATTGCATTGGTACAAGTCACAGTCGATAAGAGTAAATGGGTGAAACAAAGACTCAAAGCAGCTCAAGAAAAAATGAAGAGTTATACGAATGCACATAAAAAGGAGATGGAATATGAAGTAGGAGATAAAGTGTTTCTTATAGCTTCTCTATGGAAAGGAGTCTTGAGATTTGGCAAAAAGGGCAAGCTCAGTGCAAGATACATAGGCCCTTATGAGATCATTGAGAAGATTGGGCCTTTAGCCTACAAGTTAGCTTTGCCACAAGAATTGTCTAAGAACCATAATGTTTTTCATGTGTCGATGTTGAGGATGTATAGATCAGATCCTCTGTATATAGTCCAATCTTCAGAGGTTCAATTGAAAGAGGATTTGACTTATGAGGAACAACCAGTGGAGATTCTAGATTCGAAAGAGAAGGTCTTGAGAAACAAGACAGTGATGCTGGTTAAAGTCTTATGAAAGAATCATGATAGAGAGGAGGCAACGTGGGAGCCTTTGGAGGAAATAGAGGAGAAGTATCCACATCTTTTTAAGAACTCAGTTAGGAATTTCAAGGAAGAAATTCTTTAAGGGGGAAATTGTTGGACCCCAAACTTTTCTTTAATTTTTAGTTAATTTGTTATTTTTCTTAGAATTTAGTTTATTAAATTAGCAACCTTGAATAGAAATTAGAGTTATTAAATGGATAATGTTGGAATTAATTAGAGTATTGTATAGTATTAAAGAGAATAAAGGAGTTAGTCAATGAAATAAATGAAGAAGGGTATAATTGGAAGGACAAAATAAGTGAAGGGTAAAATGGGAAAGCAAGACAGAATTTGTCTTGAATTAGAAGAAGAAGAGAGGGGGTTGTGAGAATAAGAAAGAAGAAGAAGAAAGCAACGTGAGAAAGAAAGAAAAAAGGAAAGAAAATCATGGGAAGCTAGGGAAGAAGAAGAAAGAAGAAGAAAAGGAGAAATCAAGCTTGTTAGAGATAAGTTTCATCTTCTTCTTGCCTGATAGAAAAATAAAAGGGATTTGAAAGAGAATGAGTTTGTGTGGAAAGAAGGAAAAGAAACCCTAGTTGGGTATTATGGATTTCTAAACTAGATTGAGTTTTCTATTAGATGAACTATAGGTAGACCAAGTCAAAGTTAAGTTTTTGTCTTTAATTATTGAAGCTTTATGAATTTCCTTTGAATATAGGTTGAATGATAACGTGGTCTGCTTTAGGAAACCAAGGAAACTCAATCCAATAGCAAAAGGAAAGGCAAGCTTGAGTTGGATTTTGTAAGTCAATTGAGGGGGGTAATGTATTTATAGTTACTTGTGTAATGGGTAAATTCTTGCCTATGTGTGTATGTGTGAACTTCATGAATTGAATTGTTGTGAATGTTTCAAAATGCATGATGAATTTTGACTATGTTATACCTTAAAAAGGGTTATGACACTTTGAATTACATAAAAAGATGAAAAAACATGAAAGTATGAGCATATGATAAAATGAATTGAGCATGAATATATGCTTTTATATGGGCAAAAGAGGAACCATTTTGTTCTTCACGTGCACATAGACAAGAGGCTTCTCCCGGTGCCCGCTTATGGCATATGAGCTCCAAAAAATTGACCCATTTTGCTCATGATGTAAACTTCGGTTTCGCCATTTCGTTCCATAGAACCTTCGAGCCATTTGTTTGTTCAATGCATTGGATTTATTGATCATGATGAACAAATGTGTGCTAAATATGGATGGTTGAATATTCACGAGTTGACTTGTGATGATAATTGCTTAAATGTAAGTTTACAAGATTGAATTGTGGATGATTGAGTTTCTAGATAAAATGAGATATAGATGTATATTGATATACATATATGCATACACTTGAATTTGTGGCTAATTAATGATGGCTATAAATATATCAGCTACTAAGCTTTATAGCTCAACCCATATTTTTCCCTCCTCAGGTCCAGAACAAGATGATTGTCAAACCTTGTAAGGCATTAGAAACTCCAAGATAGTAAGAGATCTTTTGTAATTAAGTTAGTAACTATAACTTTTGGGATAGCTTTATAATCATATCAACATGAGCATTCATTGTAAAGCCAATGGTATGGCTTTTGATATGTAACTAAAGCTGTTTAACTCTTTTGATTTAGAAATGAAATTTGGACTTGGAAAAGATCTTTTTGTATGTTCAATTATATCCTTTGGTTGAGCTATTGAAATTATGTTGGAAGTAAGATTGTACGCTGTTAGAAATGGAATAAGATATGGTTAGCTGTGGTTGGAATTGTATATGTAAATTTTGTGTTGATGGATTGTTGGGATCTGGGTTTTGTCTGAGGGTTTTATCACAGTGAACCTTTCCAGAAAGGTGATTTTCGTGTTAAATTTTGTATCTTCGTTGTGACAGAGCCAAAGGTCTCTGTAGTGCACTTCGTATTTATCCCAAGGATGCTTGGCTTTAATTCGGGGACTTCACCGTGGCGAAGTTAGAAGTGCACCGTGACGAACTTCTCCTGAAGGTTCTATGGAGATAACTCCACCGCGAAACAATTTCATCATCGTGGCGAACCTGGCCCTGCCACGCTAAATTTCTTATAAATCTAATGCTTTCCACTTTCCTTTCGCACCATCCTCACCCGACCACCACGAATTGAACCTTGGGATTGGGATCGAGACCCGGGCTCAACATCTTCTAGTATCAGAGTGATAGTTAGACTTTGAAAATGGAGCCCAACAAAATTCTTCTAAAAATTTGTTCCCATATGACTCTAGTTTCTATAGAACTAACAACCAGACTATTTGGACTTCTAAATCATAAGATATAGACCAAATCTCACAAGCTGCTCCAAAACAGGGGTAGCATCAGTTACCATTTTCGATCCCAATTTCCAATGTAATAAACCCTAGACAGAATTTCACTGAAATCTCTTAATTTATAGGTCTTTGGGTGAGTTATGACCCAAATAATGTGATTTGTTCAACAAACCCTAGACATAATTCCACTACACGATTTTCTCTTGTCATATTCAACTAATTCTATGTAAGATAACACCAATATAACATTTCCTAGCAACCATTCCATATCCAAATGAATCTTTTTACACATTCAAATACACACAAATACAGAAATTAACTAAGTGAAGTCCCAAACCTTAAAATTGACAAAGTAGTTCTTCTAATGCCTTTCCTTCCCTTCCTCTTTAGCTTTGCTTGAATCACCAACTACAAACATCCCACTTTGATCCTTATAATTCAAGTTCTTCATAATCAAAGCAAAACCATAACTCTTACCTTGATTTCTATGTAAGATTGGCTTGATTTCTTACATGAAAAATGATGGGATGAAGAACGTTAAATGAAGTGGAGAAAAATTTAAGGTTAGAGCCCTCAAAGTATCATCCATCTCCCCTATCCGTATGCCTTTTCGTAAACTATCAAGACTCACACACATGCTTTATTATTATTTGTCACTCATGCCTTAATCCAATTAGTCTATATATTAACTTTAGAAAATTTGAATATTGGTCCTTCTTCATTCTTTAATTCCAACATTCTCCTATGATCTTATAAATTAATTTCACTCCCTATGTACTAATTTTCTAGTGGAATAAATTTCATGCAATTTGGTTAATTATTCATGGAGTTATACTTAAAATACTATAGATTGTTCCAAAAAAGGGTTAATAGTCAGAACTCAACTTCAAGGAAGAATTCAAAAATCTTAGAAGTAGAATAAAATTTTGGTTCCTTCATAAAAGTTTTATATCTCTATCTCTAGTTTAATCTACAATTTGAATTATCCAATTTTTGGGTATATAGGAGAAGATACGATCAAATTATAAAATTCTATTCAGTGGAATTTATGCATCTAGCAAGGTTCACATCCCAAATCAACTAACTTTGGTCTTATCATACAAGAGCAACGTAAAAATGCATCCAATTTAACCAATAACTTCCCATTTTCTTATGGAATAATTCATTTATCAATTCCCCTCACACCACGATCATAAATCCAAGCAAACATATCAAAAATTCCTATCTATATTTCACGTCTAAGTATGTATGTCCATGATGAAATGAACAAATTACCCATTTACCCATGTCTTTTACATTAAGTACCATTATGCCTCTCACTATACTTAGATGCACTTAATTCATTCATTATGTTCACTTCTTAACACACCCTAAACATGCTATAATACTTCTAGGACATATATTAAGGCCTTATAGTTATATGATTGTAAATTTCCAGAGGCGTTGCCAACATTATATGCGTTAGTATGCAGACCTTATATGTGTGGGAAAAAATATATAGGTTACATTGTTAATAGAGTTAGATTTCACATAAAATATCATGACATTTGACCTAGAAGCCAAAATTGTGGGGGGTTATTGAAGGATAATAAGAGGATGATTTTATAGACTTCTACGATGTCATTTCAGAAATAATAGAGTTCCATTACATCAAGGATAAAAAGTTTTTTATATTTAAATTCAAGTGGTTTAATCTTGGTGACAAAGGGATGAATATAAAAGTCAATGGCAATATTACTAATGTCAACATTAGTAACACATTGTATGATAATGAACCTTTTGCGCTTGCAAGTCAAGTGAAGCAAGTATTCTACCTCAACGACACTATATTGGCATTAATTGAAAAGTTGTTAAAAAATTTCAAAACTAAAATCTTTTTTATTTTTACGAAAGGGAAAATGGTCTAATGGGTGAAGATGGTGATGAAGGATATAAAGAGATTGAATTGGAGTTGAATAATGGAGCCATACAAATAGAAGATACAAATATATCATCATTCCATATGAGAGATATTGATCCCATGATACTAGAAGCAAATGAAGTATAAGCCAATCTTGTCATAGAAGGAGATAAAGACCATATTAAGGATGAATTATAAGAAAATGATGAAACTTTGGCTAAATATAATAGCGATGAAGAGTCAAATCATAGTGCAATTAATAATGATGATTTTTAAGAACTTGATCAATGATGACTATCATGAATGTGTTCTTTATATTGTCTCATGTAATGTAGGTAACATTTATGTTAATGTGTATTATTGATTGTGTACTTATGATAATGTGTATTATTGATGTTCAATGATGGTTGATTATGTTTATGTTTATTGTTCATGGTTGACTTATAGTAACGTGTATTGTTGATGGTTAACTTATGTTAATGTGTATTGTTGATGGTTAACTTATGTTAAATGTATATTGTTGATGATTGAATTATATTAATAGGTATTGTTGATTTTTGACTTATGTTAATGCGTATTGTTGATGGCTAACTTATATTAAACGTATTATTGATGCGTATTATTGATGACCGACTTTTGTTAATACTTATTGTTGATGGTTGACTTATGTTAATATGCATCGTTAATGTTTGACTTATATTAATGTACATTATTAATGGTTGAATTATTTTAATGATCGAATGTATGCTGATAATGATGACTAGATGTATCATGAAAGTGCTATTTATATTGTCTCAAATGTAATATTGGTAACATTTATGGTGAACATATGCATATTGTTGATGATTGACTTATGTTAATGTGATTAACGTTAATGATTGAATGTATGTTGATAATGATGATTGGATGTAATGTAATATTACTAGCATTTATGAGTTTTTTTTTATAGATATCCAATATTTCAGCACCAAGTAGAAATAAAAGGAAGAAGGTGGCATAAATGGAAATTAGAGAATAGAGGGATCTGTAAATTTAACCTTATCAATCAATTGATGCCATCAATTTAACTCTTAGCCAACAACAACATTCTCCCCATATGTCACTGAAATTAATCATACATAACTTCATTTAACCTCAACCAATAACGATCAACTAGTTTGGTTTTGTTAATCTTTAACACTTACAAATAGACTTATGACTAAATATATATTTATATATTCTAATATTTCCTTATCATTATTGGTTTGTTTTTAGGTTACAATGCTCAAAAATATATAGAGGTAAAACTAGAGGTTTTGAATTGCAACAAACGAATGTTGTAATGAATAGCAAGTTGTCAATACAGATTGATACTCAACAAGGTCAACCTATAAATAAGATCCAATCTATAAAATTTTCAAATGAGTAGGGAATTATTGCGATAACAGAATTTCCTTATCTAAAACATGTTAAGGAGTTGAAAGAAGACAATTTGCTTGAAAATGCTTTCAATAAAGTTGCGGTGATGTTTCAATATATTTACTATATACAATATTGTTTCAATTATTTTAAGATTAATAACAATTTTATTTATTGTTCACAGTTGAAATTGAATATTATTGATATCAAGAACCAAGATATTTCCAACTAGATGACTTCATTAATGAAGCAAAAGACCAAGGATCACCATTTTAAGTTGCATCAATATTATAAATCTTTTACTTCTTATGCGGAGGCATGGAGACATTTTCCTAAGCGAATGTCTCAAGAAAATTTGAATAATTGGTGTGATTATTTGGTTAACTTGAAAGTTTAGGTTTATTTTCTTTCCCTTCACATTTTCTTCCATTAATTTTTTTAGCTAATTCAGCAACTACCTAATCTTTTTTTATTTACATAAGAAATTGTGAGAAGGCAAAGGTCAGTAGAGGAAAAATGAAAACACCCCATAATCAAGTATCCAAATTATTTGTAGTTGCTCGAGATTAATATGTAAGTTCTTTGTTTGCAAGTTATAATTATATCAATCAAAACTATATTATTTATTTTTCCTTTTATTTTTCTTTCATAAGATAGAGTGAGAAGGAAATAAATGGACAAGAGTGTGATAGGAACACACTATACATAGTCACTCATTATGAGGAAGGTAAAGGGTGGATGTCAGAAGAAGCATAAAATAACTATGTAAGTATCAATTTTTTTTAATATTTTACTTCATTTATCAATGTAGCAGTAAGTAATAGGATCAAATATTGGATTTTTAATTTTATAATAAGATGCAAGAGTTATTAGAAAAATCAATATCTAAGTGGAATGAGGTTAATGTAAAAGACATTTATAATATCATACTTGGTATACATTATGACTATGTCAAAGGTCTTGGCTTTGGCCCTGAGCCAAATGTTTCAACGTAATCAATAAAGTAGTTATTCAAAACTTCAAGAGGAAAACAAGACGCTTATGGTTAAATTACAACATACTTGAGCAAAATTAGCTAAACATGATAAATTATTTAGAAAATTACTTAGCTCATATTATGATAACAATGAAGATAAAAGTGAATGTTATTAATTACATTTCTTCTATTTTTTTCTTTCAATTCCTGTTTGTATTTTAATTTTAATTTAATACCTTTTTCTTGGATTACAAAATTGATAAAGATGCAATTACTGAATGATTATGTCATGAATGTTAAAGTTATATGATGTTTGCTTTAATTAGAATTTATTCTTTCAATATTGACAATATTTTAAGTATATTTTAGCTAAGCTTTTTGTATTATTACAGGTTCATCGGATAAACCTAGCTAGTCATTTTTTTTGTAATCTTAGCATTTATAATTTGTAAAGTGGTTTCAATAGGAAAATCTCAGTGCGTGCATCATATGCACGCGATGCGAAAAATAAAAAAAATTATTCCAAGACTTTCCCGAAGTCCAGGATCTATATAGGTACAAGGAAATACCATTATGCTAGAAGAAAATTCGTAATTCAAATTTATGTTCATAACATATATATATATATATAGGAATTCATGGCATTTATATAAATCAATCAGTCATATAATAACCATGTACCTTATGTGTAGTCTCCTTCATTCTTTGATCTTCTACTTATCGGGTTGTCATAAACTACAATGACCAAAACAAACCGTCTTTAATGGTATCCACGCAGAGAATGGAGAAACTAACCGAATCAAACTCTTTGATCTAAAAATGGCTAGAATAAAGACAAGAGTGCTAGCTCTCACCTTTCTATGGAGAGCAATATGAAGGAGAGAAGAAGATGGTGCAAATCATGAGTGGCGTCTAGCAACACATCATGACCCCTAATTAAATGAAAAGTAAGTGGTTTGACGAACAAACCTGTGCTCATCACAAACCATCTCACGAACCCTACCATAGAAATTTTTTATACAATTCGTCCTTTCACCATGCTATACCCCACTCGGTTATGAGTATGGGCAAAGTGTCAACTCTCACTAGACTGACTACATCAAATCTAGTCCAATTGATATCAGTTCTCATCTTGGGACTCATTATTCTATATGTCAATGAAGACATTCTTCATGAAACATGTACTCCATCCAGAGATTTCCAAGTAATGACCCCGATAAGAGGCCGTGGGTATCATCTTTTTCTATCACAGAAGTGGTGAATCTTCCATTGGCTACTCAATTACCTTCAATACCTCAAGCTGTACTTAATCAACACCTTATGAGCAACCTCTACAAGGCAACAAGGAATGGAGTTAAAGCACATAATCAGTATCCAAGACATCCTTGAGTACCTTAAGTCTAAGGATACTTACACCAGTGCTATGATTAGATTATCACTAACATTAGAATAGGGCATCCATATGATGATCTCATGGTAGGTTATCCAAAGTACTTACTACCTCTAGTAAGCATTCATATCTCAACTCTAAACATCTCATGTTTACAGTTTATGAGATCTACTGCTTGATCAAATCAAGGAGTTTAACATGTGCTAGTCTATCCAGATTAATGATGTCCAATCTCAGTAATCCTATGACTAGGATGATTTAGATACTAACATAATTGTACATGATAGGAATCTCAATAGTATGATCAAATCATGATTTCCTTCATGCTATGTCATATACCATGAACTTCATTAATTTGCTTATAGATCAATATCAATTCATAAATAATGAACACTAAGTTAATGAAATATGCCTTTCTTTATTATGGAAAATAACAACTTTGTACAAAACGTGATAAAGGCAACTGCCTTTAGGACACTTCTTTAGTAGTTGCACCCTCCCGAGTGCCAAACATTGACCAAGGCTCACCATCACTCGTACAATTTCAAAATTTAGACTTTAAAGGTCTAACAGTAGACTACTACAATGTGTGATATTAATGGATGAGACATCAATCAAGTTAGAGCTTATATCTTATTATAGGAATTATTAGTATTAATTCAGAAAACAAAAAAGGCTTGTGATACCTATTATAGAGCAAAACAAACATACTTTTCTTTTCTTTAGTAATAATAATGTAGATAATTATTTTGATTTGATGCATTCTCATTTTTGGGATTCTTATTAAGTAGCTTCATCTTACAATTCTTATTATTTCCTTACAATTGTAGATTATTATAATTATGTTAATTGAGTTTTTATATTGAAAAAAAGAGTAAGGCCAATAAATGTCTAATAGATTTTTATATGATAGTCATAACTCAAGTTAGAAAAAAATAAAAAGAATTTAGAGTGATAATGGGTTAGAGTTTAAGTTTGGACCAACATAAAGCTTCTATAGAGATAATGAAATAGCTTCTTAGATTTGTTTTGTTGACACATTATAGCAAAATAGGAGACTAGAGCTAAAATATAGACATATCATAAAGATGGATAAAGTACTTTATTTTAAAGGTTATTTATAAATCGAGATTATATTTTGAATTAAGCCACTATGTGGACACGTTATGATTTTTGGGTTTCTCTATTATGCTCACAATAATCATAGATAGAAAGACAATTTACAGTTAGGAATAGGCCATATATTTTTGTGGGTGGTTAGAAATTATATGACTTTGAGAAGAACATTTCCTTTTCTTTACAAGACATGAAGATATATTTCTTTTGCACATAATATTAGATAGGTTGTATGGATATCAAGGGACACAGTATTTACTTAGGGACATTTATTTGACATGGGTCAAAATCCTGATCAAAATGGTGTTAAATCACAATTTTAAGAAGGAAAAATGGCACTATGCTAGAGGAAAAGGGGAATACAAACTAAGGGCATGGAGAAATTCTTCAAAGGAATGATGTGGAAGATCATAGTAGGTAAAGAAGAATGAATAGACTGCTAGTACATCTAGATGATTATATTATGTAGACAGCTTATGTACATTAAAAGTTATATAAAAAATGCTTCTATATTGAAGACTTGGGGCATTTAATTATTTCACTACATGAAAATAACAAATTACTGATGCAACATTGCCGGCAGAAAACATTTTGTAGTAAATTAGCGATAGAAATGGATTATCTATCTATAAATTTGACGAAATTTTTTTGCAACGAACAAAATATCCATCAGTAAACGTGGAGGGAAAATATTCGTGCATGTTTCCCAAAGGAATATAGCGATGGAATAGTAAAGTCCATCGTAAAACTAGGCAACAACGGATTACAGGAAAAATAAGCATATTGAATACCAAAGGAATCACAATTCTGTCGATAAAATGCCGATGAAACTATGTTTCCATCGATAACTAACGAATTGTTCATAAAATAAACTAATGTCATTTGGTTTTAATCCAAATGGCATCATTTTATTCACCTATGTAACAAACCCGAAGCCCCCCTTCTTCCCCTTTGTTATTTTCTCTCTTCTTCCCACCATTTTTGGTCCTCTTCCTCCCAAACTTCCATCATCAATTTTTGCTTCATTTTTTGGTCCATCCGGCATCATTTTTAGGTAACAAAACTATTGGGTTTATTTTGTCTACAAAAATGAAGGTGTTAAGTGGTTATATATATGATCGTAAGTAGGTGGGTATGTTTTGTTTGAATTGTTGGTTTATGCATTTTTACATTGAATTGTTGGTTTATTTGTGGATTGTGTTGTTGTTGCTAAATAATGAAAAAATGCAACTGTTTTGTAATTAGTTAGAGATAATTCAAGTTGCCTTTGAATTGTTTACTGAAATGTCTCTTAGGGGTATATTAGCTGAATTAGAAACAAATCAAATTAGAGTTATTGTATGCTTGAATTAGTTTGATTGTGTTGGTGAATAAGATGTAAACTTGTCTTGCTCTTGTGTATTGTTTAGCTTATTCTTAATCTTGGTATTGGTAATCAAAAATGGAGAAATTAAAATTACAAGACAATTAAAGTAAATGTTTGAATAAGAAACAATTAGTTTGCTTTGTTATGATTAATATTTCATATATAATTGATTGATTTATGTATTTATAAAGAGATAAGATGCTAAAAAGAAGTTGTATGTCTTTTTCATATACAAATGTATACCATATAACCTATAACCACAAATAACAAAGCAAATTATCAAATGCTTTTAGTAAATGGTAAACCAACGGAACAAATGGTACAACATTGGAATTAATGAAGATAAAATCCCAAATCCATATTTTAGGGCTTATTAATTATGTTGACATCATACATCATTAATTGTTATCATAATTAATGATGTATGATGATATAAAGATCTTTTTCTAGCTATTATATCTCCATGGATCATTCTCTTATTTCTAGGGAAACCTAGAAATAAAATACAATTTCATTGTCCTCGATAGAGGTTTGGTACATAAGCATAGCAACCATAACTTGTCAACTTCTATGGCTCAACTACTTTCTTCAAGATCTAAATATTCTTATATAGCTTATACGAACCCTCCTTTGTGATAACAAAGTTGCACAATAAATGCCACAAATCCTTGTTACCATGAATGAATAAAATAGCTTGATATTGATTGTAATTTCACCAGAGATAAGGTACAAGAAGGTTTTTTATATACTTCCTACATCCTCTTACATTTACAACTTGTAGATATAATTGATAAAGCCTTAAATCAAATGCAACATCAGTTTAAGTTGGGTCATATAGAGGCTCTAACTTAAGGGAGATGTGAAACATATAATAACATATTGTAATTAATTTATAATTTTCACATGTACAATTAATTATAGCTTTTTAGAAATTTGTTTAAGAGATAATAAGTTGGGTTTACTTGTATATAAGTATGATATAGCTATATTAATTGATGATTGGATTTATATTCTATCTTTCTCTCCCTTTTCATTTCTTTTGTAAATTATTTTGATTTCTTATATCCCCCAAATTCGTTCAACACACAAAACTTAAAAACAAATGGATTAAAAGCAAAATCATAGTAACAACAAACATTTCCATCAAATCAAAACAACCAATGTTATCACTGTATAAAGAAGAATAGACCTAGGGAGAAAGTAAATGTGTTGAGAATAATGTAATATAAATAAAACACTAGACTAATACCTAAATCACATAACTAGTGGCATACCCTTACTAAAGCTACAACAACTGTGTAGTAGTGATGGGCTAATGATAGTTAGTGAGTGATGAAAACTTCAACATAGAGTAAGAAATGAGAAGAGTATACTCTGAACGTGACATTAGAGATTTAAAGTGAAATGAGAGTTAGGGGGAACTGATATAGGGAAATTAATTTTGTTTATCTTAATAGTTTTTATCAATTCTTATTTTCTATTAGATATTTATTATATACTATATTGATTAATATATTCCTAAAAACTATTCATAAAATTCAAAATGATAATTTAGTATAGTATTAAAAAAATTTGTACTCTTTTTATAATAGAAAATTCCTAGCTTTGGCTTTACCTACCATGCTTTGATTGTAGGACCAAACATAACAAATGTAAATGACAAATAGATAGAATGAACTGCTTTAACTTTGGCTATGTCTCCTTGATCTTTTATGCTTTCAATATTAAATGTTTAATTAAAGACCAAGGAAACAAATAAATCACTAGAGTAATTAGTCATCAATTCATTCTTTTAAATATATTCATGCACCATTACTATTTTCCTTATACTTTTAGATGAGTGCTTTAAACTTTTGACTTTAGATGCACTAAAAGAATAGTATAAATTTTAGTTGTTTATAAGTATATTTCATATTCTTGTGGAAAACAATTATTGATGATTTGGTCAATTATAGATGGCATAAACTATTAATATGAGAGGGTTTTTTTAATTCCTTTCGAGTTTAAAAATTAATTATAAGAGTTAAATGAAAAAATAAACTTGCTTTATTATATGTTAGATTAACAAACTTATATGAAGATATGCTAGAATTAATTCTACTTTTACTTGACTAATTCTGATGGAATTAACAAACCTAGACACGTCTCCATGATATTTAATATGAGTCAAAAAACAATTTAATATTTCAATTGCTAAGTTTGCTATTATGTTCTATTTAGTTATATATTAAGTGTGGATGCCATTCAAAACTCCTAGTCTTTTTATAATTTATTTTGATTAAGATACATAGCTTGGATCTATATGCAAACAATAATAGTATGTATCTCTGAAAGCTAGAGATTAAAAAACCTCATACCATGGCCAATAACGCATACAATGTTAGAGACATTGATATTAGAAGAATTAGACAGGGAAAAAATACAATCATCACTTAAATTAACACCAAACATAAAGGGATTTAGTTCAATTATGAACTTGAAGTAGAAAAACCAAAAGCTAACTTTATTAAAGGATCAAAAAATGCCATCAGATTTAACTAATGCAATTTATCTTATTTTCTTAACAAATATTAGAATAAGTGTATTATATTAAAAATGAAATATTCTTTTTCGCAAGCCATATCTTATGTTAAAGAGTGTCGCTCATCCTTCTTCTTTGTAGTCTGAAGTTGTCCATCCATACAGGTCAGTCGTCTAACTAATTTATACCATATGTATTGCTTTAATAATATGATTATGATATGTTTAGGTTTTATGTGAATGCAAAGGAGGTCTTGATTTTGTGTTTTTATTTAGAATATTCTTATAATCATTTATGAGTTTTTATGTTCTTCTTTAATAATCTAAGTATTTCTGTACGTGGAATGACTTTGAGATGTTATGGATGATTTGAGGCATTAATAAAACCCTAGGACGATATATAGGCTGAAAACCCGTGATGCAGCTCCCCTGAGGCTTATCGTGAAAAATTCCACAAGCTTAGGAGTCATAGTAAAAACTTATTTTCTTGATTCATAAGTGTAAACCTTGCCACGTACCATAGTTTTGAAATTAACTGTAGGTGATAAATTCAAACATAAATACTTCAACTTCAATATGATTAATGCAAACTTAGTATTAACATAAGAAATTCATACGTTTAATAGACAAGACAATTGTTTGCATAATAAAACCCTAGGACAATATATAGACTAGAAACCCATGATGCAGCTCCCGTGAGGCTTATTGGTGAAAAATTCCACGAGCTTAGAAGTCACAGCAAGAACTTGCTTTCTTGATTCACAGGTGTAAACAATGCGACGTACCATAGTATTGAAATTAATTGTAGGTTATTAATTCAATTGATTAATACTTAAGAGATGTGAAAATTTTAGATGTTCTATAAACTTAGGGGACATGAAGGATACTAACTATGAAATCACTCTTTTAAATTAACAGTTTTGCAAAAATGAGTAATGTTGATAGATCTTGGATGTATAGAGTAATGTTGATAGATCTTGGATGTATAGATGATTAATACCTGATAGTTTCATTAATCCAGAGTTTGTTGAGGGAGTTAAAGCTTTATTCATTATGCATATTCTCAACCTGCATATATGGATGGCACAAAGTTTAGATGTCCATGTAAAACATGCAAACACATTCGTTTCCTTCCTATTGATGAAGTGAATGAGCACTTGTTGAGAAAAGGGTTTGTCCCAAATTATTTTGAGTGGACATGATATGGGGAACCATTGATTTGTAGCACCTCAAGAGGTAATGAAACACACCCATCAGTGAATGTAGATGAGTTTAAAAGGCAGATTAGAGTTAGAAAAAAATAATATGGGTGCAAATGAAAATCCTTATATGCAAATTGTTTATAGTGTAGTTGGTTATATCTTTTAGGAAACATAGAAAATCTTGAAGAAGAATCAAACCCACATGCAAAACAATTTTTTAACTTACTACACTCAACTAACTAAGAATTACGGTCAAATTTGTGAGACAATGACTCAATTGTCTTCAGTTTCTCGAATATTGAACATAAAGTCTGAAGGGCATATTTTTAATTGTAATTTTGATAAAATTCTTAGATGGTATAATGAATCATTGCCTCCTGATCATACAACGGTTTATTGTTTTTACAATATGGAGAAACTTATTAGGGGTATTGGTTTACTTGTTAAAAAGATTGATTGTTGCAAATTAGGATGTATGTTGTATTGGGGAGATGATGTGGAATTACAAGAGTGCAAATTCTGTGATCAATCTAGGTTCAAGCCTAGAAAACGTTCTATGAAACAAAAATTAGTACCATGAAAGCAAATGTATTATTTCCTACTAACTCTGATTTCCTACTAACTCTAAGACTTCAAAGACTATATGCTTCTGATGTTATTGCATCTCACATGAGATGACATAATGAACACAAATAGGAAGACAAAATATTGATTCATCCATCGGATGCACTAGCATGGAAACATTTTAATAACACCTTTTATGAGTTTGGAGCTGAAAGTCAAAATGTTAGGTTGGGATTGTCGACGGATGAATTCCAATCTTTTGGTTAATCTAGCTAACAATATTCATTTTAGCCAATCATAATTACTCCTTATAATTTACCTCCATGGATGTGTATGAATAAGGCATATATGTTCTTGATAGTGATTGTGCCAGGGCCTACAAATCCAAAGCATAAAATTGATGTATTC
>JAOQMP010000004.1:23706665-23731720 GCA_027563575.1 Erythroxylum pedicellare
GGCCATAAACAACCACTTGGGAATTCTCCATTTGTGATAGCGAAGAGAAGTTAAAAATAATTAAATTCTTAATTCTACCATTGAAAATGAGAGGCATCAAAGGTAGAATAGTGGAGCTTTCTCTACTTACTTGTTACCTTTAATCTTGAACCAAGTCTGTGCACACTGTGATGGAAGGTGGAGGTGGTGGTTGATGGTGGTTGATGGTCGGAATTGGTTTTGGGGATATTTGAAGATGTTTGGACAAGTTTAGGATTTCTCAGATAAAATTGGGACAGGTTATTTGAAGGCATTTTTTGGGCTAATTGGGTGGGAATTTGATTTCCAGGAAAGAAGCAAAGTTGTAGAACTTTTTGTGAATTACAATTTAGACACAAAAATCTGATTAATTGGATAAGGGATGATTGAGTTATGGTGGATTTTGTGGTGACATGTTAGTTTGGGTGATATAATGAACACAAATGATGAAAACAAGAATTTTGAGGATGCGGAGGTTCAAATTGGATAAGTATGTCTTCTGGAGATTTTTAATGTAAGATGTGAGGAACAAACTTGAAGAGGGAATTTTTTGATGTGATGAACACAGGAAACAGAAACTAGAAAACGAAACAGCAACTCGAACAGAATTCTGGAAATCGCACAACACACAAACATTGAATGTTGTCGGCAAACAAACAAGCCCTTTTGATTATTTTCGGAAAACAATCAAACCCTACAGATCAAAGTCTGAATTTTGAGAGGAAAATATCTCGTTTTTTATTTCTTAAAATTTGTATCTATTTTTTTTACAAATGAAAAAAACATGAGTTTAAATACGGAAAATGCAAGGAATGAAAATAGTCACATGTTGACTTCTCACATTCCTTTGGCTCTGTAGCTAATTAGTATCCATAAATAACCCATTAACATGTAATTAAAGTCTAAACATAACATAAACATGGTAAATAATAAAGGTAAATAAGAAAGTAAAAGACTGAATTAAAAGTCTCGTGGTAAATGTTCACTTATTCATTTTTCTGGTCAAGTTTAGATTTGCAAACGGGATTCTATATTGTAGCCGGCTTAGGCTTCTTCCAAATGGGCTTCAATATTTTGCTCATCTATGACCGACCTACTCCTTTGCTTGGGCTTGGGCTTGGACGAAAATAGGTTGAGATGGTCCTCCATCACACTGTTTATGAGCAGTAGCCAAATCACCCTTACAAGAGCAACCTTATTGCATAGATTGACCTGATTCATGACTGTTACTTTCCAACCCAAGATGGCAAATCTTACAATTTTCTCAACTTTAGCCAAATGTACTTTTACCGTGGTTACTCCATTCTCTATCTCCACCTCTACAGAGTAATCAGACACTGAAGATTCTCTCCTAGACTCCAAAACAACCCCATAAAAAAACTCCAAGTCTGAGACACTTAAAACTATAGTCATCATAAGACTCACCAATTGTCGAATAGAACAAGGAGTCTAGTTTTTAACATCTACAATTCAACCAAATAATCATTTACAACTATGAACTACCCCTCGTGTGTATATAAATATACTTCCAACTCCACATGAGAGATCAAACGTGAATGTATCTGGCGATTGCTGGAGAGAACATTTATGCCAAAGGACTGGCAGGCAGATCGATGGGAGGGATTAGAGTGATGGGCAGTGATGATCGTAAGGGAGGACAGCTTGGCGATAAGGATTGGAGTGATCGGCAATGATGATGCGTGAAAGAGGAAAGACGTCAGATTGGACAACCCTATTGCTAAGTTTGTGAGAAAAACAAGATGAAAATTTGGGGATTAAAAGTTAATTTAGGGTTTGTAGTAAAAATTTGAGTGATTTTTTTTCTTTTCTAAAAATCTACGTAAGTTACATGTGTTTTTAACGTGACATTTAAAGACCAACTAGCCTATACATAACAGCGGATGTATAACACCTCTAATTTCCATCTAAAATAGCTTAATATTGAGCAAATTCGAGAAAGTTTATACTTGTATCGAGCAGTTTAAAAAGTTTGATCCTAAATTGATCAAACTCAAATAAGATAAGAGCATTCAGCCAAGATTTGGCCATTTCATGTTTAATTCCCCCTTTTTGTGGAAAACTTAAATAAGGAGCCGATACTGAATCTTGCATACCATTTCAGAAAAGTTGATTCATACTCTACTAAGCATTAAATACTTCAAATTGAATTCGTTTTTTTTTTACTTGTATGCGGAAAGAATATGGTTTTAAGTCCTTTTTCTAGTGCAAGACATAAATAAAAGAGCGTTGGCAATGAATGCTGCCTCGAATATAATACATGTATGATTTAGTTAATTTTCCATGTGAATGACTGAGTCTATACAGAAGTTATACACTGTTGCCAAAAACTAAAATCGCGCCCCAACATCACCATTCTCCAACGAGGCAACACATAACCCAAGAGAGGGCAAAAGGGAAATGAGAGAGGAAAAACAAAAAAGGTCATACCCAGCAGATTGCGTTGTACAATTGTTAAACCTATACATCTTCTAAGAAATGGCGATATACAGAAAGAAATACAAAACTGTGCTGCCTAATCATCTACTCGTTGAATTTCTCCCATCATGATGCGATTGCTAGTGACCTTAAAACCAAGCAGTGCTGGATTAATTTGCCTCCCTTTCTTCCCTTTCTTTTTACCACTTTTGGCGCCTTGTCCGCCCTCTGATGACTCTGAAATTCCCACCGAATGGACCTCAGATGCTGTAGTCTTCCTGGTATTACTTTTCAGCATGTCAATGAATGAGGGCTCCGATACATCAGCCTCACTACAAGATGAAGTATGTCGGAAACCCAAGTCTCTTTTGCTGTCATTACTTTGGTTTGCCGGGTTTCCACCTGAACATTTTACAGATGCATATTGTTACTTTTCTAAATGGCATCATGCACACAACCACATGATCCAAGACACAATCTCTAAGCAATCAGCATCTCTAATATAGCCATGCCAACTGCTGAGACCACATATGTCATGGGCCACAAGCTCAATACAAAAAGGAGGACAACTAAAGATTACCGTCATCACTGTTCAAAGAACTTTTCCCCCTTGCTGCTGTATCAGAGACTAGCTCAGCTAACCCTTCCTGGGATGATAAGGCATGAGATACAGGTTGACGCCTCAGTAAAATACTCTCTTGGACTTTTGATGGCACAGGCACCCTGTCGTATAATTAAAGAAAGATATAAAATCCTTCAATATATATAGAAGCTTGACGAAAAAACACATCTTCTCATGAAACATATAGGACAAACATAAATTTATAACATGGAAGACTCTTACAGCAGCGAATGTCCATGCAGATTGCTTTGATATATTAGTTAACAATTTTATAGCAAGTGTACATTTAAAATCTATATATTCTGCCCAAAAAGCAAAGATGCACACCAGTAAAATGCGTCTTTAAGAATAATCACAAACTTGTTACCAACCCCCTAAATATAGCACAACTTGAAGTCACAGATTATCATTATAATCACAGACAACTCCATGCTTAATGAAAAACTTACCGGTTTATGGTAAGATCTACAGCCAAAGAATTTTGTGGTGCAACCTTGTCCTCATAAAACCCTGCATTACCCCCTGACAGAATGTTTAGAACATTGAACTTTAAGAAATAAATAAATTGGTCACAGAAAAAATAAAGATGAACTTACCAGCAATATCAAAAGAACACTGACGGCTAATTGCATTAACATCCTCCCCACGGTCCGCATAAGCTAACCTTACTTTCTCAGCTACACTATCATGAATATCAGAAGCTGAGCTCTTTGTCACACCCATATTTTTGGATCCACGTCTCCTCTCTTCCACCTCTAAGTAATCTTTATTGGTTAAAGGCTTATCAGTAATACTACAATCCGTTAAAACAGACTGAGCAGTCCCACCAACTCCAGACACAAAAGAATGCCCTTCAGTTGTCACTCTGGGATCAGATCTAAATGCTGAATTCTCATTGCTCTCTACAAAACTTGCCTGCTCATTAGCAGTATGCAGATCTGCTGGTTCAGAAACATTCGAACCATAAGAACCTACAGAAAAGGAGTTATTTAGAGTTTCTTGTCCTGGAAAAGCACCAAAGGTGTGGTCTAGAGAACCTGATCCAGAATAAAGACCAGATGCCACCCCTCTCTCAAAAGGTGCTCCTCCATTAACATGCAGCGAATCAGCCATTTGATGGCCTGATCTTTGATTAAGTAATTCCATTAACAATCGCCTTGACTTGTCATCATTTGATCCATCTGACATCCATGAACTTGAATCTTCAGCAGCTGGTTTAACTTCTGATTCCCTCCTTTGCCGCTCAGCATTAATGTGCAATTGCTGAACTTGGGATTCCATCCAGTCATTTGTTAGCTGCCCATTGTTTTCGGACCAGCGCCCCCCAACTGCATCCAACTGTGAAGTGTGGAATTGATTTGGAACCATAGGATGATGAAGACTGTGAGATGGTATGCCAGAAGAAAATGTGCCACCTTGACCAGCAGATTGCATACGTGTATTCAGATCTTGCATCTCCAAACCACGAGTGCGAACCATAGCATTTACTACATCCATGTTCATCCCTGATGCACCAGCAGGCGAGGACAGAGATCGCTCAAAAGGTACCGAGCCAGGCTCATAAAGCCCTTGCTGAAGCCTATCTTGAAATGAAAGATTCCGCTCTAGTTGAGCCAACTGGCTCTCATGTGGCGACATCTGCTGTCGTTGATAAAAATCTAATGGCTTAATACCTGAAGAGTGAGCTCTATGGTTACTAGCAAGATTCCCCAGGAACTGACCAGTTTCATTGACAGGCCATACAGGATCAATTCGTCTTTCCTCTTCCAAATTTCTTCGCTGCCTCAATGTCATTGACAACTGTCTTGCCTGCAGCTGCTCTAGGAGAATCTTATGCTCTAAAGATTGTACTTGCCCATGCTGTCCACGAGGCAATAGCTCAAATAAATCTCTTTGCTGTTCTTGCTGTGCCACCGGACCTAATTTTGATTGAGCAAGCTGGTCTACCTGTGGAACAAAATGCCTGAAAGGAATATGGGAGCGCTGTTGCACCTCCTGCAAAAGTTGCTGCTCTAATAAAACCTGATCAAGAGCATTGTTTGCTCTAATAGGATCAACACGTGAGTGCGGAAGCCCAGGTTCAGGAATGTGATTCTTCAACTGTTCAAGAAGCACCTGTCTTGCTTGCAACTGTTGTCGCTCCTGTAAAAGCTTTTGCTGTTGATGAAAGTGTTGCTGCTGCTGATGATGATGATGCCGTTGTTGGACCTGAATCTGTCGCTGCTGTTGTAGCCTTAGTGACAGAAGATGTTCCAGATCCTCAACAGTATGGTTGGCAGACTGTTGCTGGTGAATTAGATTTTGACTTGCCACATGTGAATGCTGCTGTTGTAGCCTTAGTGCCAGAAGATGTTCCAGATCCTCAACAGTATGGTTGGCAGGCTGTTGATGGTGAATCACATTTTGACTTGGAACATGAGAGTGCTGCTGTTGTAGCCTTAGTGCCAGAAGATGTTCCAAATCCTCAACAGTATGTTTGGCAGGCTGTTGATGGTGAATTAGATTTTGACTTGGCACATGTGAGTGAGATGACAAAATATTTCGTTGATGAAGTTGCTGCTGCTGATATTGGCGGGATATGAGCTGCTCTGCTAGAACAAAATGATTCGACTCTTGCTCGTTATGTGGCAAATGACGTGCAGCAATGGCATCTGGAATTGAGTTGGGCACAGAAAGTGCATCTGGTCTGAAAATATCAGTCCATTTGTCAGCAGCAGAACCTGTATCATTCACAACATCATAGGAGGCAGAGCCTTCCACATTAACAGGAACATCCAATGTCTCACTAGATCTAGTATGAGAGCCTTCAAGCTCTGACCAGAACAAGCCAAAAGGATGCAACTTATTATCCTTCTGATATGGCAGAGCTGGTTCTATCAATTCAGTTGGAACAGGAGGTTGAGTAGTAGTAGTTGCTAGGAGATCATGGATGTTCCCAGATGATCTTGGATTTAAATAACCAGCACTACTAGGTCTACCTGGGAAGACAATTTCTGCAAGAACAATCAGGAAGCAGAGGCTTGATGTTAGGACAAATGCATTTCAGCACTATAAAGTTCACAAATCACAATGCATTAAAGAAACCAGAAATACCTTCATCTTGACCAGCAAAGACATGGAAGCTTTGACCATCAGATCGTGGCAGTTGCAATGGAACTTCAGGCTCAGATGTTCTTGAGAAGGCATGCTGCTGAGATACAAAGCTGTTGAGATCTGACGACTGGGACAAGCCATTTGATGCAGATGAATGAGTAGTATCTAGAATAGGTAGGCTGGACTCAGTCTTCTCCACTGAAGGAACAGATTTTTCCAGCTCATTGCTGAAAGTTTCTCCTCGTAATTTCAACTGTGGCATGACATTGCCCAAACTACAGAAAGGCATTCCCTCGGGAGCGTCTGCTAGGCGTACCGGCAACTCTGTCCCAAAATAACCTTCTTCAAACCACAAGATGATGTCAGCTCCAAGAAATGGTCCCTGAGTGTTCCCATTAGGATCAATGTAAAAGAAATACAAGTCCTCAAGTGCAGCAACCCTTTCTAAATCTTTTGATCCCTTGTCCATCAGCAAGTGAGTGTTGATCTTAGTTTGCTCTGAAGAGGCTAAACCAAATAACATGCTCGAATCATCCGGGAGCTTAGATTTGACATCCACAGAGGGGTCATGTTCAGCACATTCACGAAAAGCAGGCTCCAGCAATTGCCAAGTTTTGCCATCATCAACACGAGGAGTACCACCCTCTTTGGCACAGTAAACATTATCAGTTCGTATAACTTCTTCATTGGATCTATCTATAATTTTGCATTCCTCTTTGTGATCGCCTTCTTTTTCTGCATTAACAAAAAATCCACCTAGTGTTTAGTTCATTTGTAAACAATACCAGAATTTTCACGCAAAAGCAGCATACTGCTCACCGTTCAAGGCATCAGCATTTGAACCATGATCCTTTGAGGAACAAATTCCATCAATCTGAGACACTTCCTCATTTGCAGGCTCTTGAAAGGGATCAGTCCCTTCAACTATACCCTTTTTTCCCTCAGTAGACTCAGATTCTCCAACACCTAGACATAGAAACATCATGAGAAACAGCTAAATACGGAACATGCACTAATGTCAAAATCTTGGCCAAAATACCTGAAATGTTTTCTGTTGACCTTCCTTTTCTGAATGCATTGTAAACAACCCCGCTACTTGTGATTTTTCCCTTCCATATGTCGGTAAGAATGGCCTGTTATTGGCATCACAAGTGAAATTGGAGAAACAGAAATAAGACAAATAAAAAAGGATAATACGAAGAAGCAGGTAGTCACGGGATCACAATTTGTTACCTCTTCTTCAGTGTCAGGGGCAACAAAAGCCAATGGTTCTATAAAGCTGACTTGTGTAATAGGTGGAGTTTCATCCATCTCCTCAGGCATCATACCATAGGATGGATCAAGCTTCTGGGAGCGATAGATGTCAAGGAGCTTACCCCTTGGGTAGCAGTAAGAGTCAATTGAGAGGCTTGGTTTCCCAACAGCATTTCCATTTTTGTACACGTGAGAAGCACCAACAATGCCTCTACCAATCGCATTTAACCTACCTCGTCCAACAGTAAACCCCAAATTTGAGCCTTCAGTCCGTCCTCTCTCTAGACCAAATCCAGGAGCAGCACGGTAAGAACTGGAACCAGAAGAATGACTATCCATCCTATGACGTGGCCTCCATTTGTCACGTGAATCTGAATCCCGCTCAGAAGTAGGACGGTTGCTACCTATAGAAGGTAGATTCTCATTTTGAGTATCATCCTTTTCTTTTTCTAAATCTGCCCTCTTCTCAATCCTTGAGTCCTTCTCTTTATCTTCTGGACCCCACCTAGAAGACCATTTGCTATCACGGCGTGCTTCATGCCCAGAGTTCCTATTACTACCATCGTGCCAGCGATCAGAGGAAGGTAAAACTTTATTATCAATCGTCTCCCTGATAGCAACATTCTCCGTACGACGGTCTGTTTTCCTGCGATCTCTTCTAGCACCAAGCAAGCTAGTTTCCCTTTCCTCTTCACGCCAGCGGTGGCTGCCTTCACTCTCAGGAGCAAGCCTTCGCCAATCCTTCTTATCCTCGGATCCATCCAAACGCCAACCCTCCTTCTGGCTAGGATCAACAGAATTTCCAAGAGCCACAGAGTTTGGGCCGCGCATGTCCTGTCATTATGGAGGATATTAATGATTACAATGGATAAGATAAATTCAAATTCTCAAGGCATTTGCAACGATTTGGACTAATAAAGGGGTCATATATTCAATAAAGCTAGTAACACAAAGTGCTAGAGTTCTCAGTGCTTACTGAGGTTAATAAACTTTGAATTCTTTAAAGATCATTTCAATGTTAGTTACAGAATTTTATTGAATTGACAATGGATTAGCAGTTGCGTCTTCATCATTAAGTTCCACTTGAATGAGTAATGCATTAATCATAAGAGAAGGTTGCGTACTATATAGAGTGTATAATTCCTTATCATCCACTTTATAAAGATTTTATTTAAAACAATTTGACTTGTATAATTCCCCAACATTGAACACCAAATTGTAATCTACTCACATCCGACTAAAAGTATAGAAGATGAGAAGTTGAGTTTTGAATTTGGGAAAGAATATAAACATATCAAAGAATGTAAACCTCAACTTGTCAGAAGCTCAAATAACAAGTCAATCCTCAAATGAGCAACCTTACTACACAGAAATAAAATTTCTGTTGCAAGCAGAAATACTATGAGATTCATTGGTTTCTTGCTAAGAATTTAGTAATACATTCAGTTTGTCATCAGAAAGGCTGGGGAGAAACAAAACCACAGCATTCCTGTGTAGCTAGAATTTACCAGCTTCGTCTCACTTGGTTTTGAGTACAGCCATTGAGGAGACAAAGGTATACTGTTTTCATTCGCCAGCTGATCTGCATAATTGGGCAATTCAACAGTGTCATTCTTGTGCTGGACAGTAGAAAAAAGAAGCAAAAGGACAGTAATCGCCATCCAACAGACTTGCCAAAGGAATAAAGGAAATAGTACTACCTTTCGAGTCATCACTGAACCCCAAAGGGGCCTTATCCATCTCATTTCCTCCTGAAGCTTCTACTGGTAAAACAATCGAAACAATTTACAAAAGCAACTCCATTATGATTTGGATTTCAATTAGGAAAAAAGAAACGAAAATGGACAATATACAATGACTGACTTCCACACAAGCACATCAGTAAGTTTCATCATTGAGCTAACGAACAAAGAAGTGCAAGTAAAAAATGAGGTTAATTACATTATAAAAGCATTTATAGCTCCATCAGCAAAAACATGCTAATACAAAGAAATCAACCAAGATGAGTTCCATATCAATCTTCTTGAGCAAACCCGAAAAGAAAAGACAAGAGTTCTTCTTTCCTTTAATGTGTATTACATCCACAACCTACCACTTTCCTATGAATCGTATTCATTCCATTCAAGGCATTAGATAATTCCAACCAAGTTAAAGACATTTGCAATAGAACTTGTAAAAAGTTAAGCCACAAAAAAATAAATACGTGACTGAAATTTAAAGAACAAAACGACTAATAATATCAGCTTATATTTACCACAAGGTAATTGCGGTTACTGGACAAGAAATAGATCGTAAAATCAATCACCACAAAAGCATTTACTTAAGCGAATCCAGTAATAAAACCAAATTGAAAAGGACATCGATCCAAACTATAAGCATACACCTAAAAACTGAACAAACAACAAGAAGAATGAGTGGTCAGATCAATAAATCGAAAACAACGAGATTGAGGAAGGACATAAGGAAGTAGAAGTAAGAGAGAGAGAGAGCAATACTTTTAGAGGAGAGGATGAGATCGTCCGGCAGATCGAGCTTGGCGTCGGCCATAGAAGAAGTTAAAAGATCGAAAAAAAAAAGAGGATGAGACTCGCAAGTGCGCGAAGATCGAACAGTGTGAGGATTCTTGAAGTTAATTAAAAGAAATCGACAACCGAATCGATTAAGATTTTTTTAGAAGCTAGAGAGAGGAGGGGATTAGGGTTTTCTTTAGGAAAGGAGACAGAGAGAGAAGAAACGTACGCTCAAGACAAACAGGAGGAGGAGGAGGAGGAGGGTTTGGGTGGTGCTTAGAACAGGCGAAATCAACTCGACTGATCAAGTGAATCTCAAACTTGATTGATTTTAATGTTTTTATTTTTTTTATTTGATATTTTCCTAGTTGGATGAGTTTAGCATTTCTTTTCTTTTTTTTTATAATTACGATTCCATTTATTACTCGAAAATTGATTTTAGGTTGCCACAAGAAACATTGATTCTAATATAGTTAAGTGCTTTTGACTTCTTCTATAACCTAAAAACTACCGACTTGTTACACTTGCATATTGACACTGTGGAATCCACAAGTTATGGAATAGACTAAATAAAATATTAAACTCCATAGATTATTTTACTTGAATTTATATTCCTATTCAAAACACCCGATTTTAAATTTTTAAACGAAAAATACTAAGAAAAGAAGAAAATCAGAGTAGGAGAAATGTGTGGCCGCCTACACAATGAAACCTCTCTCCTCTTACCATTTGTATTATTAGTTTTAATTATTATCAACGACTAAATACTTAAGTCATATCCAGGCTATTCAGATTTAACTCTCTAATCATCAGAAGCCTGTGATTTAGCTTTTGATGCAGCAGGGAGGAGAAAACAATTACCTGGCTAAAGTTAATAATTCTAGATGCTGGTATGATAATGATATCACACCTTCTTCTTTTGTCTTTTCTTTTTTTCTTCAAATTTACTACTTGCACAAATGGGCATCAACGGCCCAGTAATTATAGAATAGTACTACTACCCATGCGGACCATCGATTGGGCCCAGATCAAGTGGTCTGGAATTTTTATGCCTTGGGCCAGTCTAATGCAACATTTAAATCCCAAGGAAATGTAATTAATATATATTATTTTCTTACACTTGTTTTAGAGTCATCAAACAAACATTTATGCATCAGATGACGTTCAATCTGCTTGTTATGCTGATACCTGCCCTCTTCAAAAGCTTGCTTGATGCTTCATTTGCATGTGCAATAACCTCAGCCTGCCAAATTTTGTTTTTATATATCAATTTTAAACAAGGTTACATCCATTGGATTCTGCTGATAAATAAAACACTTCCCTCCAATTATGAACCTCTCAGAAGCATAAATTTTGATGAAAAGGAATTAGTATGTGTACCTCATCCACGTTCAGGATTTTCTTTTCCTTCATAATCCACTTGCCATTGCACATAACAGAAACTATGTTCTCAGTTCTCATTGAATACACCAGGCTCGAGATGCTGCACCATAGCATGGCAAAACGCAATCATTAATGACCTAAAATTTCAGACTAATTACACCAATTATTAATAAACTGCATCTGACAGAAATTTGCTAAGTTTCTGGTTGCCATGAAAAAATCTAAGATAAAATTCAGAAACACTGAAAACTTCCTCTGTAGGCAATATCACGGTTTAGTTAACAAGGTACAAATGACAGCTACTATTGAGAGGCTAATTTCATACCAATCATGAAGAGGAATCATAGCCCACGAATTGGGATTGATAACAATCATGTCCGCCTACCATCAAAGGAAGAATAAATTAGTTGAAACTAAACGAAAAATCAGTGGAACTTCACTTGTCTGCCGTTTCTAAGCACAAGAGGCATAATTATATGGATGAGGGGAGGATTGAGAGCCCAATCAGACATGATAATCAAACCTTTTTTCCAATCTCAAGAGATCCTATTTCCTCATCCCAGAGTACTGTTTTTGCGCCATTGATGGTTGCCATTTTAAGGACCATTTCAGCTGGAAGGGCTGTAGGATCTGTTGCTCCATTTGAGTAAACTTCCCGTCCTTTGTTGATCAAAGAAGCTAGATACATCTCATCAACTGCAATCAGGTAACTCTGCTTAGTACAAAACCAGATAATCCACAGCTTTGTAGGTGAATAACTGTTACAACATTTATACTTATAAGTGACTTCAAAAGCCACGTCATCTTTGAAAGGGAAACCAGAAACTGCTTGCGGGGTAACATGCATACAAGGCACCCAAAGGGAAGGAACTACTTAAAGATGCTGCATTGTAACAATAGAGACCACAATGTCAAATGTTTGAACAGACCCATGCTCATTCTGTTATTGGATGGTGCCCCATCTGTTCCCAAGGATACACAAATTCCAGAATCAAGCATCTCCTTCACAGGTGCAAACCCAAGCATTCGAATTGCAGCAGCAGGGCAATGAGAAACTTTAGCCTCAGCTCTTGAGAGAAAACCAATCTGCGGAAGGGAATAAATTTCATATAATATGAAGAATTAGCCATATGTCAAAAGGTGGACAGCTCATATTCCTGATAATGGAGCAGCCACAAATCCAGCGAGGTTATAGCATATTTCACATATTTAAAAAACATCCACTCTGTTTTCCTATGAAGATGAAAGGTCACTAAAAAAAATCAACCTCATCATTGTTCACCCAAACTGTATGAGCTGCCAACAAGTTCCTTTGCAGAAACTGTATCTTTTCCAAATGGGTAACAGTCCCATGTTCCACCTTTCGCGTGTCCATAATTAGTTGATTCTCGTACTGTATCTCTGCAACATGCTAAAATTTGGAACAATTAGCTTAATCTTTCTCAAGTTCAACATCCTTTTATAGGCATCAAAATTTGCCCCAACTATTTAACTATTTTTATCTTTAGCTGACCAGAGTTTCTCAAAACCATGAAGCTTTAAAATAACCAAAATCTCTTTTGTCATAGCAATATAAGGTTCTTTTAAGCCCATTTTTCACAAGGAATTCCATATGACAACATTCTTCCAATTGTTTGAAGGGATGTATATGCCACCAATATTTAGGTTATTACATACACATATTCACTTGATGATGGGAACAACATGGTAGAGCAAAAATTGCTCAGACACTGCATAAATGATTCAGCCGTGCAAAGCCTCAATTTCGTTTTAGCAGTTTTCAGTGATAAAATACTCTCAGGACTATTGTTTGCAACACATGGTTGAGGAAAGCAAAAGAGGCACATAATGGGACGAAAAACAAGGAAAGGATTCTTGCAACCTTCTCTCCTATCTTCTATTTTCCTTCCCTAACCAGAAACAGTGCTCAAGAGAATAACAATTAATGGGAATACACTCTAGTGCAGCTAATAAAAGCGAACAAATTACCATGTGGATTCCAGTTTTCAGTTCTCTGGCTGCATCTCTTGTTTCTAGTAGTAAGCGATCGGTTGAATTCATGATTTGCCTAATTCCAAACCAAACTCTAATGCGTCCATCTGCGGTATTGTGGTACTTGTCATAAAGCTCCCTTTGGGACTGCAATTTTTAGTTGAGCGAATTAGCTTTGTACATCAGTATGATTGCAATAGGGAATGTCGATATGAAAACAAATTCATATAACTCACATTAAAGCATATAAAACAAACAGCCACGGAATGGAATGGGATAACTTGCATAAAGAAAGCACCCTACGGTATTAGAGAGTTCAATATAAAAAGGACAAAGAAATTCTTAACACTTCAGGGCTTGTGTACAACCTTTATACAATCATCCGTAGACCGCTGAGCCCAAGTTGGTGGTAAACCCACGCCACAGTCCATGATCGATTGAGTTAAGCAAGCTCTTAAACCAAGCCTCTCAACTGCTCGAGCCATTCCAGACACATGCTGCCCACCTGCTTCAGCGAAGCAAGTTACCTATAACATTGGGAAAAACTCCATCAATCTTAAGATGACTCTTTTCACTAAGACACACACAAAATACTGGAAAAGAAAATATATTACGGCTTACACCCGAGTGAATCAGCTCCATCCCGCAAAGCAAAGTGGATATATAAGAGTCCTCTTCGCTCATGTTTGATTCATAAGGCCAAATTCGATGGTGCAACCAAGTCGTGAGGTCAACATCATCTGCTATCCCTCTAGCTAGCTGTTGAGAGGAGTGAACATGAGTGTTGATGAATCCTATTTGCCAAAACAAACTCAACAATGAAGCACTTCTAAAAGATGCAAACTCAAGACAACCCTTTATTACAGTCAAATCAATCAAAATGAACAGACAAAGAAATGAGGAAAAGCACCTGGTAGTAAGATTTGGCCGTGAAGATCGATGATTTGATCAGCAGACGCTGAGAACTCCGAGAGGATATCAAGAGATTGACCGACGGCTGTGATTTCATCTCCAGTGACAACGATTCCACCACTTTTAAAGACTCTACTGTTTGAGTCCATAGTCACTATCATGGCGTTGTGAAGTATCATCACAGCCATTGAACTGCTCATCGTTGTCTCCACCGCCAGCCCCCAAGCTCAAAGCTTAACCTCAGAAGATACTCCTGTCTGAGAAGTAAAAGACTTCACTTTTTCGCTGTTTATCAATTCCAACCAAGGCGTTGCGTGATTATGCCTAATTTAGTACTTGAAGAGTTGGAAAATTGGTAAGAAAAGAGACACTGAGAGCAAGAAAGAATGATTAATTTTGTTACAGTCCCGTTTCTCCGTTACGTTCCTTTTTAACCATTGACTAAACAATCCTTTAACTCTCTGGTTAGTAACTCTTAGCAATGAGAAGGGAAGCTGGTGCTAGGTGCTAGGTGCTAGGTGCTACTCAAGAGTTTAACGACCGAATTATGTCTTTATTACGTAACTTAGTAAAATAACCTTACTGTATACTTAAAATTAAATAACTCCATATATATTAAAATAATTAAATGAAAAAAATATATAAGTAATTCTTAGATTGTCCAAACACTCAATAAATATCTAGAATTTTATTATTATTTATCATTAATACTAATATTATTTTTAATTATTATCATTTATATTTTATTTTTTTATTAATTGAATTAACTAGACCCTCTTAATCTAATTGAATATATTTGCCAATTTATCTCTACTTATTATCATCACTCACTTACTAAAAGCATAATTAGATATTGACACAGGGTACCTCAATTCCTTAATCTAATCTGATATCCTGATAGCACTCTAACACTTAATTATCAACACAAAATATTCTCAAGACTCAGGATATTTCGGTACGACTTTGGTACCTAGCTATTAGCATAAGGCATCTCTAGGATCCAAGATATCCCAATACTTGCTCCTCAGAGGAGTACCTAGTTACAACTCGCTCATATCTCAAGAATCCATTAATCTATGACCATCTAATATAGTCTATTCTAGACAAGTCACAAATTCACAATTTATTATTAAATCATTACGAACCGGTCTCTATTTAATTTCATGAATGTCATTTATATTCTTAATTATACACTTGTACAACTAAAATTTTTAATTATCATATTTTTTTGGAATTATCAAGTGATACACATCATAACACGTAAAAATATATATAAACACCGAACATCTTGTACTTTGTCAATTATTTATTTAATAAATAAAGTTTGTAAAAATTCATATATTTTAGAAATCCACATATTCAATTATTAATCATTAATTTAAATAAATACTAGCTCAAAATATTATTCACCATAAAACTATTCATTACTAACAAAGTTCACAATTTTATGAACTGTATACTATTGTAACAGTATAGTTTAAAGTTAACCTTACTTGATTTTCAAACATAACTATTTTGATTAATCCAATTTACTCCCTAATATGTCCTTCGGACCTGATATTTACAAAATTTAATTATACTTTATTTAAGAAAATTTTCAAACCCAATTACATTTAAAAATCCAAAATTACCCTTTTTACCACTTTATTCTTAATTACTAAAGATATCATTACTTTATCTTACCATCATAATTACTAAAATACTATTAACTATTAAAATTCTTATTTTACCCTCATATTATTTTATTATTACTAAAATACCCTTTTAGGAATTAAATTTTAATTTTACCCTTAAATATTCATATTTCCTATTTTGACACTTAATAAATCTTAAGATTTCCTAAAATTTTCTTCTTCTTTTCTATCCTAACATCAACCGATCCTCTTCTCCTAACATCCTTCTTTTTTCATTTCTCCAACTATTTTTCTCCTTTTCTTTTTCTAATTTCATCAAATCTGTTATCACAAATAATCATAACATAATTTTTACTAAAAACTAGTTTAGGATGATTAAAAATCATTAATAAAAGGGATGAAACTTTGTTTGCCTTCAAAATGAAATTACATACCTGAGGATCCAAAAAAATAAAGATACTGACATCAAACTTCGTCCTCTACTTTCCAAGTAGCCTCTCTCAGAGAATGATGATAACTCCACAAAACTCGTGCCATCAGAATCTCCTATCTCCTTAATTGCTTAATATGTCTATCCAAGATCTTCAATGGCTCCTCTTTATAAGTCAATATCCTTTACAACCTTGATCTTAAGCCTCGATATAACAGGAATAGGATATGATCAGTACTATCTTGATATCAACACGTGGAACACATCATGGATATGCGATAACTTTGGAGATAAGGCTAATCTGTAAGTTAATATGTCCGATGTATCTTATACTCAACTTCCCTCTCTTACCAAACCTCAAAATCTCCCTCCAAAGTGATACCCGTAAAAATACGATCTCTTCAACATCATACTCCATCACCTGACAATGTTGATTAACATAACTCTTTTGTTGATCCTAAGTTGCCTTCAAGCATAACCTTACCACCCATATTTTTTCACCGTCTCTTGAACCAACTTCACTCCTTCCAACAATCTGGCCCCTTCTACATCCCAACATATCAAATCTCTTCACCACTTTCCATATAATGCCTGAAATGGTGCCATATAGATGCTAAAGTGATAATTATTATTACATGCAAACTTCTTTAAAGGTAGATATCTATCTTAATCACCCTCAAAATTCAACACACAGGCTCTCATCATGTCCTCCAGTGTCTAAATTATACGCTTCAGTTGTCCTTCTGACTAAGGGTAAAATGCAGTATTTAAATTCAACCTAATCTCCAAATTTGTTAGTAAACTTATTTAGAACCAGGAAGTAAACTATAGATTTTGATATAATACAATGGATACTGGAACCCTATATAACTCATAATCTTATTAACATAAAACTTGGGATGCTTATCCAAGGAGTTTTTCTATGATACAGGTGAGAAATAAAATGATTTAGTCAACCTATTCACAATCACCCAAACTGAATCATGTCTACATCTAGTCCTTGGTAATACTACCACAAAATCTATCATAATCTTCTCCCACCTTCACGACAGAATGGCTAAGGTCTTAGTTTCCCTACTAGTCCTTGATGCTCTGCCTTAACCTATTGATAAATCAAATACCTCGACACAAACTCCTCCACATCTCTATTCCTCATTAGCTACTAGTAATATAATTTTATAGTACCAGGATGTATATCATATGGTTCACTATGAGCTTCCCTCAAAATCTACTCTCATAATCCATTTGTATCTATCACACAAAAACCAATCTCCCAATCACCAACACTCTATTTACTCTCATTGAAAAGTTAGTCTCCCTACCCTATTGAACATTTTCTCTCATCTGCATCATATCAGAATCCTAAGCTTGTACCTCGCCAATTCTATCTCCGAAATATGACTAAACTTGTAATGTTGTCAATAAACCACTCACATAATCAATCTCTAATCTAACATCCAATGCCGTCAACACCACCAATGGCATTATACCATGTCTGCTCAAATTAACCATCACACATGAGCTCTTCATATTGAAAGTATTTGCCACTATATTATCGTTCCCTAAGTGGTAATTAATAGCACAATTATAATCCTACAATAGCTCAATCCACCTTCTTTGCCCCAAGTTCATCCCCCTCTAAGTCAAGATATACTTGAGACTATTGTGATTTATAAGGATTTGAAATGTCTCCAAATCCTAAAAACATGCACAATCGCCACTAACTCCAAATCATAGGTAGGATAATTCAACTCGTGTGATCTCAAATGACGAGAAGCATAAGTTATCACTTTCCTATGTTGCATTAACACGTACCCCAAACCGACCCTCGAAGCATCATTATATACCTTAAAAACTCCTCCCTTATAATGTATTTCTAAGCAACTCCCATTCTATAATTGTCTTTACCTTAGCAGGATCAGGCATCACTCCCTTTTGGGACACCATATGTCTAATGAAAACTACCCATACCATCTAGAACTCGTACTTACTCAACTTGGAATAAAACTATCCCTCCTTCAAAGTATGTAACACAGTCCTCAAATATCGATCATGCTCTCTTTACTCCTTGAATATATCAATATATCATTAATGAATGCTATTATAAATTGATCCAGATACTCCTGAAAATTCCTACTCATTAATGTCATGAATGCAACCAATACATTAATCAACCTGATAGGACCTTATAGTGGCTATACCGAGTATGAAAATATGTCTTGGAAATACCTAACTTAACTATCCTTAACGACTAGTATCCTAATCTTAAATTAATATTGCAAATATGACAACTCTCTTCAATTAATACAAAAGATCATCTATCGCTAGTAATAGGTACTTTTGTCTTCATTGTCACCTTATTTAATTGTGAGTAATTAATGCAAAGTCTCACGCTACTATCATTTTTCCTTATAAACGTTAGAGCCCCCAAGGTGACGTACTCAGTCTAATGAATCCCCTCTTTAACAATTCCTCTAACTACTTTTTCAGTTCATGTAACTTAAAAATAGCCATCTTGTGAAGTGCAATAGAAATTAGTGTAACTCTATGTTAAGTCAAAGTGACTTCACGTCTAATAATTTTGATGACATTCAAATAATAATAATAATATTAGAAATTGTAGAACTGTTTTGATCAGGAAGAAAGTGAGACAGAAGCAGAAGCAAAAGTGAGATGAAAGAAAGTAAGACGAAGCGGAAGCAGAAATAAGACGAAAGAAAGTGAGACGGAAGTGGAAGCAGAAGTAAGACGAAAGAAACTAAGACGGAAGAAAAACTAAGACGAAGAACCGATACTATGTCAAATGATTAACTAGTTTGAGTTAGTTACAGAACTCAACTAAATAACTGTTTCTACAAGAATCAAGGAATCAAGAATCAAGAAGCAAGAAGAAAGAAGCAGTTATCAAAAAGCAGTTGAAGACGAAGGCTATAAATACAAGTCGGAGTCGAAGATTAAAAAGTTAGAGATTTTAAAAAGTTTTTGATCTTTAGCAAACACTGTATTCATTGTGCGAAACACTAGAGCTATCATTATTGTAACAGAGCTCGCAATATCTTTCTGTAAGAAAGAAGAAAAGCTGAGAGCCCGAAGAGGCTAAGTGAGAAAAACAATACTTGGTGTAAGAGATCTGAAGAGGCTCTATGAAAAAGAATACTTGTACTTATGAGAAGAATAGTAAAATCTCAGATAGGATCTTGAGGACTAGACGTAGTCCACGGTTTGGGGTAAACCAGGATAAAATTACTGTGTCAACCTCTACCCTCTAACTCTCAATTTTCAATATCTATTATTTTATACAAGTATGTAGAAGTTAATTGCAATACATTGTGATTGTTTACTAAATAGTTTTTGAAAAGTTATTTTTCAAAGAAACTTGAAAGGGGATTGTATTCACGCAAAAGAATACACAATTCAACCCCCCTTCTTGTGCATTTTATCTATTAAAGTCTATATTAACGCGTGATTTACTTCAATTAGTTCCTTAGATCATTATAATATTGGGTCCAAATTGCATTTAAGTTCATTCTTGTTTTGATCAATTTCTTTGACCGTATCATTTTTTTAAATGCTCCTCATGAAACTTCTTTAAGTCCTCTCTTATAATTTTTAGTTTGGAGACTTGCTTGGAGGCTTTAAATCCTTTAATAGTTGTATTAAGCCCTTTACTAATTATATCCTCGTAGCCTTCTAATTCAGTTAGGAAGTTGAAGAATCTAAATAGGTTTCTCAACTTCCTTATTTATGTTCCAGCATAATTTCCAATGAAGATATATTTAAGTAACTATGAATATTGAACTAACTTGAGGAGTTAGGGAATCTATCCCATCTATTTAGAGTTTACCAACCCCCTATCTAGTGTTTTTTCCTTATTTGATATTACGCCTCCTTTTTATTAGACCAAGTAAATAGATTCCCTATATATGTCAAATCAACCATATCTGAGTTATTTGTATAGTTGTTAAACAACTTATTTATTTTCCCTGCCTTAATTACTTTTTAGTCCTCTCATCTTCAAATGAATCAATATACAATTGAAATTCCCTAACATAGTCAATGGATCTTTAACATTTTTAGCCAATCTTTCAATGTCTTAATATAGTGTGGTCCTTTGAAATGCATGATTGGTTCCATAAACAAGGTAACTTAAATATTCTTCTAAAGCAGTATAGAGAACACCTCTACATGCAAATATTGATTGGATTGTTTAGAATTGAGGATTTGAAGGCTTGCTTGAAACTAAGATTAAGGACCAATTTTGAAAACAGGATTATGGTTTTTAGAGAATCAATGGAGCATTCTTCTAAATCACTCCTTCCATAGATTGGGAGGATTCATTCTAGGTACAAATTCTTATTGCTATGCTTATGGACCTATATTTTTGGTATTATATGATATTTTAAATACTTTGCCTTGTTCTTACTTAATATTTATTTGAGAATTAAATTATGTTTTTCTAATATTGATTGTGGTTATTGTTTATATAACAAATATGTAAAAAGTAATATTAATATGAATAAAGAGATGTCGTTATATCAATATATACTATTATAATTTTTTCAAAATAGTTAAAGTAAATTAAATTTTGTATAATACAATATATTGAGATATCATTTTGTAATTTTATAAAATTTAGAAACTATTTTATAATTTTAAGAAATTACTTTAATCAATACTTGATAGTGGTTGATATCGATATTGTTTTATATTGTTCCATATCTAGTACAATATTCATAACATTGCTTAAAAGTTAATGCAAGAAATACTATTTTGTCAAACCATTGATTGGAAAAGTAAACGGAAGATGTTTCTACAAAGTAATGAATTTAAAAGGGGATTACCATCCAGAAATTTGTGTTTTTTGTATGAAGGAGCTTTGATTTTGAACAAGCAAAAGTAAGATTTTGAAGCAATCCCAGAAAAGTAAATAATTCCCAAAGCCCCTGTCAAAACGAGAAAATTTGCCTAGATCTTCCACCCTCCTCCCCAGTTTTAATTGAGTGATCCAATATGTAGATTTACCTAACTAAGGACAGGTATTGATTACTTGTACGTCACGAAAACTTATGATGTTGCAACTACTTGCACTTTACAGACAACTTCGCACCCCTTGCTCTTGCCATACAAGCAAACGACGACATAGTTGTAGCTATACTATTAAACGATGACTAACACGACTTAGTTGCTTGCTATGCTCTTTCTTTCTCAGAAGATGCTAGGAAAATCTGTATCATTAATTGTGGAGACATCGAGGAACACCAGTCTGACTAAAATGCATAAGACCATCTTCCCTTTATATATTCTACAGAGTATCTCTTCAGTTTTCCATCTTGATTATATACAGCTTCCCACCTTTTCAAAAGGTAAGCAATTAAGTTAATAGTTTTATTCTGTAATGTATGGTTATCGCTGGGCCATTTTCACCGCATGCTCTGTTTCAGTTGTAACGAAGTCGTTTTTGACGCCGCTCGGGGAGAGTATTGAGTATAGAGGATCTGATGCCTCTTTATGGGTTCAAACTCTTTGTACTCAATATCCTATTCTAACCCTATTTTGTGCTAAAAATAATTTCATTTTATACCTGTTTAAATCAAAAATAACATTGTTTTTAGTTCAGAATAAGGTTAGAATAGGGTATTAATGACATCGTTTTATATTTGTTTACACTAAAAACGACATGGATTTAGCACGGAACAAGGTTAAATAAGGGTGTTAGGTACAAAAGATCTTATGCCTCCTTATGGGTTCAATTCTTATGTACCTAATACCTGGTTTCAACGTTATTCGTGTCAAAATGACGTCATTTTATGTCTATTTATACTTAAAAAGATCATTATTTGCACGGAATAGGATTGGATCAAGGTGTTAGGTAAAGGGGATCTGATGCCCCCTTATAAGTTCAAATCCTTTGCACACAATACCTTACTTGGCACAAAAATCATCATTTTATGTGTGTTTATATCCAAAAGTACATCATTTTATGTTTGTTTACACTCAAAATATTGCCTTTTTTTTACGAAATAAGGTTGAATCATGGTGTTAGATACAGAAGATCTAATTCAATCCTTATTGCCCGGTAAAAAAATTTCATCAATATCATATTTTATCGTATCAGATGCTTTGCCATTAAAAAGGTTCACGTCCACCTCAACTGTTAGTAATCGTAATGGGGATAAATAAAGAAAAGAACAATAAAGCGAGTATCGTGATCTTGGATGAACGATTTTGATGGAGGAATCGGTGGGATCATATGTTAGTTTATGCCCTACACCCAATCATTTTAGTTGTAGTTTAGTGACAAATTATTTAAAAGGTATTTTTTATCTTGTACATGTTTAAATATAGATGATGAAATCCATAGGATAATTATACATTACAAATGAAATTATGATGAGATTATAATTATGAGATTCATATTATATTTATGTATTATTCCTAAATGTTCCTAGTCATTGTTCTATTAAGATTGGACATTAATAGAACGGAAAAAGACTAGCACACGTTTTGTTTTTCCTTATGAAGGAAGTAGTCGATCTCATAGGCTAAAGTATAGAGATACTTAAACAAATGTGTGGGTGCTTGCAAGAGAACAAGTTCACTGAATAGATCCAATATGAGAAATCCATTTAGAACATTACTTGTAAGTCTATGGAATTCTCATTGTGATGATTGTATAAGTGATCCTTTACCTTGAGATCATCAAAGTTATCTTGTATGGGGATCGTTATGTTTTGATACTACTCATGATCTATTTTATCAAAGGTTGTTTAAACGGTAGTCATTGGATGTAGCATGAACTATATAAAGATAGTTGAATGATCAAGATAGGATTCATCATCATAAAGTAATTAGGGAGAATGTTTCGTTGTTCTCGATTAATATTGATTCAAGAAATCATTGGCCAAGATGGAATGATATTTTGTAACCAATTTACAAATATCATTAATTGAATCGATAACTAATGGCGGAGAACTAATATAAGTAGACTTAAAATAGAGTAGACATTAATTCCATGCTCTATACCTAATTAGAACATTGGTTGATGAAAGGTTTTAATTATATGGAAAAATCATGCATAGAAAGGTTAGTCAAAACCACTTTGACATTCCTAAATATTTAGGTGGTCATGATGTATTGCTAGACACCAATCTTGATCTATGATTATAAATTGTTTAATTGGATAATTAACGATAATTTAAAAGAAGTTTTAAAATACCTAATTCTAATTATAATTTATGATCATTGCCAACATATTTGGGAATATAATGAGTCTCACATAAAGAACGAGTTAAAGAAAGCAAAGATATTTTAATCAAGTTGGACTTAATTATAAAGTTTGAGAAACTTTATGATTAAATATGAGATCTTTAATAAATATGGATCAATATGAGATATTGGATCTTATTTGCGCATAATTGGTATTTAATTAAAATAAAATTTAATTGAAAATAGAATTTAATTTTAATTGAATTACTAAAATATTCAAAACTTATTATAAATAGCCTTAGGCTTTAATAAAGCTTACACTTCTTGCTTAATTCTCTCTATAAGAGTTAAAGAGTCTCTCAACCTGTACTGTGAATACTATTAGAAGTCGAACACTTGTATAACTATGATGGTTGAGATGAGCCAGTATCGAAAATGATTCAAAGGATACGATAAGAAAATAATCAAGCTTCGTAATAAAGTGCTATTTAAAATTCATGTTTTATTATGATTTATGTGTTAATCATTTTATAGAATTAAAATGATCTTGATTTTTAGGAAATCAAAATGAGTCGAGTCCTTACTAAAGTTATAATGGAAAGGATTGAGGTTATTATAAATAATTGTTAGGTCTCTTACTATTTGCTTAAGTAAGTTCACAATATGCAATTTCTTATGAACTATTAGGAGTCTTGTATATTAAGAAAGACATAAGAGAGATCTTACTAATATTATTTTACATAACTTTTGTTAAGGATGTTTGAAAGCTAAAGTTGCTTCTTTAATAATTAAGGAGTTTATTTAAGGTCTTTAGCAACTTGCTCAAACAAAAATGAATAACAAAATAAGTATATTTTCTTATTATTTTCATTTATATAAGCTCATGAATGATCAGAGGTCAATTAATAAAGTTCATGTTATATTTAATACTTAGCATGAATAAGGTTTCATGATTGTTTAAATTTAAACAAAGATTTTCAAATTTATTTATAATAAAATTAGAGAAATCAATATGTTTTAAGCTTAAATATATAGTGTACTTATTGTTTAGATTAGTTTCTATGTGAGAATAGTAGAAAAAATTATCATAAAACATAAGTTCCAATGTTTTTTCAACGAAAATTCAATGGAATTCAACAAAAATTACCAAAATTAGTTGTCAGAAATTGCTTGTTCTGAGATGCATCTAGCGTGTAGGACCTATGCGTATAGAAATATGGTACATGTATAGTTGATATATGTGACATACATGGACCGCATGTGACGCACACACCATATTGGTCAGTACACATGCGTGCGCATCTAGTATGTATAATGTACACTATGAAGTTGTCACACATTAGTGTAACGGATCGTAACGCTGCGTATGGTTACTGTGATTCATATGTTGAGACGGAACGAAACAAAAATTTGAAGACAAAACAGAACAAAAATTGGAGACAATGAAGTGTTTAGTTATAATGGACAAAACAGATAAAACTGTGTTCGTCTCGAGGACAAAAATATGTTTGGTTGCAGTTAACGTAACATAAAAAACAGTGTCAAGAACTAAAGTATCCTTGCAG
>JAOQMP010000004.1:23740059-23753188 GCA_027563575.1 Erythroxylum pedicellare
TCATTTGTAGCATTAACTTCACCAGTAAAAGAGTTGTAACCGATTCCTGTTTCTTTGAGTAAGTTCTTGAAATTCTTTAATCTGGCCCTTAATCCATTATACTTATTCTTCAATTGAATATCAGTATACTCCTTATTGAATTTTCTTTGAAGCCCTTCTTTAATATTCTTCCAACTAGATTTGGAAAAGGAAGTAGTTGTTCAATTTCTCTTCTTCACTTCTTTAACCATCAAGGAGATTAACTACATCTTTATAGTATCATTCCATACCCCATCTTTTTCATTTACTTCCATACTATCATTGTAATCATTCATATTGTTCAAGCCTTCCATCTCTAAATGTAATAACATATAAGTGACATCAATCACAATAATTTTTACAAAGTATTAAATGCTAAATATAGTTTAAAATAAACATGTGATAATCATAATAATTTTTAAAAAATATTTGGTGTCTAAACTTTTACACAAATTAAATTTTCACTATATGTGAAAACTTGGTAGCAAAACTACTACAATAAAAACTGTTTACACATTCCTTTATTTTATCTTCAACTTAAGGTAATAAGCCACTTCATCAGGATTCACAAGTAAATGCATTTAAGTAAGTATGGCTACATATATATCAAATTCAACTAATGTACAAATGCATTTAATGTTTTAGTTCCCATGGATATAAGCAACAATAAGCTATGTGAAGACAAGAATAGGCTTCATAATAAATGACTTTATTATGTGAAGACAAGAATAAGATTCACAATAAATGACGTGAAGAACTCACGTTCAAATGCATTTAATGTTTTGGTTATCCACATTTATAAGGAACAATAGCTATTACGTGAAAACAAATAACGTGAAGACTAGGCTTCACTATGACATGAAGACTAGGCTTCACTTTTGATAAAGCCTCTACCACATTAAATGATGTGAAGACACACCTTAATAAGAGCACATCAACCCTTCCGTTCAACGTTCAAGTACTGGCAACAGAAACTAACAAAACTCTATGAAAATGAAGAAGATTTAAAAAGGACCAAACTTTGGTTCAGCTATTGTCCTATCCTATTGAATTTAACTGGTATGTAAATCTTAGTTAACAACTCAATTTTGTACATTACAAATTGAAACCATCATTTTTTTTAACATTAAGAACATTTTATCAACTTAAAGAACACACAAAATAATACAGGGTATCTTTTGATTCCTCATATTATCCAGACAAAATGCCAATTTAGCAAATAGTCCATTATCAAATCACAACTTGCTAAACACCTAATAAGTTGATAGCCAGTAGATCCATAGGAAAGAGCGTAATTTCCTTGAAATCTTATTAATTTTATTCCCCAGAAAACACAATAAACCTGACAGTGAACCAAGAAACCAACCTTAACTGGGTGGACCAAACATAAATCCAAGCCGAACTAGGTTAAATACATAACCTTAGCCATAAAGAAATCAAATGGGACAAAACCCTTAAAACCAAAAGTTAAGAATGCGAGGGGGAAGGTAGGAAGAGCAAAGAGAGGTAGAGGTGTACAAAAAAAATCTGGATCTTCACTGTCGTTGAGGCTCGGCCAACAACAATGCTAATGGCCCTCCTCCACCTCCTCTTCTCCAACCACCATCAGAAACAGCAATGACTTTGACCTACTGTCTCTGTCAGTGAACCACCTGTTAAATTCCCGCTACCTTAAACCAATTTAACCCAGCCTTAGTATATCAAGAGAAGAGATGCTTTAACATAGGATATTCTCTAGAGCCAATTAGGTTCGAGTAAGTAAATAAAACGGGGTATTCTCTAGAGCAAGTCAGGTTTGAGTAAGCAGGGTGTAAAAGTGTTTACTTTTGCTTTTGAAAAGCCATAGAGGGCAAAACGACAATAACCCATGCTCCATGCTCTACACGAGATATGCCCTACTGGTTTCTCTATAGTGGCAAAGACTTCATGCTCCATGCAAATAAACGAATAAAAGAAGGAGAGAATGCTTTGACTCGGGTTGTGTATGATCAGCACAACGACTGTTTGTACCGTCACCATAAACTGTCGTATCAGCAACACTCACTGGTGGATAGGTACAATTCCTCCACAAGTACAAAAAACACACAAGCAAAGCAACTAGAAAATCGTAGAAACAATAAATAATAAGTAATGCTACAGTAACATACATGGGTACTATAGCATAATTAAAAATAAATCCGTTCATTCCTTCATGTTGTATTCTGTAAAGACGACGATATTCTAAAGGCTAAAAATGTAAGTAACGTCGCAGATATGTGAAGAAATCGCATAAAAAAATAAAACAAATAACAAACAGATACGAAACCACACACAGACAACAAATACGTGGAGAAATTGTAGAAACAGAATAATAAAGATATAGTATAGTAATAAGCAACATAAACAAACATAAACCTGGAGCAATCGCTAGAAAAATCGCAACAAGGCCCTGAAGATACTGAAGTTGGCGAAGAGAGAAAAATTGTTTTTGTGAAAAAACTATTTTAGAATACACGAAAACTTGTGAAATATTAGGAAAACATATTTTTTTTGTTTTCGTGAAATAGTTGTGGTTTTTTTTATTTTTGAAAACAACATAATACAACAATAATGAACCAAACGTGTTTTAAGAGGAAGTTTCATTTTTTGTAAAAACCACAATAAGAAACGGGAAAAAAAAACAAAAACAAACACCCCCTAAATTAAGTTACATTTTGTTCATGTTAATTGGGGTACAGTACTGTTACTGATGTAGATGAGAATCATTTTGGGATAATGCAAAACAATCAAGATAATTGCAAGAAATCGCCTCCCCGTTAGATTCCAAGAGAGCTAAAATGAGTTAAACAAAAAAATATTGAAAAGGTAAACCCCATGCCACACTCAGACAGACAAGTTCTTTGTATAATTGCTTAATTTATTTTTAGATAATTACCCTTCTCACACCTCATGTTTAACACCTCAAAAGTCAAAACAGTATGTAAAGAACAAAACATCGAGCAAAATATTAAAAAAATATTACGTATTTTTTTATACTAATTAATTTGACATAGTAACTGAAAAACAATTCCTGTTGGGTCTATAAAGTAGAATGATATGAAGTAGACATTTGACAGAAGAAGTTTGCTCCTAACAGTGACTTCCTTTGATTAGATCATCTCGAAGAGAAATGTCTATTCTAAAAGGCAAATGTGTGTGTGTGTGTGTGTGTGTATATATATATATATATAAAGGATATGTGTAATGTGGAAAAGGAAGAGAGGCTTCTTTAAAGTTGCATTTATTGTATTTAAATGAAAAAAGACAAAAATCAATAAAAGACAAAAGTAAAAAGGCTAGTAAGATGATGAGAATCGTGAAAAATTGTTAAGTAAGCCTTCTTCACGATTCTCACCTTATTCTCATCATTTTTGAAGATTCTCATAAGCTTTATCATCTTCTTTTCTCTTTAATGTTTTTGCTCTCTATAGAAAAAAGGAGAGAGCTAGCACTCTTGTCTTGTTCTCCCCTTTTTTGGATCAAATAATTTGATTAAGTTAGTTTCTCCGATCTCTACGTGGATGCTGTTAGAGATAGTCTATTTTTTTGTTGTGGTTTGTGACAACCCAATGAGTAGAAGATCAAAGAACGAAGGAGATTACACATAAGGTACATGGTTATTACATGCATGATTGATTTGTGTAAATGCCATGAATTCCTATATATATATATATATATATATATATATATATGATATGAACATGTATGTGAATTGGAAATTTTCAGCTAGGTTTAATGGTATTTCCTTATATAGGTACATAGATCCTGAACTTCCGGAAAGTCCCGAAATAAATTTTTCTATTTTCCACACAACGTGTATATGAATCACGCACCAAGATTTTCCTACAGTGGTATCAGAGCCACTTGTGCCTCATATAAAGGAGAAACCATAACATATGTGATGCTATCTATTGGTTGTGACAGTTATGCATTCTGATTGTGTTGAATTCGAAATCAGTATAGAGATATTGTTTTTGAAATTTTTTTGCCCATATTTTCTCATGAGATGTTTTTGAATATTTTTGTGGAAGAGAAACATTTATAAATGTGATTTTATATGTTTTTGCTAATTAATTCCCTACTGTTCTAGTTGTTGTGTTTATGCACATTACATGAATATGCATGCTTAAAAATTCGAAAACAAATTCTAGAAAAATTGTTTTTGGGATTTTCTATCACCAAAATCTTTTCTAAGATGTTTATAAATGTATAAGAAGATGAAAAAATGATTTCAAGGTGATTAAATATTTATTTGAGAATTTCTTGTGTGCTGTTGGGAATGTTTGTGTTAAGGAACACAGATTCTAGATTAGCTTGGTTACTGAGGTTGGTTCAGTTTTTCTTGGAAATAAATTCTGAAAAAATTCATGGAACGTTTTACGAACATTTTATAGCCTCTTTAATTTTCTCAACATTTATTAAAATTTTTTCAATGATTGTTTCAAGAAAAAGATAGAGCTGGACATTTTTGAGAAAACTGCTAGACCTAGTTTGTTTGAATTGGTGATTGTGTCGTTTTGGTTTCAATGCCTTGGATAATTTTTTATGTGATCAGAAATATGTTACTTTGATGTTGTATGCATTCTAAACTAATTTGCTTGAAATTTGGTTTCCAAAAATTTTCGGATGTTAAATATGTCATATTAGCATCTCGCTAGTGTATTCAATTGTCTTAATTGTTTTGGCCGTCACTAGTTATGTGACAAGTGCCGAAGTAGTCTTGATGAAGTGGAAACTACCTAGAAATACTTAGGGTGATAGTTTGACATTCTCAAATTATTTGGAAATATAAGAGAATAACATTATATTAATCTATTTCGAGTATTTCATATCTAGTATGACTAGATATGGCAAGCATGATACAATTAAAGTATTTAATTGGTACATTTTTTTGAGGGTATTACACTTGGTATATTGGTATTTTGAATTAGAATTGAAAACATACAGATTGAAAAATTAGCCGATGATAACATTAGAAAGCAATTCGGTTCAAGAGTTGAATCAAACGTCAAATCTTTAGATGCATAACACATCACAACTTATATAGGAAAACCTTGTGAGATGGTTGCATTAAAGAATGCATGCTAGGATTGGTTAGGTGGGATGATGGATGATTATGGATATAGATTCAATGAGATTGATGAAACGTTCTAAATCATTCCATCTAGTCATTGTGACTATAATGTTACGACTTGGATGAGACCAGAGTATGAAATCCCTCACACATAATATGAAAACTAACACCTTCCATTAATATGGGGAGAGCCAGAATTCTTCTAGAGATAGGGTTGTTGGATAAACCCAAGCCCATTCTATATGGATATGTTCAAATTATGAAAATAAGATTTTTGAATTAATGGGTCGATTTTCCCTAGAATCATTGATTTGTTGAGTAACTCAAGGTCAATGTAGACAGAGGTGCAATTATGTGCGCATACATCATGAGTTGATAGCACTAAACGATAGTTGCATATATGATGCAATTGATATGATCGATAACTACTGATTGACCTAAGGTGGCTTATTAAGTAAACCCAAGGTCATTCTTAGTAATGTTGGATATTGACCCACTAGGACACTTTGTCATAATTTTTCTTGGATTCGTAATGAGGGCTATGGATTCTTTGAAACTAGTGGGAGCCATATGTGTGTCATGCAAGTCCTGATGATCATGCATTTATTTTTATTCTAACATTCTTTCTCTCTTTATATTTGGATTGATTGAAGATGTCTTCCAATGTGAATTTACACTCACTTATGGATTTTAATAAATTAACTGGACCCAATTTTCTTGATTGGCTGAGAAATTTGAGAATTGTTCTCAAATATAAGGAGCTAGGCTATGTCCTAAATGTTCCACTTCTTGATCCACCTACTGTTGATGCTTCTGATGAGGTTCAGAAAGCATATCGTAAGCATCTCAAAAACAGTGACTTAACTACCTGTATTATACTAGCCTCTATGTCACAAGAGATGTAGAAGCAACATGAGTTAATGGATGCTAATACCATAGTGTTTCATCTTAGAGTGCTTTTTGATGAGCAAGCTAGGTCTGAAAGGTTCGAGACCTCGACGCTGCTCTTTATGACTAAGATGACTCCAAGGACATTTATAGTGTAGTATGCACTGAAGATGAATGGTTATATGGATAGGTTGGCTACCTTGGGTTTTGTTATGGACTATGAATTAAGTGTTGATTTAATTCTGGCTAGATTGTCTGATAGTTGTTCACAATTTATGTTGAATTATCGGATGATCCAAATCTCCACGACAATCCCTGAGTTGATTAATATGCTTAAGACAACAGAGCAAGCTATCAAGAAGGATAGTAAGCCAGTGCTAGTGGTAGATTTTTCTTCTTTTGGTTCAAAAAAAACCTAAAGAAGAAAAGTTCTAAGAAACCAGAAGGAAGTGCAGCAAAAAGAAACTCAAAGAAATTATGCCAAAAGGAATTTGCTTCCATTATGGCAAGACTAGCCAATGGAAGCAAAACTGTAAAGTCTATCTAAAGTCTTTAAAGAAGAAGTAGGCATCAGATGCCCCAGCTCTTTCAGGTATGTTTGTCATTAAAGTTAATACTGTTTCTAATCATAACATATGGGTATTAGATACTGGTTGTGACTTACACATATGTAATGATATATTGTGGGCAATGGAGTAAGAGTTACTGTATTAGCCATAGGCGCTTATTTCTTGTCACTCCCTAGTGGGCTTATAATTAAACTGGATGATTGTTATTGTGTATCTATTTTAAAAAAGAACATATTATCTATTTCTTATTTAAATAAAGTCGATTTTCATTTGAATTTCAATAGCAATGGTTGTTCTATTAGTTTGAATGGAATGCTTTATGGTACTAGTACATTATGCAATGGAATTTACATATTAAATATGTTGCATCCAATTATAAATGTCAATGACATGAAAAGACATAAATGAGATAATTTAAAATCAATTTACTTATGCCATCGTCGCCTTGGCCATATAAATGGGAGACGCATAGCTAAGCTCCACAAGAGTAGTAGTTTAGGGTCATTTGACTATAAATCATACGACATGTGTGAATCTTTGTTTATTAGGCAAGATGACTAAGCTACCTTTAAAGGAAAAAGGTGAATGAGCGATTGGAGTATTAGACCCAATACATTCAGATGTATATGGTCCGATGTCCATCTATGATAGAAGTGATTTTCTTTACATCATTACCTTTATTGATGACTATTCTCAATATGGGTATCTGTATATGATGAGATACAAATATAAGGCATTTGAAAAGTTCAAACAATTCAAAAATGAAGTAGAAAACCAACTTAGGAAAGATATCAAGGCACTACGATCCGATCGAGGTGGGGAATACTTAGAATATTAATTTTTAGATTATCTCAGAGATTATGGGATTTTATCTCAATGGACTCCACCTTACACACCACAACACAATGGTGTGACTGAAAGGAGAAACTGAACCTTTTCAGATATGGTACGATCGATGATGGGCTTTCCAAATTTACCAAAATCCTTTTGGGAGTATGCATTCGAGACAACTGTTTATTTGCTAAACAGAGTTCCATCAAAGATAGTTGATGTTATTCCATTTGGGGTTGTCCGGCTTATGTGAAGCAAATACAGTCAGATAAAGTTGATGCGAGTCTGACAAGTGTTTGTTCGTGAGATATCTTAAAGAAATAATGGGATATCAATTTTACCTTACTGAGGAACAAAAAGTGTTTGTTTCAAGGCATGTTGTCTTTTTATAGAAGGCGTTTCTTTTAAAAGAAGATAATAGGAGAAAAATTGAACTTGAAGAAGTTCAAGATGCTCGAACAGATGCAGATCAATTGCCTAAATCTGAGAATGTGACTCATACAAATAAAGTAACAGTTCAACCTTCTTCAACATAAGAAGTTCATAGGTCATGTAGGATACACTCTGTTCCTGAGAGATATGGATTTCTCATGATTGAACAGAATGACATATTGCTCATAGAAGATAATGAACCTACTACATATGAAGAGGTTCTAAAGAGTTCAGAGTTTGAGAAATGGCTTAATGCCATGAAAGCAGAAGTGGATTCCATGTATGAAAACCAAGTATAGACTTTGGTTGAGGCACCAGAAGGAATTAAACCTATAGGGTATAAATGGGTTTTCAAGAAGAAAACTGACATGGATGGTAATGTGATTACCTATGAAGCAAGGCTTGTGGTTAAAAGTTTCTGTCAAAGACAAGGAATTGACTACGATGAGACCTTCAGCCCAGTAGTAATGCTTAAATCCATTATGATACTCCTAGCCATTGTCGCTCACTATGATTATAAGATATGATGAATGGATGTGAAGACAACTTTCCTAAATGGAAATCTAGCTGAGGATGTGTATATGACACAATCAGAGGGCTTCATCTCCTATGATAGTGAAAAGGAATGCAAGCTTCGGAAATCCATCCATGGGTTGAAACAAACATTCAAGAGTTGGAATATCCGCTTTGATGAGATAATCAAAGAGTTTGGTTTCTAACAAAATCCAGATAAACCCTGTGTGTATAAGAAGGTTAGTGGGAGAGCAATCGTATTCCTTGTGCTATATGTAAATGACATATTATTACTAGGAAATGATGTCTCTATGCTACAATTTGTGAAGATTTTATTGTCCAAACAATTTTCCATGAAAGATCGTAGTGAAGACTCTTATATTCTCTGGATAAAGATCTAAAGAGATACATCAAAAAGTTGGTCTTTCACAATCAACGTATATAAATAAGATGCTAAAGAGGTTTAGTATGGAGCCATCCAATAAAGGGTATCTTCCCGTGACTTATGGGATAACACTCTCGAAATCTATGTGTCCTACGACACATAAGATGAGAGGACGCGCATGAATATGGTCCTGCATGCATCTGTAGTAGGATCTATCATGTATACTATTCTATGTACGAGACCTGATGTATCATATGCTCTAAGTGTTACGAGCAGATACCAATCAGATCCTGGTGAGGGTCACTAGGTGGCTGTCAATAACATCCTCAAGTACTTGCATGACTAAGTATGTTTTCCTGATATATGGAGATGGAAATCTAAAAGTGAGCAGGCATACAAATGCTAGTTTTCAATCTGATAAGGATGATTTCAAATCTCAATCAGGTTATATATTCACACTGAATAGTGGGGCGATCAGTTGGAAGAGTTCCAAACAAGAGACGACTGATAATTCAACAACCAAGGCAGAGTACATTGCCACTTCAGACGCAACAAAGAAAGTAGTTGGGATCAAGAAGTTCATTACTGAACTTGGTGTGGTTCCTAGCAGTGATGGGCCCATACAGTTGTATTATGACAACAATGAGGCTATTGCACAGTCGAAGGAACCAAGGTCTCATCAACGGTCTAAGCACGTACTCCGCAGATATCATCTGAATAGGGAGATCATTAGTCAAGGTGATGTATAGATTAGAGAGAATTCCTACCGAGCAAAACACTACTGATCTGTTGAAAAAGCCATTGTCACATAATAACTTTGATTCTCATGTACTCGCTTATGGTATTAGATACCAAGGCAATTGGCTTTAGGACAAGTGGGAGATTTGTTAAAGTAGTGCCCTAAAGGCAATCACCTTTAGCTCATTTTGTACAAAGTTATGTACATACTTTATTTTCAATAATAAAGAAAGACATATTTCATTAATTTGGTGTTCATTATTTATGAATTGATATTGATCTATAAGCAAATTAATGAAGTCTATGATATATGACATAGCATGCAGGAAATCATGACGTGATCATGCTACTGAGATTCACATCATGCGCCATTATATCAGTATCTAAATTATCCTCAGTCACAGGATTAATGAGACTAGACATCGTTAATTCGAATATACTAGCATATGTCAAACTCCCTGATTTGATCAAACAGTGGATCTTAGAAACTGTAAACATAAGATGTTTAGAGTTAAGATGTGGATGCTTACTAGAGACAGTAAGTACATTGGATGACTTGCCATGAGATCATCATATAGATGTTCTATTTTAATGTCAGTGATAATCTTATCATGGCAATGGTGCAAGTATCCTTAGACTTGAGGTACTCAAGGATATCTTGGATACTGATTCTATGCTTTGACTCCATTACTTGTTACCTTGCAGAAGTCGCTCATAGGGTGGTGATTGGGTATAACTTAAGGTATTCGAAAGTAATTGAGTAGCCAATAGAGGATTCACTGCTTCTATGATAACAAAAAATGATACCCATGGCCTCTTGTCAGGGTCATTACTTGGAGATCTCTAGCCGGAGTACATATGTCATGAAGAATGTCTTCATTAACATATAGAGTAATGAGTCCTAGGAACTTGAGCTAGATTGAACATAGTCAATCTAGTGAGAGTTAACTCTTTGCCCATACTCATAACCAAGTGGGGTATAGCATGGTGAAAGGACGAATTGCATAACAATTGTCTGTGGGAGGGTTCGTGACGATCATGGGTTTGTTTATCAAACCACTTAATTTTTGGTCAATTGGGGGTCATGATGTGTTACTAGACGCTGATCATGACTTACTTGGATTAAGTGTTAATCCAAGTGACCAACATAACCGGAAACCTAATAGGTCACACGCATAAGAGTGACTTAAAGGATTCATAAAATGGTTTTGGACAGAGATCCATTATATGGAGAGAAATAGAACCAAATGGGTCCTAATGAGATTGGGATATGTCCCGATAAAATCGCGACATTGATATTACTGAAACAGATCTCCAGTGCTTTTCTAAACCCAGAACCCAGTAGGACCCCAATGTGACTAGATTACCTCAGGATTTATATATATATATATATAGATAAAGATATTTGTAACTTGGAATAGAGGTTTCTTTAAAGTTTCATTTATTGTCTTTAAATGACAAATGACAAAAGACAAAAAACAATAAAAGACAAAAAACAATAAAAGACAAAAACAAAAAAGCTAGTAAGATGATGAGAATCATGAAAAATTATTAAGTAAGCCTTCTTCACGATTCTCACCTTATTCTCATCATCTTTTAAGATTCTTATAAACTTTATAATCTCCTTCTGTCTTCTTTCTCTTTAACATTTTTCCTCTTCATAAAATAAAGGAGACAGCTAGCACTCTTATTTTTGTTCTATCCATTTCCGAATCAAAGAGTTTAATTCGGTTAGTTTCTTCGATCTCTGTGTGAATATCACTGGGGACGGTCTATTTCGGTCTTTGTGGTTTGCGACAAATGAGTAGAAGATTGAAGAACGAAGGAGATTACATACAAGATACATGGTTATTATATAAATGATTGATTTGTGTAAATGTCATGAATTTCTCTCTCTATACATATATGTTATGAACATGATGTGAATTGGGAATTTTCAGCTAGGTTTAATGATATTTCCTTGTATAGGCGTATAGATCCTGGACTTCATGAAAATCCTGGAACAATTTTTTTTTTTGTATCACGTTTATATGATGCACGTACTGGGATTTTCCTACAAGTAGGAAACAAAACCTGTGCCTTTGGTGGTGAGTTTAGCCCCTGAGTCCCAGTTGACAACAAGTTACATGTCTTTGATCTCAAAACCCAAACTTGGTATGTCGTAGAAGTCAACAATGACATCCTTCCATTGTGTACAGGTGTAACGACGGCTGCGGTTGGCCAACCATCCACATTTGTGGTGGGAGGGATGCTATGCATAAGGAGCTCAGTGAGCTTTATTTTTTTACACTTTTACTAAAAACTTGACTTTACTGACTAGTGGCAACGCCAGTCCTCCTCACTGGAGCTACCATTCAACAACATCTGATCATAGACATGTGTACATATTTGGAGAGTATGGTGTCGTGGTGCGGTTGAATGATCAATGGGCCTTTGATGTGGTGAAGGGAGAGTGGGTCAAGTATTACTCACCATGAGAAAACTTGAAGGGGAGAGGTGGACCTGGACTAGGTATAGCACATGGGAAGATATGGATAACTTAAAAGGGAGAGGTGGACCTGAACTAGGTGTAACACATAGGAAGATATGGATAGCGTATGGCTTCTCGAGTATGGAGATAGATGATGAGCATTGTTTTAACCTGGCCCTCAAGAAGTGGGCTCAGGTGGAGACTACTAGTGAGAAATTGACTACAAGAAGTGTGTTTTCAACGGTGCTGATCAACAAGTATGTAATAATATATGGTGGGGAGGTGGGCCCCAGTGATTTAGGACACTGGGTGCTAGAAAATTTGCCACTGATGCTTATGGATTGGACACTAAGAGCTGGGAGTGGAAGCGGTTGGATGACGTGTCAAAGGGGGCCATCATCCTGGGCTTCGTGGGTGGTGTGTTTTCACCACCAGTTGCATGAATGGAAAGGATAGGCTTCTAATGTTTAGTGGCAACTCTCCAATAACAACAGGCCTGATGACATCTTCTTTTTCACACCTTATTTGGATGCAATTGAGGATTAGTGCCTTTGTGATGATTACCATGAATTGTGGTGTGTGTGTGCTTCTATTACGATAAATGGGAATCGATAATAATGTTGGATCAGAAATTAAAACATGCAAGATTAGGCTAAAATGGTAGATTTCAAACTTTTTTAGAAATCATAACACAGCGAAAGCAAGATAACAAAATTAATATGCCAAGCTATATATGATACGATATATGGAAAATAATTATCGTAAGAACATGATGGAGATTATATTACTGACTCCTTCGCTATAGCTTTAACTCCTCGCTGTGCTATTCTATCCTCGGCAATATATCCTCTCCTAAGTGATGAATCCTCTTCTTGTTATTGTAACATTTTCTCGATATTGTATCTTCTACTAATTCGATCTATTACTTGTTCTTTTTGGACAACTTGGTTAATAAGATTTTTTGGTGGGAAAGGAGAAGAAAACTTTAGAGGAGATTTTCTGAGAAGAAAGAAGCCAAAGATGAGATACCTCTCATGCAAATTTCGGTTCACCCTTACATGAAAGGAGCGAGAGTCTAAAAAACTTGCAAGAAGCCTTTCTTACACTATCAAATTTGGTTATGCATGGAATGGAAGAAGAGAGAGGCATCCAATGCATCACTTCTTTCATTAATCAATCATAAAGCAACCAAT
>JAOQMP010000004.1:23757345-23768877 GCA_027563575.1 Erythroxylum pedicellare
GATTTATTTTCAGAAATTATAGAGAATTATGGAAATTTATGAAAAATAGGAATAGGAATTAATGATGATTGGAGATAATTATATTGTAAAGATGAGATTAAAGGAGTTAGTTTCAAAAGAAACTTAGTTAGAGTGAAACCTTAGGGAAGTGACAAGTGTCACTGTTTTAGTAGGTCACTTTTATAATTTGTTCGGAGTAAGTTCAAGTTATCTGAAGAGTGAATAGGAGTTAGTGTTTTTCCTAAGTTCTTTCTCTTCCGTAACAACATACAGAATTTTCAATCAAATTTCTCTAAGGAATTTCTTTGCTTTTCCTTCCCCTACCCTACTGCTAAGTGTTTCTCCTACCTTAAGAAGAACTAGAAGTTGGTTAGTGTTCACAGTGGAACGTGAGTTTTGCATGGAGTTAAGGCTGAAGACAGTTGAAGCTTTTAGAGTTTTCAACAAGTAAGTAGTGAATAAATTTGTTAGAGTTGTGGATTTTTGAAATAAATTGATAAATTTACTGTTAGTTGATTGGATCATGGCATTACGTATATATATATTCATGAACACTATTGATGGGACGAAAATTTTGGTTATAGTGTTAATTTAGTTTTGATGGAATGTTAGTGATTGGGTGATGTGGAAATAGTTTTTGGAATTGAAATAGAAATGAAATGATGTATGGGATTAGTGTAGAAAATTAGATATGAAAAGGTGATATATGCTCTGTTCTTCACTGTGTATATATATATATATGTATGTGTGTGTGTGTACGTGAAAAGGTGAGAGTTTTAGAGATAATCAAGGAAACGGTTTTTGAGTTGAAGAGCAATTGTAAAATGATAGTTTGGGATGGGAATGAGTGTAAAAAATGAAGGTTGGGAGGAAACATGGAGATGTAGAATGAAAGTTGACAAAGCACGAATAGGTTGAATATGAATTTTTGTCTTTTGATGATTTTTTTATTTTTACTTGTATATTTTAGAGTAGTATGAATTTATGGTGAATGAGTTGTTTCAAATGGATTAAGAAAAACTAGAAATAAAAATTTGAAGAGTTCGATTTTAGACAATGAAGTCTGGAAATTTTCTGGGAATGAATAATAATAATGTTAAGTTCTGATTTGAAAATTCCCTGAATTTTTTGTTCTAATATAAAGAGATTTAGACAAAGTTGTCTTCAAAAAAGTTGTAGATCTTTCTTTAAGCTTTCTAGTGATATAAAGATTGTAATTTTTGGAGTTTTGGATCAAAAGTTATGGAGTTTAGAAGTTTGGTTTTAGTGAAGAAGAAGAAGTGGAGTTGCATGACTTCGGTGGGTTAAAGGCAAAAGACGCTGTCGTGACTTTTTTGTTTTAAAGGTGAAAATCGCCATCGTGCAATTGCACAATGGCAACTTTTAAGAGTTATTAGCTGATGAACATTTGATGGGATTTTGGTTATAACTTCTTCAAGTAATGTCCAAATGATTTAGTTCTTAAACCAATGGATTCCTAACAAATTGTTCTATTCCTCTATAAAATTTTGTACAATTATGAATTGAATTGGGAAAGATTGTTTCAATCAAAGTGTGGAATCTGTCGGAACAGTGAAATAGGATTTTCTTACTAAGCACCCTCCGGTATGTTGATTATATCTGGATCTATAGGATTCTAAATGAGATAATTTTTTATTTGGAGTAAACTAGAAAAATAGGGCTACATACCATATGAAAAAGTAGAATTATGATTCAGTTTCTGAGATATTGAATTTCTAGATGGAAGTTGTACATAGTACATTGTTTTTGAATGTGAACAACCCGATAATGTTTAGGGAATATCTTCCAAATTACTGAACCAAACTTAGTGATTTGGTGTCAATGGAAAGATAAGACATAGAGTAACACTTTTCTAGAAGAGAATGTGACCAAATTATATCAGTTTCACGTTATGATTGAACATGAACGGTAGGCCCAAAAGGGGTGTCTTGGAAAATTTTGAAGTGATTCAATGAGAATGAAATGTGATTTTAATAGTTTTAGTTAGGCGTAAACCTAAGTATAAATCATACTTAGATGAGATTTGATATGAGATTGATTTTGTGATGTAATTGGTGGTAAGATACCCGGGATTATCATGAACATGCATTGTACACATTCCATTTCTGACATGTGCATTATTGAATACTTATGATTGTACAAATTGTGATATTGTGTATGTTATTTGATATAGAGGAGCAACTGGAATATCAACCCCCAGATGTTGCCAGAACTTCCAGGCATTAGCTTCGGAAGCAACTTGTGATTAACTTAGACGGTCTCACTTAATTACTTGTTTGCTTAATTTATGTTTTGAATGATAATTGAATGTGTTTAATTGTGAATTCTAGACGGAAGGCCCGATGAATGTGAATGTAGATTGAGATATTGAAGTGCTACTTGAATGTGAATGTGAAGACTTAATTGCTTTATAATGTGAGTAATTGTGGTACATACATTTCATACATGAATGCATAATCAAATAATGGCATTTGTGACCAAAGTAGCCACTGATCAGAGCTTAAAGCTCAACGAGTGAAAAGAGCCTCAAGCTCAAATTGTGATTAAGAGCCTAAAGCTCACTATGTAAATCGAGCCCTGTATCCTCATAGGATAAGGGACATTTATTAATGAGCCCGGTATCCAAAATGGATACGGGACAGTTCAGGCACTTGGTCACAACAATGTAATAATTAGAAAGTGTCTCATGAGCACCTCATATGCATATTATTAAGTATATTTGTTGAAATGAAATGCCTATGCTTTAGTAAAAATGTGAAATTTATGCAAAGTACAATATGTGATTATATGTTATGTGAATTATTGTAATGCATGAATTGAGTAAACCATCGATGATGGTTACCTCATTGAGTTCACAAAACTCACCAAAATTGCAATGTTATCTTTTCAAGACCGAGAGACGACTATAGCTATTGAGAGGCTCTACTAGCCATGTAGATTATGATTGGCAAGAAAAGTCATGGCTCAATAGTCGGTCAGTTGGGATTTTTAGACAGACTAGATAGAATTTGAATATTTTCCTCTTTCATGTAGTACTTTTGTATTAGGTTTTAATGATGTATATGTAGTAAAGGTTGGAAAGACAATGTAGACTTTCGATTTTGTGCAATGAAATGAGGAAAAAGTTGGTTTTAAACTATTGTGATTTTCTTATGATGCTTTATAAGTGACTTTCGATACCATACCATGTGAAGTGGGTGTAATGATCGAACGTAGCGCGCCTTTATCGTAGGAGATGTATCGGGATGACCTCCGAGCATCCCGGTAGGTACCCTACAGTAAGGAGGTGTTAGACAAAGGGTTTAGATTGAGTAGGACTAGGACTGAGTATGTGAAGTGTAACTTTTTAAGACATAGGGTGGTTATAGATGTGGAGGTAAAAATTAGTTCAGAAGTTATACTGCGAAAGAAGTATTTTAAATATTTAGGATTTATCATCCAGAGCAACAGAGAAATTATGAAGATATAATTCACTGGATTAGATCAGGGTGGCTTAAATGGAGAAATTCTTTAGGAGATTTATATGACAAGAAGATACCACTCAACCTTAAAGATCATTTCTATCGTTTGGAGTTTAGGTCGACCATGCTCTATGGGATAGAGTGTTGGCCCATCAAATAAGTTTATAGTCATAAGCTAATGGTCACAGAGATGAGGATGCTTCGTTGGGTACGCAACCTTACTAAAAGGGATAAGGTCAAGAATGTAATGGTAAGTGACAAATTAAAGGTAGCTAATATTATAAACAAATTAAGAGAAACAAAGTTTAGGTAGTTTGACCATGTTAAGAGGAGATCCAGACGATCTGGTGAGAAGATGCGAGAGGTTCGTACTTAGAGAATGTAAGAGAAAATAGGGAGGCTTATGAAGATTTAAAAGGAGGTGATCAAAAATGATATGCAATGTTGAAATTTACTGAGGAGATGACCCACAATAAAAACCTTTGACGTGCTAGGATTCAGATAAAGGATCCCTTGTAAAGAGATCCTAATAGTTCTCTTAAATCTTTTAACTGTTACCTCTTCTAGTTAGCCTAAAAGGAAATTACGTATTATTATTATTATTATTTCTTCCTCATGTTAGTAATTTGGAAACAACATTTCTACTAGTTAGGGATAAGACTGCGTATTGCTGGACCTTCCTAGATCCTGCATCTGAACAGGATTACTATAGGGTATTTTTATTGTGTTGTCTTATACAATATTCTAATTAGACATAAAGTATAGAAATAACTTTTTACTCTATTTATGACTAATCATATTAGTTCTCCACCATTACCTATTAATTCTATTAATGATCTTTGTAAACTATTAAAATGTCATTACATCTTTATTAAGGATTTTTCAAATCAATATTAATCGATAACAATAAAACATTTTTCTTGATTATTTTAGGATGATGAATTTTATATTGATTAGTCATCTACATCTATATATAGTCAATAACCACTGATCTACTCTTGACTAGAATGAATCATAAGCAGTAACAAATATAGAAATCTCTACATAAGATATTTTGGTAATCTAAAGTTAAATGATCAATTATACAAGAGTTACGCTGAAAATTTTTATAGACCATACAAGTAATATTGTAAATAGAATTTTCTTATAAGGTCAGTTTAGTAAACTTGTTTTCTAATAAGTACGCATATGTTTATTCAAATATCTCCATACTTTACTTTATAAGATCAACTATTTCCTTTATAAAAAAAGAAATATATCATATATTAGGTTTTATTTCGGTCTATTAATGTCCAATTTTAACATAATAATGACAATAAATAATTTAGAAATAATACATAAATGCAATACGAATCTCATAAATATTGTTTCTTCATAATTGCATTTACAATGTATATTTATCTTATATACTTTATCATATAAATCTAAATATGTATAAAATAAAAATAATTTTAAATAATTATGTGATTAAACTATAATCAACCAATTAGTAGTAGAGGATAAACCAATATTTTAATCACTTGAACAACCCTTAAAATGCTTTCTTGTGTTGATTTAACGGCCTGATCAAATGATAGATTCATGCATATTAGTTGATTAAATTATCGCTTCACTCATGAACTAAGATAGGAATAGTGAATGGAACTGAAATGTTCATGATTTAAAGCTGAATAAGTTACGAAAAAAAGGTATTTGTCATGCAGATATACAGTTGAAGAAGAAAAAATATAGTTCTAAAAAAGTAAGTCTTCTTCTCTGATAATTAAGAAAAGGTTAGAAAAGGTATTTGCCGTGCAGATACAGTCTGAAGACACATAGTTTTTGTTTTTTTTCTTTTCCTTGGGATAAAACAGAAGAGAAGGCCAAAAGTGACAGAACAAGTTGGAATCCAATGTTGAGTTTATGACACAAACATCATTGGCCACGTATATATATGCACTGCATAAATAAAAAGAACATGAGTTGGCTAAAGTGCATTTGCATGTCAGTCAACCAAACAAACCTTGTACATTAACTAAAATGAAATCAAATACAAAACAAAAAGGGTCCAAAGCCAGCCAGTGGCGTCCATTATTGTTTTCTTTTTTCTACACACAAATATATATATATATATGAGCTGGCTAAAGTGCATTTGCATGTCGATCAACCAAACAAATCTTGTGCATACCTAAAATGAAATCAAATACAAAACAAAAAGGGTCCAAAGCCAGCCGGTGGCATCCATTATTGTTTTCTTTTTCTACACACGATAAATTATGCCAATTGTCTCGATCAATCATCATCAGTATCATGACTCCAAAGGGCATCAAAATCAGAGAAACACCATAACCCCTAAACACAAAGCCACAGTGACCATCGTCAATCTCCCACCGTCCAATCTACCGACTCCATTTTGATCATCTGCCGTTTGATCAGCGGGATCCTCATCCGACGGAGCATCAGCCTCAGGGGAATCGGCTGTCGCCTTCTTCCCTTTGGCGCTCTTAGGTGCCGGTGCAGCAGCGGTAGCCTCCTTGAACAACTCTCTAGGAAGCAACACCTTATCAATTTTGTACAGAACCAACGGCTCCTCATCCTTAATAGTCCCCATTATCTTCGCCGTTATAACTTTAGTCTGCAAGTTTATCTCCTCCCCGTCATTCTGGACCGTAAAGTCATACTTGTTAGCGCCGTCAGTTGCCAACGTGTTCATAACCCCGTTGTTAGATTTCAACATCTGCAACGACTGGTAGACCGGGATTCCGTGGTATAATAGTAATGAAACTTTCTGAGCTGCCGTCAAATTCTTGTACTTGGGCATGAAGCCGTTGATAACGGTGTCGGTTGGGCAAAACACTGTCAGTCCTCCGTCAAGATTTTCCTCAAACGTGTCCTTTGCTCCAGAAGCTATAAGCAAGTCGGCGAATGCCTTGCATCCTTGCCGAGGCATAATGGCGGTGAGGTTGAGTGTTGGAGCAGCTGTCGGTGCTTCCGCCTCCGCCGAGTTCAAAACCTGAAAGCAACAGTTTGCATTTTTATCCAATCACATCTTAATTAGTTTTTAAGAACCGATTAATTTATAAGAGAAAACAAACCTGGCTTATTTGGATAACAGAGATGTTGTACGGAATCTCAACTAATGACTTGACATAAACGGCGTTAAGCTTGGCGTCATTGTCTACAGCGCCAAAAGCAACTTTACCGCCTTTGGTGTCGGTAATGTTGACGTAGCCGGAGGTGCCGACGGCGGAGCCGGTAGCTTGGAACATGGAGGAGGTTAAAGTAGAGCCGGAGGTGATCTGGTGGAGCTTCTTGGTGCCGAAGTAATCGACAAGGACGTGGAGGGAGAGGACGTTACGGAGCGTGTAGATGGAAAGTTGCTTGGTCAAGAGAGAAGACATGGCTGCATTGTCGAGGGCGAGGACGGTGATGGTCTGGCGACGGTTGATTTCGGCGGCAAGGTGAGTGAGGGTGAGGTAATGGTTGAAGGTGGAGAAGTCGGGATGCTTGGCGAGGATGCGGGTAATGTTGTGAGCGAGACAGGCGGGGGAGAAGAGGAAGAGGAAGAGGAAGACTGAGAGAGAGGGAGAGGAGAGTAATGGTGGCATGTTGATTATTAAGAGATTGAATGAATCATGTGAAAAATAGGGAGATGAAGACGAAAGGAGAAAGCTCTTTTAAAGATGCTCCAAGTGGGAACGGAATGGAACATCAACATGCCAGATTGGCATTAAATTAACAAAATACTAATTTATGAGCTTAAATACATACAAGAGAAATAGAAGGAAGAAAGTGGCCTTAGGACGCCTATATGAATATATTACGTATTCTAGTTACTTCTTCAATATCCCACTCCATTGTTATCCTTCACAAATGAAACCAAAAGTATCTATCACTGGTCTTGCATTCTTTCACTCATTTGTTCAATCCTTTCGAGTCACCAACTAACTGCAAACGAAGTCCGTGTGATTTCAGTGTCAGTTCATAAATATCAATGTATGATTTCTGGATAGTGGATAATTATTTTTTTTACTAACAACAACGATGATTCATATAAAATGAGAAAAGCAAGCAGTATTCGTTTTCGAATCTTTCGTGGGGTTAGGGTTACCAACAACAAATTTCAATGAGCCTATTTCCACCCAGTACCTACTGCTATTAAAATATGTTGAATTTAGCAGTTTATTCGAGTGGTTACAATGTGGGAGCCACAAGTGTCGGTAGCAAAGATGATATACCAATCTGGCAATCAGGGTTAACAACTAGGTGTCGCCACGTGGACAGCGCCGGCTTAGGTGTGACTTCTAAGTTGATATCCACCACCGACGATCTACCCATCCACTTCTTATCCTGTAACTTTTTTTATGGTTAGGATTTCCCTATCAACTATGCTTGCACCCTAGCTACAGCATAAACTGTACGTGCATCTAGGCTGTACTTTTTTATTAGAATGACTATGGCTAATGGTCTACTATAATCCATCTTGATTTCCTAATAGCTGTATATCATCATCGTCATTATCATATCCTGAAGTCCTGCAGTGAAGCAGGATCTAGAGGGATTTGATAGTACGCAGTCTTATCCCTACTTATAGAGAGACTGTTTTCAGTAAGCTCACATGCATATGTGAAATGTGACATGATAATAGGGATGTAGGTTACAGAGAATAAATACGTAAACGCTGAAAATACATCTATATATATACCTGATGTTAACCATAATCTGTTATTACCTTGCACCCTGTCAATACCAGCTTTTCTCGTTGCGAACTGAGTTATGAGTCTTCCTTGATCAATTCCCTAAGAGTGTGGCAATCCCATGGTATTATGTGTCCACCGAAGAAATCTCCCCGTACACCTGAGAAGGGACAAAAAAGACACAAGGGCTTTATGTTATGTCGTTTACCCTAATCCTATCATGCTAGACTGTTTTAATTCTAGCCACTGTGGCGGTGAGGGTCAACTCTGACATATCTCCCTTGATCACCTCCCTCCAGGTCTTGTAAGGCCTCCATTTTCACCTCTTGTAGTCACGAAGGTTTATTCTCTCACCGCGTCAAACCGAAGCATCACAGGGCAACCTGCTCACATACCCAAACCACCTAAGCCTTGTCTCTCTCAACTTGTCGTCAATACTAGCCATTTATAGCTTGACTCTCACTACCCTATTCCGCACCCTATCTCTTTTGGTAATATCACGCATCCACCTAAACATATGCATTTCGGCTACTAGCAATTGTTGTGTATGTCTACGCTTAGTAGGCCAGCACTCTGCCCTATATCATATGGTTGGCCGAATCACCATTCTATAGAACGTTCCTTTGATTCGTATAGGGACCTTTTTATCACAGAGAACACCTGATGCACTCTGCCATTTGACCCACCCCGATTTAATGTGATGTACTATATCGTTATCGATATTAACATCTCTCTGGATGATGGATCCCAGATATTTCAAACTCGATTTCTGCGGTACGATATCAGGACTAATTGCTACCTCCGCCTCGTGTACCCTCTGGATATCCGAAAAGTTGCATTCTAAATATTACGTCTTGGTCCTGCTCTTTCGAAAACCTTTCGATTCTAACACTTCTCGCCAATGTTCTACCTTGACATTTACCCCCTCCTTTGTCTCATCCACCAAGACAATATCATCCGCAAATAACATACCTTGACTATGCTTAGTAAGTTCATCTACCACTAATGTGAACAAAAATGGACTTAAATCCAAGCCTTGGTGTAGTCCAACATCAATAGAGAACGCTTCCGTGTCCCCGCCGATTGTCCATACATTAGTCAATACTCCTGCATACATATCCTTTATCACTTTGATATAAGTGCTAGGAATGCCCTTTGCCTCCAAACACCTTCATATGAGTTTTCTAGGAACCCTATCATATGCTTTCTCTAAATCTACAAAAACTAAATGCAAATCACATTTCCTTTCCCTGTAACATTCCATCAATCTCCTAAGTAGATGTATTGCCTCTATAGTAGACCTACCCGGCATAAATCCGAATTGCTTTTCTGATATCGAAACAGCTCTCCAGATTCTCCTTTCAATTACCTTCTCCCACAGCTTCATGGTATGACTTAATAGTTTAATGCCTCGATAATTGTGACATTGTTGAATGTCTCCTTTGGCCTTGTACAAGGGGATTAACCTACTCAACCTCCATTCATCTGGAATCTTAGCTAACTCGAGGATCACATTAAAGAGATGAACTAACCATGCAATACCTATAGCACCTATCCGCTTCCATACCTCTATAGGGATCTTATCCAGCCATTCGGCCCATCTGCTTCTCATTCCCCTAAGAACCTTTATAATTTCCCCCCTCGTGATCCTCCCCCATAGGTTCTCGGTTTGATCTAGTCTCAACACAAAGGGTTCCCCTAACTTTATGTTAACCAATATGTCTTCGTTATAAAGGCCGTTAAAGTATCACTGCCATCGCTGTCTGATGGCTTGAGCCTCTGTCAGTACTTGTCCTGTTTCGTCTCAGATACAGCAGATTCGGTGGAAATCTCCCGTCTTACATGCCCTATCCCGTGCTAACTTGAAAATTCTTTATGTTCCTTTGACTGTATCTAACTCCTTGTACATATTCTTGTAAGCTTCTCCTCTAGCCACGGCGATGGTCTTCTTTGCTTTTTGTTTTGCCAGTCTATATCGTACTCTATTTGTTACTCGCTCTACCTCGGTAGCACTGTCTAATAGATCTTTAAAAGGTCATTTCTTTGCCTTTACCATCTCTTGGACCTCAATTGACCACCACCAGGATTCCAATCACCCGCCCCCCTGTCTTTTAGAAACCCCTAGGAGTTTTGTGGGTCTTCTCACCACAAGGGCTACTCCCTGTCACATCTGATTTGCATCCCCAATCACCGCTCATGTTGTATTATCCCTTACTTGAGTCCTAAAAACTTGTATTATCCCTTACTTGAGTCCTAAAAAGTTCCATCATGTCTCCTTGTAGCCTCCACCATCTGATTTTATGAAATCGCTTGGTAAACCACTGTGCCCTCCATCCCTTGATTTGTAGATCTAAAACTAGCAATTTATGTTGGGTTGATAGGCATGCGGCCGGAAGTACTTTGCAATCGTTACACCACGATCTGGCTTTAGTCTTGGTAAGGATATAATCAATCTGTTTCTTGGAAGAACTACTCTAAAACGTTACCAGGTGTACTTCATTTTTCTTAAAAAAAGGAATTTACTACTGCTAACTCATATGCGATGGCCATATCCAATAAGACAACCCCACTATCATTCCTAGATCTGTAGCCAAAGTCACCATAAGTCCCTATATATCCATCTAAGTCCGCCCCTATATGCTCGTTAAAATCCCCTCCTAGGACGATTTGCTCATTCAAAGAAATTTGTTAAAGCACTCCATCCAGCGCTTCCCAGAACCTATGTTTTTGTTGATTGTTTGCGCCAGCTTGAGGTGCATACGCACATACTACGTTGAGAGCCCTACTACTTAGGACAATTTTTGCCACCATTATCATGTCATTGATCCTTATGATCTCCACTACCTTGTTCATTAGTCCCTTGTTCACTAAAATACCTACCCCATTTTGCTTCCTCGGACTACCTGAGTACCATAGTTTGAACCCCCTATCTCCTTTGCTTTGGCTCCTGCCCACCGAGTCTCCTGAATGCATGCTATGTGTATCCTATACTTGACTAAAATCACTACCAATTCCAAAGACTTTCCTGTGAGGGTTCCTACGTTCCAAGAGCCTATTCTTATTAAATAATCATCGACTTTACTTTTGCAAGTTGCGCGTACCGACCCGCTTGCATGTAGTCCATTCACTCTGTCGGAAGGCATCCTTCTTAATCCGCGCCTCTTACATGTCTCGCAAGTTCTATCTTAATAAATCCTCGAAAGCTACAACTAACCGACCCCTCCCTAGAAATAATTATAAAAATCTATCCAGACAAACCCTATTAAAAATAATAACAATAATAATAATAAAAGAAAAATAAAAAGAGTATAAGAAAATGGAATAAATAAGAAATAGAAAATAATAAATGGATATATATATATATAATGAAATAA
>JAOQMP010000004.1:23778567-23806404 GCA_027563575.1 Erythroxylum pedicellare
AATCAAGCAACAATCTAGGCTCATTCCTAGCCTTAATCAAGTCCAAATATACCAATTTAGAGTGAAATTTCTCAGCTTGTTCGACATGTACAGAAGGCTAAAATTAAAATTCTAGAATTTGTCATTAACATCACTAATGTGTGTAACTTTACTACCTTCAATACTTCACGAAATTTACAAGCTTAGAGACATCACTAACACCTAAAATTTTCCGAATTTCATGTCTTTTAAGGTTACCTCATTTCAGGTTAATTTAACTTCCATATTGGTTACACTAAGGCTTAAAAATTCTGCTCACTTATGTCATTAACAGTCACTTTTTACAAACACACCTACAACTCTAATTTTCTAAATTCGAAAACACCTTAATAACACCTCTCTTTAGCATAAAATTCTCATTAATTGTACTTCAAATCCTGACTTAAATCATCCATACAACGTCCCATAAACTACTGTTTTTGTACATGCAAAAATAGAACAGAAAAGTACCTGTTCATTCTTCATTTTCCAACACATCTTCAAAACCAATTCCACATTCAATCTATCCTTATTTATTCACAATCAAAATTCTGCTAATATATATCACAATAGGTAAGCATTTCACTTACTTGATTAGCTTGAATGGCACCTCCAAATGTCAAGCGTGTTTAGCCTCACATGCATACAAGAACATTTCAATAATAGTGAGAGAGTAGGGTGGTTTTGGTAATGATAAGAAGAAGATAGCAAAATGAAACAATACTGTGCCTCTAAAGCTATCTTTATGATGGATTTTCCATAGGTGTTTTAGGGTGGTAATGTAGAGAATTAGAGCAGAAATCCAAAGGTCTGCGTAAGGTATGGATTTCATCAGCGAGAGGGAGGAGAAGGAGAGAATACAACAAAGACTCATCCGATCAAGTATATAATATTGATCATTGCCTGACTATGTAGAAGATCTAAAAATTAGGTGAAAAACAAAGAGGAGTTAAAATATATGAAATAACAACACTTTAATTGTTACTTATATATATATAACATCCATTACATTTATTGCATATACAAAATTTTACAACAACAAATTTTAAATTTTGTTATCTTTTTTAATATAAAGCAATAATTTATTATTATGGCTACATCTTAATATTATTAAAGGAAATATTTTTAAAGCTATTTCATTATATTAATTTTAAGCAACATATTATAAAACATGTTATCTTTTTTGGTTGAAATATGATATCTTTGTGATATATGGACTCACTTAGACATAATCTGTTTTTAAAAATCCTTCATTTCTATCAAAACTAGATTTGTGAACTTTGACGGATAGAGATTTATGAATTTAGGCAAAATGAATAATGATCCATAGAGTGTGCCAAGTGACTTAAAATTAGGTATAGATTAAGAATAAAGTAGTCCAAAATGGATGAATCCGCTTTAGAAGTGTTGGAAATTCACGAGAGGGAGGCCCGTTGATACAAATGGATTTATTTTTTAAAGGGAGATGTTGAAATTCTTAAATGGAATTATCCTTTATAAAAAAAGAAATATGAAGGTGAAATGAGATATTTATAAAAAATAAGTTTCGTATCCTTTTGCTTTAAAATTTGAGATTGAGATACTACGTGTTGATATTTTTAATCTGACAAATGTTTGACGTGAGAGGTAGTAGAAGTTTTTTATGAGAAAAAGTAAAGGTTACCCGCTTCGTTTCCGTAAAATTATCACGCATCGTAACTGATCACGAAGGCCATACGGTTCAACCAAAGAGGGAAAGAAACCCGTGTCCATGATTATTTTGTTACGCTCACGTTGAGGTTACTTCGCCATTTAAATCCAAGAGAACTGGCAAAGCTATTCTTTCCGAGCACCGTATCCTAACACAAACGTTACCCTTGACACAAAGTTCCTTCTCATTTTAGAGAACAGAGATACTTTCAATTTAAGAATAAAAGAGATTCTTGATTTAATTTTGAGTTTTGACTTCCTTGTAGTACGTAGAAATATTAGTTTAGTAATATAAACGCCTTAAAGCATAAACGCCTTAAAGTAATATTAGTTTAGTAATCATCTTAAAGCATAAACGCCTTCCATGAACTTAAGAAAAAACAAAGTGATCATACACAAGGTATAGCATAAGTACATGTCTTATAGTTTTTATTTATAGTAAAGATTTAAACACATGATCTAATTTATATGCACGTGAAAAATTAAGCCCAAACATATGGGCATCACTTTTAAACATACATTAGAACTATTTCTATTAACACAAATTTTGATTTTGCCTATGAGATTACTGTAGTTTTCACAAACCAGAAAGAAAAATAAGTATAAAGATAGATAGATATAATCATAAACCTTATAATATATTGCCTTAATTTTTGGTTGAGATATGATGTTATTAGTATATGAACCCGATTAGACTTCATCTAATATCTACTCAAGTCTCCAGAAAATCCTTCGTTAAAAGTGTGACTAAGTTTGTCAACTCGGATGAAGTGATGCATAAAACAAGTCAAATGATTTCATATTAGCTATAAATTAAGGAGCCAGTCCGCTAGTCCGGCATAAATGAAGAGAGATGTGACAAATTTATAAACAAAATTATCTTATATAAGAAATTGATATAAGAATGAAGGAAGTTATATATAAAAATAGATTTGATATTTTATATCCTTAAAATTTGAATTTTGATATGATGTCTTAAATTAGCACATATTTTTAATGTGTTACATGTATTATTTGGGAGGTGCTACAAGTTTATCCGCTTAGTTTGAATTAAATTTTTTATGTCTAATTATTGATCAAGCAAACCTCATAATTCAACCTCTGAGGGGAGGAAACCCATGTCCTCGAGAACTTTGTTGCATTCAGGGTGAGGTTTTTTAGTCATGAACCCAAGAGGATTGGCAAAGCGCCTCTTTCCGAGCACTCCTACGTTTTTGGTTAGGAGTATCCTAGCGCGAACATTACCCTTGAATGGCTCACTGCAGTCTTCCCTCGAGCTCTTCACCGTTTTAACATCACAAATTTCGTCCTCATGTTCTCCCGGCACTTCCATGTGGTATGACCCTTTGCTGTCAGTTATTCCTTCCATTTTATATGTGATTGTTCCATTATCGCGTTCTCGGCATTCCAGCCGAACCGTGGCACCTGCATGCTTAGGTGTTAAAGAAAACCGCAAAATTCATAAAAGCATTTTATTTTAATAGCGTTTTCATTTCTTTTAATTGGATTCACTGCCGTTATGATTCAGCCATTGTACGAGATGATAATAAATTTGATAATTGCATTGCATTGTGTTAAGGTTTAGTACATTTAATTTTGTTTAGATAGGGCTTTTTCTTACGCAAATTTAGCTGAAACAGTCTTTTCGTCTTTATTTATAATTATATATTTTTTACTGTTCGATGAAATTAAGAAATCATATTTTTCTTTCCGACCTTTTACAAACTGTAACTCCAGATACATCTGAATTGATGAACAAGAAAATGAAATTTTGGGATTTACGAATTACCTGGGAGGGACGGGGTGAGTTTGGTCTCAAATTCAACACGGCAACTGTCACAGTAGACTTTGCCTTCAACCATCCAGGAATCGGCGTAGGCATAGCTGAGGATTGAATAGAAGCAAAGAGCTACGGTAAGAGATGCGATAAGGTAGCTCTTCGCCATTGTCATTTACCTCTTGGTGTTGGAGTACATAGGTGGCATGCAAATCAATCTTATAGGAGAGACGGTTTTCGATTAATTCATTTCCAGTGGTAGACGTTCAAATTCTATATTGAGGAAATTGTAGGGAGAAAGATCGGGTCATCCGGAGAAAGACCCGCTCATCATTACTGTTTATTACATGGTTTCTTTTTCTCCAAGTCCCGGCAATTATAATAGGCGAAATGAACAACTCCTCTTTTTTTTTCTTTCATCCTATAGATATGCAAAAAATAAAAGCACAAAGATATTCATCTTATAATTTCTATTTTAGTAAATTGTAACAAGTTCAATTTGCTGTTGTAAACATACGAGGATAACAAAATAGGCATTTGGCTGATTATAGCCTAGTCACAAATTAATTTGAAGACATTATTATCTTTTACATATTTAGATGTATATGATAAAGTTTATTTGAGATAAATATATATTGCAAATAAATTTATGATGAGATAGTAATTATGAAATTCATATTATACTTATATATTATTTCTAAATTGTTCCTAGCCATTATTCTATTGAGACATAACATTAATATAAAATAAAAAGGGTAACACACATCATGTTTTTTTGTTATTTATGAAGTAATCGATCTTAAAGATTAAAGTATGGAAGTATTAAAACAAACATATGAGCATTTGTTAAAGAACAAGTTCACTAAACCGATCTTATATGAGAATTCTTTTCAAAGCATTACTCGTATGTCTATGAAAATTCTCATTTGATTATTATATAGGTGATTCTTTAACTTGTGATCTTTAAAGTTACCTCATATCAATACTGTTATATTTTGATATTACTTATGACATATTCTAGTCAATGATAACTCAGTTAGTAGGCATCGGATATAGCATAAACTATATGGAGGTAGTTTGAGTGATTAATAAAGGATTCATCACCCTAAAATAATTAGGAAAAATGTTATATTATTATCAATCAGTATTGATTCGAAAAATATTTGATCAAGGTGGATTGACACTTTGAAAGTTATTAATTGAATTAATTACTAATGGATGTAAAATAATATGATTGAACTCAAATAAGTATACATAGTTTCATACTATATGTCTAATCAACAAATTATACATTGAAAGGATTAAATTATACAGAAAAATAATATACAAAAGGTTAGATAAAACTAATTTGACATTCGTAAATATTTGGGTGATAATGATGTGTTGTTAGAAGACAATCTTGATCTATTAATATAAATTATTTGATTAAAGAATTAAAGATATATTAAATGAGTTAATTTATCTAATCCTAAATATGATTTATGTTATAATTTATATCTATTGCAAACATATTTGGGAATCTAGACCACATACAAACAATGGATTGAAGAGAGAAAATTTATTTTAATCAAGTGTGACTTAATTGCAAAATTTAATAAACTTTATAATTAAATATGAAATATTTAAAAAGTAAGGATCAATACGAGATATTATAACTTATTTGGGCATAATTGGTAAAATTGATTATAGTTTTAATTAAAATCTAATTGAAATTAGAATTTAATTTCAATTAAATTACTAAAATATCTAAAGCCCATTACAAATAGCTTTAGAATCCAAAGGAGCTAGCGCTCATTACATAACCCTCTTTATAATAGTTATGGAGTTCTCTCAAAACATTCTGTAAATATTTGAACAATTTTGTACCTATGGTGGCTGATATAAACCAATTTTTAGAAATGGTTTGAGACAAGTGACAGGAAAAGGATCAAACTTTTGAATAAGGTGCGAATTATATAATTGTTTTATTATATTTTATAAGTTAATCTTATTATAGGATAAAATAATCTTATTATAGGATTTAAGTTATTTTTATTTTACAAAATCATACGAAATAATTTCCTTATTTTTCCTCTGCATCCACGATCTTATCCTTCCCTAATTTCTCAGTAGTAACATAGCCATGTTTTTATTAGATAACTTGACTGCAATTATTTGATTATTATCTATCTTAAAAATTTTGAATTGAAATTAACAAACCCTAAAATTATAAAAATAAATTGGATTTGTGTAAATATGCAAAATGTCATATTTAAAACCCTATATTCAATTTGGAATTGAATTGTTATTGTAAATAAAAATTGTCTAAGTGTTAAATAATAAATTTGAACCCATATTTAACAAATCAGTTGCTAAATGAACCTTTTATATATAATAAAAATAAAAATATCAAGTCCGAAGAATCCATAATTCTTCTGGCATTTCTTAGTTAGGAATTTGGGTTTTAGAAACAGAAGTCCACTATTCCATCTCCTGAATGTTATTACTTTTAGAATAAGATCTAGAAGCATAAAAATTATACAAGTTAATGGAAATAAGTTTAAGGTGTCAAGGTTGCTTTTGGCGTTGAGAATGTTTCCTAAAATATTAATGGGACTTGACAATGACAGTCTTATAGTGGAAGTATGCTCACTGGAGAAGATGTAGCAATTGACTAATGATTGAAGATGCTTTCAGGGTTAAACTCTGTGAGGTTCTATTGAAGCGATGAGAAATGCTAAGATAGGTGTAGTTTATACTATGTTTTGATAGATGTTTTAGTGTGTTTATCACTGTTTATTAGATGATTATCGCATGTATAGGCTTAGAATTATATTAATGTGAGTGTTTGTTTATATTCGAAGTGTTAGTTTCATTTAAAGCATAATTTAAATCTTAATTTTATGTTTCTTGACGTGTTTGATGTGTTTGTTGGTGTTAAAGATCGAATGATTAAAGAACAATGGTGTGGATGTGTATGGAGTTGCATGGGTAGGGTCACAATCATGACTCCTATTTCACGATCGTGACAAAAGGGTTTTCTTAGAATCACGATCGTGACTCTCATGTCACAATTGCAACAAAGAGTAAATTTTCATAGTCATGTCATGATTATGACAAAGCATAATTTTCCAGAGTCACAATTGTGACTCCAATGTCATGATCGTAACGAAGGTTTCCTAGGCTTGACTTTTTCTATCTGTTTTAGGGTTTGGGGGAAGTTTTGGAAATGATCAAAAAGAGAAAACCCTAATTACACCCTAAGACCCCAAAACTCTATTTAAGAAAATTAAGAAGCCTAAAAAACATAGCAGTTGTCATACAAAAGTTGATCAAACATAGGAAATCAAGAGAACGTCTAGGAATTCTAAAACTTGATATTTTCCTCTTGTTATTTTCATCAAACTTGATGTGTAAACTGAATTCCTAAATGTTTATTATATTCATGAGTTTCTAATTTCTAGATTAGGGATTATTTTGAATTTTTTGTGTGACTTTGATATTTATTGATTCAATATAAAATTATGGTGTTGTGATAATTGTGCATACTCATAGTATGACAACAAATCAAGAGAGTGAGTCAAAAGTAATCAAATTAAGTTGTGTAATAAGAGTTGGCAAACTTGATTTTCTAATAGAAAACTCTAGATTTAATTGAAAACATTAGGAAATTTTAAGAATTGTGAGGATGCAAAATCTGAAATTTCAGACTCAATTAACACAAGTTGGATCAATAATAGTTAAGGGAAGAAAATAATGAAATAATAAATTCTAAGCATTCATCTTTGATCAATCTTAATTCAATTTGGTAGCTCTTGTGTTATTTTCTTAGTTTATTTAATTGTTTTAATTTTTGTTATTATTTTTACTCAAATCATATTATAATACCTTAGAAAAGTTAGGTTTAATTAGTTTTATCTATTTCCTCACAAGGTTAATACCTTTTGATAATACAAGATATGATCTGTATACTTGTAGGTGTTAAGAGTTTTATTTGATATAAAACTTGCTCAACAAGTTTTGGACACCGTTTTCGGGGGCTTCTTTTTGAATTTCTTTGATCTAAGGAATTTAAAGTCATTCTTGTGTCCTCTCTACTACATGATCACAAGAATTACTTAGAGTTTAAGCAAAATCAACGAAACTCTAGCCTTTGTTATCAGAAGATAAGAATAGGCAATCGAAGAGCAAGATGCCAAAAAAGATCAAAAGAATGATGGCAGAAGAATATAATCAAAGAGACCAGCAACGAACCCTAATGGACATTACACATCTAGGCATCACTTAACCATTGATGCAAGCAACGTAATTTAAGACCAAGTTAGCTTTACTAAATCTGTTGCAGATAACTATGAAATTTTATAGGTTATCTAATGAGAGGATTCTAAATTTTCATTAAATATATGATATCTTTTGATATAATGGAATGTTGGAAGATGTTTTTAGGATACGGCTCTTTCGATTCACACTAAAGGATAAGGATAAAGCATGGTATCACTCTTTAAAATCAATAAATGTCATGACATAGGAGTAGCTAGTATGTATTTTTAGACAAGTACTTCCCTCTAATGAAGATGATATGTTTAATAAAGGAGATTTCAAATTTCCAGCAAAATGATGGGGAGTCTCTATATGAAGTGTAAGAACAATACAAGGGTCTGTAGAGAAGATGTCCTCACCATAACTTACCTAAAGAATTCTTGTTGCAAACCTTCTACAATGGAGTTAATCCATCCACAAGGGGTACCATAGATGCAGTTTTTGGAGGATCTCTGATGAAGAAGACAGTTAAGGAAGTGGAAGATTTATTAGAAGAGATGGTAAATAATAGCTATCTTTGGACATCAGATTAAAGCAAACATCAATCTACTTTTTGGGATAAAAAAGGAATCATTACTATCAATCTAGTGATAACAATGTAGGTTAGGACTGAAAACTTATCAAGATAACTTAATAGCATGAAAACATCTTTATTTGCTCCAATTAAAGTAATTCAACATAGATACAAATTATGCAGGCAAGATAACCATAATACCACTGATTGCTTCTTGATGTCGAATAATAATATTGAGCAATTCAAATATATGGGAACAAAATTTGGTCGAGAAGGAGGAAACAACTCCTCCTCTAACATTTATAATATTGGGTGGAGGAAACATCCAAAATTTTCTTAGTCAAACAATGCAAGTAATTAACCACAGAATGAAGGTCCACCTGGTTTTTGATAAGAGAAGTTTATGCCAATGACTTTAAATTGTACAAGATTATGGACATGATCATAAGTATGGAAAGGAAGTTTGAACAAGTAGCTAAAAGTCACGCCTCTTCCATTCATAACTTGGAGGTTCAAATGGGCCAAATGGAAAATGCATTATCTACAAGATATGTGGGGAATCTCTAGAATAATACTGAAGCAAACCTAAGTGAGCAATTCAAGGCAATCACACTTAGAAGTGGGAAAGAACTTGAGCAACCAGCTGAGAAACAAGCTGAAACCTACCTAGTAGAGCATTAAGAAACAAAGAAAAAGGATGAAGGGAACTATGAGTACCCTCCTTACATTGCCCCTCCACCATATCTACCCGAGATTTCATTCCCTTAATGATTACAAAAGAGCAAACTACATTCACAATTTGCAAAGTTCAAGGAGAAGTTGAAGGCTTTGCAAATTAATTTATCTTTTATGGAGGCATTGGAACATATGATTGTGTATACTAAGTTCTTGAAGGACATATTATCAAAAAAGTGGACTTAGGAAGATAACCAAACAATAGCATTAACTAGAAATTGTAGCTCCATAATCACCTTTCACATACCTTCCAAATTTAAAGATCTAGGAAGTTTCACAATACCCTGTGTGGTTGCGAATGCGAATTTGAATTCGCAAAGTATTTACACAACTTATACGTAAGAATAAATCTTATGCCTTTTTCAATATTTAGAAATTTGGGGCTAGGCAAGGTGAAGCCAACTTTGATCCTGATTCAGTTGGTGGATTAATCAACTAAGAGACCATTTTTAGTGTTGGAAGATGTCTTGATACAGGTGGACAAATTCATTATCCCTGTGGACTTCGTGGTTCCTAGATTTCAAAGACGATAGGAAATGTCCACTAATTCTTGGACAACCCTGTAAGAACACTAGGCAAGCATTAATAGATGTTCATGAAGGTAAACTAACAATTCGGATTGGTAAGGATCAACTGGAGTTCAACATGAACAAAGCCTTGAAAAATACAAAAGAAAGCATCTCTTGCATAAAGATAGATATTATGGATGAATGTATTCAAAAGTAAAAAGAGAGATAATTTGAAGAAATTAAATATGAGGAGGTTGAGATGGACGATGAAGCTAAGAAGGCTAATGAAACTAAGTTTACAGAAGAAGCTGAGATGGATGAATCAGGTGCTTAGATACATTAGGATATATTAGTAAGGACAGAAGCACCCATCCCACCCTCCACTGATAAACCATCAACTCTAGAGCTTAAGCCTTTACCCACGCACCTTAGATATACCTTTTTAGGTGAAGGCCAAACTTTACCCAATATTATTTCCAATTAGCTAGATAGGGAAAAAGAGAGTAGGGTGGTAGAGATCATAAAGAAGTGGATGAAGGCTGTGGGATGGTGGATATCTGACATTCGAGGTGTAAGCCTAAGTGTTGTTATACATAGGATAATCTCGAAGAAGGAAGCAAATCACTGAGGGAACGTCAATGAAGGTTGAACCCTCATATGAAGGAAATCGTAAAAAAGGAATTGGTTAAGCTTTTAGACACGGTTATCATATAACCAATATTAGATAGTGACCGGGTCAGCCCAGTATAATATGGAATGAAGAAGGCTGGAATGACTGTAATGAAGAGTGAAAGTGGAAAGTTGATTTTCACAAGAATAATCACAGGATGGTACATAAGAGCGTAGTTTTAAGACATAAAATATCGTGCCAAATAGTAGAAGTGGACAAAGTAAAGACAGAGGTCATAGAGAAGCTTCCAGCATCCATCAATGTCAAAGGTGTGCGAGCATTCCTACGGCATGTAGGATTCTATTATCATTTTAGTAAGGACTTCTTATAAATTGCTAGACCTTTGACAAAATAATTAATAAAGGAACTGCCCTTTCATTTTGATGATAATTGTTTATCTACATTTAATTGATTAAAGGAGGCACTAATATTAGCACCAATATTAACATCACCTGATTAGTCTTTGTCATTTAAAGTCATGTGTGACACTAATGGCCAAACTAACTTATTTACAACACCATTGAGAAGCAGTTACTAGCAATGGTTTATACATGTGACAATTTTTGATCGTAACTTTTAGGCTTTAAAGTGATCATCTTTATAGATCATGCCACATTTAAATATTTTTTTGCCAACAAGGATGCAAAATAGAGGCTTATTCAATGGGTGCTCTTATTACAACAATTTGATACTAAGATCCGAGATAAGAAGGGAGCAAAGAATGTGGTAGCTAACCACTTATCATGTCTGGAATGAGGGGAAATTAAGTAGAGTGACGATAATAACAAGCAATTCCTCAATGAAACCCTAATGTTGCTTAACCGCATTGTGGCACCATAGTGAGCAGATATAACAAAATTTTTTGCAAGCGCTAGGCTTTCTTCGAATTTATCATATCAGTAAAAAAAAGTATTGTCTGAATATTATTTATGGGATGACCTAATCCTGTATCTAACATATGCTGACAGAATAATAAGGAAGTGTGTTCCAAAGGAGGAGATGTCAGATATATTGACATGGTGTCATAAAGTTATGTATACTGGGCATTACGAAGTAAACAAGACGACAACACAAGTATTGGAATTTGGATTTTATTGGCTGTAAAAGGATGCTCGAGTGTTCATGGTATAGTGCGATAGATGTCAAATAGTAGGGAACGTCTCGAACAGAGATGAGATGCCCTTATCTAACATTTTAGAAGTCAAAGTTTTCGATATGTTGGAACTTAACTTCATGGTGCCATTCCCATCCTTATAGGGAACAATTATATTTTATTAGGAGTGGATTATGTTTTACGATGGGCTGAAGTTATGGCAATCTAACGAATGATGGCAAAGTGGTACGAAAATTCATTAAAAGACTATTCAACCAGTTTGTAGTGCCTGAGGATCACATTTCTATAATAAATTTTTTAATGCTCTTCTAAAAAGATATAGAGTTCACCATCATGTTACCTTTTTTTACAACCTGCAAACAAGTGGACAAGTGGAAGTCATGAATCGTGAGCTTAAACGAAATAGTTCAAGGAAGGATTAGGCATTAAAGTTGGGCAATGCCTTGTGGGCTTATCGAACTACCTTCATAACTCCAATCGAGACAACTCCTTTTAGACTTTTTTATGATTAACAATTGACATATGCTAGTATAACATGAGCATAGAGCATATTGGGTGAAAAAAGCTTTAAACTTTGATTAGAATCAAGCAAGTGAACGAAGAATCCTACAATTGAATGAATTCGATGAACTTTGCTTTAATGCATATGAGAATCCAAAGTTATAAAAGGAAAAGGTAAATAAATGGAATAATTCTCATATTAAGAAGAAAGAGTTCAAAGTGGGAGATGCAGTTTGTCATACAATTTGAGACTAAAGTTGTTTCTAGGAAAGCTCAAATTAAGGTGTAGTGGGCCTTTCAAAGTAACCAATGAATTTGCACATAGAGCTCTTAATAGAAAATCCAAAAAAGGAAACCTTCAAAGTGAACGGACATTGATGCAAATCGTATCGTGGAGGAATATTCTCACATGAAAGGGTAGTAATTTTTTTCCTTTCTAATGATTGAAAACTTTTCAAAAGATGAATGGTCATGCTGAAGACCTTAACTTAGGAAAATTCGATAGTTAGCTTGTTTTGAATTCTAGTATTTATGGGTTTGATTTCAATGTTATTGGAGTGGTTTGGATGACTAATTTTCTTGTTTTTGAAGTTAATCTGAGTTAAGGAAGCAAGCTCAGAGGTTACATGAAGTAAAAAAAATGATAAAATAGGACAAGGGTGGCAATCGTGCATGGTTGCAAGGTGGTTCTATCACGATCATGACTCAAATGTCGCGATTGTGACATATGTCTAGACCAAAGAAGAACTTGATTCTTCATCACAAAACCCCATTTTACCTTTCCTTCTTCAACCCTAACCCTTTATCTTCATATTTTCTCATATTTCAGACACACTCTCTCTCTAAACCTTATACTCCATTAAAAGTCTCTATCACTTCTCTCTTCACTTTCCTTATTTTTCTCACTTGTTCTTTCATCTTTCCTTATTTTTCTCACTTGTTCTTTCATCTTTCAACTAGATTTTACTCCCTCTTATATATATATATATTTTGGTTTTAGAATTAATAATGTGGCTAAGAATCAAACAAAATGATAAACACTCATAATTGAAAAGAAAAAGACTAGTGTTGTTGAGTGGAGCGCATGATAGGGCTGCAAACTTTGGAGCTTCTTTTTTGATCTATTTGCAAGACAAAGGTGTCTATTTCCAAACTCTTCACTCGAGGGTCGTTAGTGCTCCTAGGTATTTTGATTTTGACATCTTAGACAATCTAGGATTGAAAGAAAAGTTTGGGAATTTGAGTTATAGCATTCAATGGGATAAATTTATTAATGTTGACTACATTGTGTATAAGGAATTAACTTTTGACTTCTATATTACTCTTCAATTTACATAATATGATCTGATTGAATTTTGGTTTCATTTGAGACGTCAATCTTATCATCTGAATTGTGATGTTTAAACTGAGATTGGTGGATTTCCTCATTTGAAAATAATCGAAAAGAGCTTGATGATTTTTTTGCCAAGTAGTATCGGAAAAACTTAATGTGCTTAGATAATTTTAATTTTCGAAATGCATATAATAATGTCATCCTTACTTTTGTCATTTTTCAATCTATAGTTACTACTGTTGAAAAGAAAAGAAGTTATCTTGGCATGGGATATATTGTCATCACACTTATTATGTACTATGGTGTTGATATTGGACTAATCATTGTTATTCCTAAGTTCACTTAAGGTAAGCTAAAATCTTGGTCGTTGATAACATGGAACTCTGAGATGTCAGTTCTAAAAGATATGTTAAATATAGGATAGGATAGATTAGTTTGAGTTTTTCACCACCACACCAGCAAATTGAAGACTTAACAAGTGAAGAGATAGACGATGATGAAGAGGAAAGCTAGGACAAGGTCTTTAATTTGGTTTTGATGACAACAAGATTTACAAATACTTTATTACTCAAAGCATTCAAATTCCATCTCACCACCTCGATCTCCTTAATGGGTTTCATTCTATTAACCTTTTTTTGTTATTGTTTTTCATTTTTTATTTTATATATGTGTTGTTTGTTTTCTCATATTGAGGACAATGAGTTGTCTAAGTGTGGGGAGAAATGTGCATCATCATATCATGTGTGTGAATTTTGCATATCATTTTGTCATAGTTTTGGATTAGGTTGACATTATGTAAACATATGTTATGTATATGTGAATTGTGTGAATGTGTCAATGGCAATAATTTGATGGAATTAGTTTATATTTAAAGACATTCATTTAATTTGTAAGGACATATTGATTTGTTAATTTTATGTTTTAAGTACCTTTAGTTTAAGATGCACGTTAATTAGGATATGACATTCATTTTGTTCACCTTAGGAAGTATGTTGTATTCATTTATAGTTATAAGGCAATTGAATGAGTTAGCATCACTAGTAACCTTTCAAGAGGATGATTGAATAAAAAGAAATGAGGTAGGCTATGTGAAATAAATAAAAAAGTGTGTTAAATTGAGGCAAGTTTTAATCTATTTAAAACCCTCGATATATTGTAAGCACACAGGTCGTGGGTGTAGTATGTGAGGTGTCAATCCCTTGAGGAGCTGTCAAGCTAATCTAACTCTTGGGTCCAAAAAGTACTAAATTCCCTCGACAAGTCACGTTTGGGAGGCTATCCACGCTATCTAGGCTACGATCGTGGCACTTCATTTAGCTCTTTGAGGCTCCTCTTTACTGGTTCTATCATAATCATGCCTTATAGGCCACAATCGTAGGCCTAGGTCTAGCTCCGAGGTTCCTCTGATTCTCCTCTGTTCTCCTATATCTGTTCTTAAACACTAACAAATACATTAAGGCACCTTAAATGCACAAAATTAAAGCTCAAATGCATGCTCTAACCCATATAACACTCAAAACACAAACATTTAACTAAATAACATAATCTTAACCTAAACATGCACTAATCATTTAATTGAACAACTAAACACATGCTAAACTACCCACTAAAACATTATGCAACCTACCACTATCAACATCTCCAAACTTAAAATTTTGCTTGTCCTTAAGAAAAGACAAAACAAGAAAAACAGGATCACACAAAAACACAACATATACACATATGTAATAATGGGACAATGACATTAAACTTCATGAAACAAATTTAACTATAAGCACGATCCTTCAAGTTGTTCTTATAAGGCCTCAAATTATATCCTAGTAGAAATGGTATATGTTCATGAAAGTATATGTATGCTAGGTGTTAAAAATTAAGATAAGATTGAGCATATTACTTGAATTTTTGTTTGATGAATTATAGTTCATGATTGGAATTAATTCGTCCCATTAGACAATTAAAGTATTTAAATGTATATTTGGAGTAGGAAAAATATCAAGTGCTAAGTGAAGTTGGTACATGAAAATTAGTATGACTATACCTATATTTCAAATGACATTTGGCACCATTGGATGGTTGACATATGGACTGGTTTTAAAGGTGATTAGTGGTAGCATTATAATTAGGCAAATGGAATTACATACATTAAGACATGTGGCTTGTTAATTTGAGGACACCTAGCAAAGCAAGAGCTAAATCACTCCAGCTCATTTCGGCTGTCCACTCACTAATTGTTTTGCTCCTTTCAACCGAAACTACTCACCCCTCTCAACTTCTAGAATTTTGCTTAGTTTTAGATCATTTTCAGTTGTAAATATTTATATGTGCTGATTGTTTGGAAGCGTTGGTTTAGTTGGTTCTTTGAGGTTAAAGAGGTAAGGGAGTTATAAAATTGGTATTCTATTATAACATGTGTCGTTTGATGTTTGAAATGGATCAATTGTTTACTGAATTGGTAAAGAATTGAGCTTAGATACATGCTAGAAACTGGTTAGGTAGTAAAGTTCCACTGGACAAATACCGGAATATTAGAGATATCTTGCCCTGTAGGTATCTAAAATGGATGATGTTAAATTCGTATTAAACTAGAAAGATATATCTACAACTTTCATACAGGATTCAAAGTTGATTTCTATTACTAAGTGTATCAAATTTTGGCTTGAAATAGAGTTTCTGGATTGTGTCACTATTTGTGAACAGTATGAAGTATTTTGGGGATAACTTTCAAAATACTAAACCAAATTGCACAAAATTGGTTTCATTAGAAACTTGAGACATAATGGAACAATTTTTTAGAGAAATTTTAGCTAAATCCTTCTTTATTATTGTCAAAATGATCATGTAAAAGTGACCCGAAAGTTTGTTTTGGGAAGAGCTAGAAACAAATTGGTAAGGTGAAGAAGAAGGCTTTGTAGGTTCAACAGGAATGTTGCGGTCGTGCATGTACATGATTGTGACTTTGTAGGACCACCCAGATTTCACAGTCATGCATGCATATGATTGCGACTTCGTAGGACTACCCGAAGTGTCGCGGTCATACATATACACGATTGCGATTTCCCTGTTTATCCGAAGGAGGTTATTTTCTGAACATACTTTGATGATTTTCTTATAACTTCTTAACCCGACATCCAAATGACTTGATTCTTAAATCAATGAACTAATAAGACATTGATATTAATCTCAACCAATAATTAGGACTTTTTGATGTGTATTGAATAATTAATTTAAGATGGAAATATGACTATACTAAAGTATGATAACTGAGATGGTTTTACTGAACATACTTTGGTATTCTGATTATATCTTGATCTGTAGCTTTTAAAATGTAGTGATTATTGATTTTAATTAAAATAGATACTTAAGAATACAAATTTTATGAAGAGATTAAATTCTAATTCTACATCTAAAAATTTTAGAATCTGATTTGAAGTTGGGATAAGAATTCTGTTGAAGTTTAAAAATAGTCTAAAATCTTTTAAGTATAACTTTCAGTATACTAAACCAAATTAGATGAACTTGGTATCATTGGAAACCTAAGAAAATGAGGGGAAACTTTGTATAAGGAAGTTTTACCTAGTTACCTCATCTTCCTAATGAGAATAATTGATAAAAGTGGACCCAAATGTTGGTTGTGAGATAAATTTGGATTGAGGAATTGAGTATGGTTTCACATGATTGATAATGTGACGATTAAGGTTAAGAAACCTGAGAATTTTTCATGCATATGCATCATAAATTTTCATTAAACATGAATGTGCATAAATTATTTCATAATCATGCATAGTAGTGATATGTGTTCGCATTAAATGTTATAGAGGAACACATAGAGCGACTTCCAGATATTGCCGGGACTTCAAGGCAATAAGCACTAAGGGAGCTTTTGTAAGTAATTTAGATGGTCAATTTTGTAAGTAATCTAGTAAGAAATTCTGTAAGTAATTTAAATGAACTCATTTGTAAGTAAATGTTTGTAAGTGATCTTTGAGTATCTAGAAGTAATTCAGTAAGAAGTTTTGATGGTTTTGCTTTGACAGTTGTGTTTACTATTGATTTTGCTCTATTGAATGATTTGCAAAGCTGTTAGATTGATATGATTGAATGTTTGACATGAAACTAATGAATGATATATTTATTGAATTTAAGACATTTTTGTTTTTGTAACTGTTAATTCCTAGTCGTGAGTAAATAGGCATGCCTAGAAGGGTCTGCAGCTGCTTCTAGACATTTCGGTATTAGGACTTCAGTCTCTTCTGGACACTTCGGTGTTGGGACATCGGTCTGTTTTCGACACTTCAGTATCAGGACTTCGGTCTCTTCTAGATTCTTCGGTGTCGAGACTTCGGTCTCTTCTATTTAGTAATGCCAATTATGATATCTTCTGTATCAGTCCTGTTGCCCACTTCTGTTCATAAATAAGCTTTCATAAGAAACAAACCTTATTTTTGATCTGATGGGTTAATGCCCTATTTTGAAACTCTATTCTGTATTTCTGTATGTTCTATCCTGCTATTGAAATATCTAACTTTAGCATGCGAAGTGTTTTTAGTAATAAATCTTATTCTGTTCTAAATTTCAGTATGTTGAGATGCTTTTGTATAATATGATTCAGTATCTGTTGATAACACATAGTTTAGTTATTACTTACTAAGCTATATGTTTAGCACGGTGAATTTGGCTAGTGTAGGTTCAATGAAAAGGACAAGTCAATCACAATGGCTAATGGAGTATGAGTCTTGTTTTGATCAAAAATGTATTTTGAGTTTGATATTTTGGCTTGTATATAAAGTTTATGACTCTGAATTGTTGTAAGTTCCTATAATAACTATTTTTCAAGCTGGTGTCAATTTTTGGGACAAGTTTTTATCAAGTCCATGTGATATAATGTAAGTATGGTTTAAAACAAGTTTGTTTTAAGTTCAACGTATAATATGATGTATGTTTGTTCTGCGTTGCTTCCAATGGAAGATTTTTGAATGCTATGCTTCTGCAAAATGTTTTTGCTTGTTTGTACTGTCTTGTGTGACACTCACATATCCTCATGGGGGTATTTGGGCGTTACAGTTCTAACTTATTAATATGTGAAATTTGTGTTTAAGTACTTTAGACTAAATATACATACCAATCAAGACCTAATGTCACATTCATTCACTCCTATCACTTACACACTCACACATTGACAATTATTTGGTCAATAAAAATTGTAACTATCCTTAAATGACTTTTCATTAGAAATCGTGTTATTCATAAGATCAGTAGATTTATTAAACAACAAACTATTTTTATTAATTTTATTAACATGAACCTAGCCTTTTGATATGAAGTTAAACATTTGTGATGAATATCCTTTGGTTACTCAACTTGGTCATTTTTTTATTAAGCAGCTTAGTTGGAATGTCATCATAACTTTTTGATGCAAAGACTAACATTTTTTATGAATGTCCCCAAGTTACTCAGTGATGTCACATTCTTAACTGGCTACTAGCTTTATTTATAACCCGATTGTTTTCAAAAAAGGTCAGTAGAATAGTTATTTATTTAAGATTTATGCAACACTTTTTTTATCTATATTTTCTTGCCTGCCATGTTTCTTAAGCTCATCGTTATCATGAAAAGATATTAATGATGCTTCTTATTCAATTGGCATAAAATTATAAGTGAATGTGGTAAATTCCTAGAGTGAATAAGCTATCATCGTATCCTAATTACATGCATATTTAATTGAAGCAACTTAGAGGACTAATTTCTTAAGCTAATAAAGTTTAGCATCCTAAAAGACTATGTTCAAAGCTAAATCAATTATGTTAAGTCCTAGCAATTGACACATTCACGCAAATCAAGTCATGCAATCCTAATAAAAACTAACATATGTCATGATAAATTCACATTCAAATAAAAACATATAATGCGCACAACCCTCCCCACACTTGGGTAACACATTGTCCTCAATGTGAGAAGAACAAACAAATAATACATAAGGTGGGAACAAAAATTAATTAAATAAGAGAAGCATGAGAACAATTGAAAATAATAATAAAAATATAAGACAAGGGTTAGAGTACAGAACCGTCATGGTGATTGAGGTGGTGATGGTATTGGAGGTGGTAGTTAAACACCTTGAGCATTAAAATATTTGTGAATATGTCTTATGTATTGACTTTGGTGTCTTTGTTCTCTAACCATATCCTTCAACACCTTGGTCTTTTATGAAATGGCTTTATTAGTGTTTGAGATGGCTTCCATCACCTTCTCCCATCTTGATGACACTTCCTCCTTTGATTCCTCACTAGTTAAGTCCTCTTCCTGTTGCGGTGCTGTTGAGCTTGAACTGACCTATCCCACCCTAGTTTTGATAAAAGATTTTACGCTGATATTTAGAAGTTCCATATTATGGGACTTCAAGATTTCAACTCTCGTCAAATGATGAGTGTTGAGAAAATCAGGATAATGGACAATTAGCCTATTGCAATTGACACCATAGTATGACATAATAGTCATGACCAAGTGCACCATGCCCAAATTATAATTGCATTAAAGATATAGGTAGAGGTGCAGACTTTGACACTATGATCCATACACCACAAGATGAAAAGTTCCTTTGTTGAATACTTGTTTCACTTCTGCCAAATATAGTTTGACACATGAACTTGTCTAATAACAAGTGTTCGGGGCTTCAAATAATGTTATTGTGGGCAGTTTTAGTGTCAAAGCTCTCTAACCTAGTCAGTTCTGTTTAATAGTGGATGGCACGAACGTCTTTGTGTTGATCTACTATGGTTGAGTTAGGAAATCCTCTGATTTCACACAAAATGTCATAGTCTAAGCCATATGTTTGACCCTGCAATTGAAACTATAGGTCCTTAGGGTAGGATAGCTCATATTGAAGGGAGGTGAAGAATTATAGGGTTAGTTCTTCATGAACATCGTAATTAAATCGCATAAATTTTTCCCACTGAATTCTTCCACTTAAAGCTTTAACCCGTTCTCTTAATACAGTTGTTTATAACTGATCCGCTTTGTCTTTCGGTTTTACCCTTGGAGGTCGAATCACAAATTGAATTCTAAGGATTGCAATATAGAGTGCAACCTCGGGTTGTCTCACTTAATTGGAACCTAATGCAATGGACCTAAGCTAGCCTAAATGTCATGAAATGCAACTAAAATTGGTTAGGAGGGGGGTTTTAGTTCTTAAAGAAAGCTAACAAAATTGAATAATTGTAAGAAAAGTGTGTAAAAAGTATTTAGGAGGCAACCAAACTCTTTACCTTTTGTTTTTTAGACTTTAGTGTTTTTATTTGTTTCAGTAGTGATTCATTTGAATCCTTAATGATTTTATTAAATCTTTGTTGATTTCTCATAATAAGTGTTTGGAGTTAGCTAAGTTTTGTAGGTGTTTAGGCTAAAATGGTTAATAACACACTACCTTGTCTAGCCCTCTGTTAACCAAGTAGGAAAAACAACTTGTAACACCTTTAAACACACCCCCTACATATTACGATATAGAGGTCATGCAAAAACACATAACATCACGTTCCTCCTCGTATTAGACCTATGTTCGCACATGACAAAAACTAAAAAGTTACAAAATGTGTTACTTTTTAACATGTCTTTACATGGTAAGTTGCCCAAACTATGTTCTAGAACCCAAACTTATATAAATATAACACATCCATATGTTATCATTGTGTTTCAGAGCTAAAATCTTATAGAATATGCCATATTCTAACATAACACCTACACGATACTATATTAGTATTGTGTTCATACCTGCACTTTTATTTGTATTTAATCTAAATAACATGAGCTTGTGTCATTCTTGAGTAACCCTTATGTTTTATCATACACAATACCATGTAATTTCCATGTTGCTCCTATTGTTAAGGCACTCGATGTGTTATCCATCATGTTATAAACATATAAAACGTGTGTGTTTTAGCTTCCTTTTTAGTTCATATAGTTAATTCCAACCACCTAGGCCCTCCCTAACAATATTTAGTGTACCGTAGTATTACTTTTCATTTTTCTTCACCATCTTTTTAACATCATCCAAGTATTTTTTTTTTCTATTATGCTCCTAATTTTACTATTTTGATGAACTGTGGATTATTTAAAGTCAAGAAATGTGTCTTTATTATTATTGATTAAATAATAACTATGCTTGAATTTTTTAGGGTGCTAGGAAAATGAATTAGATAAATTATAAACTATATATGTTATTCATGGTTGAAGATGCATATGTGAATCACTTTAGTTGCCTTCGGATGTATAATGTCCAAAAATGGTTAGTTGAGTTTATAGATTAAGCTAAGAGACATAGGAAGTTGAATATTTATTTTATGAGTGACGGTTATACTACGCATAAATAAAGGGAACATGATCATGGAAATATTATAGGCTAGGTTGATACAATATTTAATGGTGCATTATTTTGTTCCTTATTTATCACAATAAACTTTACACTTATCAATATATGATATCAAAAGTTATATTTTAAGTGATCACTTTTGATTCATTGCTCTTTAGATATCACATCATGGTAAGGAAAGGATCACTATGACCTTGGAGGCTTACACAATTTCCCCATACAAGAGGGTAAGAGTTGACACCTCGGTATCTAATTCAAGGTGACTACTCCTAGAACACTGTTGCATGTCAAATGCACCAGAAAATAAAACCTAACTCTACATACTAAGATTTATAGCAGTGGCGAGTAGGGAAAGAATCCATAAGGAGTGTTCGTATAGCTTTTATAATGAAAAGAATTTATGTTTAGGATAAAAGGGGGGTTTTACAAAGTAAAGTTAAACTAATAAAAGCAAACTAAATTAAACGGTTGAAAATGATAACATTGATGAATGAGTTTGGAATCCAGTTCTTAATTCAATCTCAACCTACTCACAATTATACATACTTCATTGTCTTATTTGTCTCACACCTCTCTTAGAAATTATTAATCGTAGGTTAGCAACAAGCTCTATTAATCTTAATTTTCCCTTAGGTTGTGCTTAATCAAAATAAACTCTTTAACTAAACTTAGCTATCAAACAACCAAGAATAAGCTCTATAGATTTAGTAAGAAACCCACACCACTAAATAGGAATACAGATTAATCCAGGCAAAAACCACACAAGCTTAGGTTATTTAACCCATTTCATGTTATCCATAATGATTCATCACCATTAGTTTACCACAAATGAATTGAAAATACAACTATTACATATTGTATTCCATATTCTAGCAATGGGTTCATACATAACAATCTATTGAGAATAAGAATATTAATCATTCACACATGAATACCTAAAACGTTAAGCTAGAATAACACAAACAATTTCTAGAGAGAGAAAGAACCAACAATACACAATGAAGAGATGCCCAAATGTGTTCTTCGACATTGATGTCCCTATAAACCAGAAGAAGGAAGATTAGCCTTCTATAGATTCCAAGTAAGTATATGCTCTACCTCCCTTTGTGTTCTAAAAATGATTCATGCTTTCTTTGCTCGCTTAATCTTCTATTTATACGAAAAATTAGGTTTCTAGGGAGATGCACAATTGGATGCACAACCGTGCGTCTAATTGTGCATCTTAAAAAACTGCCACTATAGAATACTAATTCTTCATGTTCTTATCCCATCTTCTCCCTAATCCATCTCCTTCTTATTCCACAAGACAAATGAGTTTGAACATCAAGAGAATGGCTTAAGGAATGTGCTTTTAACCCATTTTAGTTCTTTTGCTTCCAACTTGTACCTAAAGCAAAATATAAACTAAAATTGAGTATCGTAAGCATTTCATAACAATAATCACTAAGTGTTAATGAGTGAATGTATAGACAATCAAGCATATATCAAGTTTCCCACATTTAGCTTTTGACCGTCCTCAGATAAAACAATAGAATCAAAGTAACAAACCAAGACACTTTCACATTTTCCATATTTCTTAGGAATAGATAGTCATAAGAAAACAGGAATAACTTTCAAAATTATTGCAGGAACTCAATATTAAATGCATCTACTTATGATCAATCACAATCATTCCCTTCAAAAACTCAACAATCTAAGGTAGACTTTAACAAAACGTGTTTAAGAATAAGATAGATTTATAGGTACACTCAAACACCATTCATAAACAATACAATATACAAATTTGCATATCATTTTAGTTCTCCACTACCCCAATTCACATGCATAATCACAAATCAAATAACTTTTTAATGTTGTAATGTTGGCAAAGGTTAAGATGAGATGTATTTGGATAGTGTAGTGCAAAAGCCATCAAAGCTAATGAAGCAAGAGTAACACTCAATGTAACATCAAGTGCAGAAACTAACATTAACTCAAAATTGGGTACCATCAGCTATGATAAATGTAAAAACTATGTTTTATAGCTCAAATTCAAGCCTTTACATAATAAACTACATGAAGCATAAATCAGTCACTAAAATTAATGCTAAACAATACTTTGTATTGTAATGAGTGACCCTTAAAAGTAACATCTCCCTCATTCACATTATAATCAAATCACCCTTTCCATATAACTTTAAGAAGAAATATTAATCATGAATAACTTTGCAACATAAATGCATTTTATCTATAATACTTTTATTTAAACATATGTTTTTCTAATCGTGTCATTCAATCTTTAAAATTTATAAGCCCTCAAATACCATAAGTGCATGAGTCGCAACTTTAGTATAAGAGGTGTCGATCCCACGAGTAGGGGGACTAATCTAATTCTATGTTATATATGGCTAAGGAAATTGAAATAACATAAATAAAGTTTCACAAGTAAATTCGAGAAATTGATTGGTAAGAGTTGTAATTTAAAAATGAACGCAAAAAGAAATGAAACTTTTAGCAATGTAGAAACACAATGGAAATCAATTAAGAGAAATTAACCAAGTTATGAGAAAGGGGATTTTAACTATCATTAATGATAAACCTAGTTGATTATGTATTGATGGGGTGTCAATTTTAGACAATTCTAAGGTTGATTACTCTCTCTCGAGTTATAACCATAAACCTTAATTTATAAAACCTAATTGAATTATGAAATTTGTAATCTCTTAATTAACAAAAGACTCACAATCCTAATTAGATCTAAAGAACTATAATAAACTATCAGGTCTTATACAAGATCTCTCTCTGTACAGTTACGGATCTGATTAATTACGGGTTCTATTAAATCACCTAACTCTCATTAATCAGATCCAATCATTTTTAATATTCAGTTCACCCTCTCAATTTATTATCGAATTATGTAAGAAATGCAACAAATCACGATACCTAATTCAAATAACACAAAATCATCTCAAATAACATTAAATTAAAATAAAATACCAAAAGAGAGTTTAGAAGAACATCAGTATTCCAAATCCTATCATCATACTATCCATCTCAATTCTATATATAAAAAAAATCAAAATGAAAAGGAAATAACAACTTGTAATAGACGATGGAAGGTAGTGACGTCGAAAAACCTCCTAATCCGAAAAGTAGTCAAGTTAGCTTCGTCTTCCTCTTCCTTCTCTTCCTTCTTCTTCTTTTTCTCTCTCGGTATTCTCTCTTTAGGGTTTAAGTGTGGGTATATGAAAAAGTTCCCTTTTTCTTTTCACTTCTTGATCTTTAAATAATCTTTTATGTTTTAGATAACCCTAGGGTTTTTCTGAGGTTTGAAAGGTCTAAAAAGCCCTTCAAAATGTGAAGTTCATAAGTGCCTGCCCGTTTGTCCGATGTAGGTCACAATTGTGGTTCACATCTGAGCCTTCTGTCACAATCATGGCATGTAGACTACAATTGTGGACCATTCCTAGAGCTTCTATCACGATCGTGGCATGTCGTGGGCTTGTGTTATGACCTGGGTTACCTTTGAAACTCCTCCGTTCTTCGATATTGACCTTGAAACACTAGCAAACACATCAAGGTACCTTAAAAATAAAATGTTTAAGCTCAAAAATTTATACTAACCTATAAAACACTTAAAAACACAAATAAATTAACAAACTAACAAAATTCTAACCTAAATATATACTAAATGATCAAATTCACGGCTAAACACATATCAAACTATGACCTAAAACACGATGCAATTTACACATATCATTTTCTTTTCTTTTCTTTTCTTTTCTTTTCTTTTTCTTTTTTCTTTTTTCTTTTTTCTTTTTTCTTATAAAAATTGAAAGAAGTTGCACCAACCTTGGAATTTGTTGGTAAGACATAAAGTTACATTCCAACAATTATAACCAACCTGTATATATGCACACCCCCACACTTATAATTTTGTGCATCCATAATCATCAAAAATCAATTAATGCTTTACTAGCTCTAAGGCTTGGGTAGGACATTTGGTTAGGCTAAAGGCATGTAATATGGTTAGCACAAAACAAAAAGGCTAAAGGGGTTTAACAAAAGGAAAATTAATATTAATAGGTAGGCCATTTGGTTAATGTAGCTTACAAAACAAAGAATTCCTATATCATTTTCATGTTAATGTATTTGATAAAATTTTGGTCTTAAATAGAAAAATTAAGCAAATTCAGGATGTACATATCATGAAGGTCACATATAAACAAAAGACAAGGAAACTGATATGGATGTGTTAATCTATAAAGGCTCAAAATATCACTAGCTTATATATTCACTTTAGTCACTACCCTTCTAAAGATAAAGTATATTATCCAATCATAAAAGTAAAAATACATGCCCAAGTTGTTATGAACTTTTTGAGTTAATTCACTCTCTAATTATTACTATATATTCCTAAAAGTAATAGAAAAAGAGAAATTGTTTATTTGTTTAATTTGATTCCCTCTCTTTTTGTTTTAATACTTAACAACATGTAAGAAATAACTAAAAACAAACATGCACATAAGAAACAAACAACTTAAAAGCACACAAGATAATCTTAAAAAATGCAAAAATATAAAGGAAAGGAAACAAACTTCCCTTAGGTTACCTCCCAAGTAGCACCTTTGTTTAGTGTCGTTGGTTCGACTCCATATTTTTATATTCACGTGAAAAAATTATGATCTTTATTTGTCACAACTTCTACCTTTTGCACTTGTGGTTTTTCAGGATAAGGCCTAAGTTTATGAACATTTACATTCAGTGTCTTCCCTATCTTCAACTTTTAATCTTTACAGAATCCCTGCACTTTTAAAAAATGCCCAATATCTCTTCACCCTTTTCCTCCTAGTTTAATTTCTCTAACCTACTAGGCAAAGGTGACGGTTTAGTTTTAACAACTATTAGGGACTCAAAATTTACCTTTAAGCTAAATGATATATCCATTTCTCCTTCAAGCTCCTTCTTAATTTCTTCTTCATTATCAATCCCTTAGTAGTCCTCTCATGATTCTCAAGCCTTTGATCACTGATCAAGGTCATTTCACTACTATTTGTTGGATTACCTCAGGTTAAGATGGCTACTTCTCTCCACTTTATGATTCTATATGGCTGATAGCTACCACCATCTAACCCATCTAACTTAACAAATTCTGGATCTAGATCTTATTTCTTTCTGGAATTGTTTCAAATTCTATTGAAATTCAGAGTGTTGGTAGTAAGAGACTTAAGCAGGCTTTCTAGAGATGTACCTAAGTTAGAATAAGAGGCTTCTGGCCTATGTAAGAATTGTTGTACACCCTGCAGCCTATCTAGGAGGTAGTTTTGCTGGTTATCCCCTCTATAACTAAGGTTCATATGATCTCTCCAACCTAAGTTATAGGATTAGGAATACGGATTATGGGCAAAGTTTTCCACCAATAGTATTTACATACCCCAGCAATGATATGCTCCCTATGTTGTGTCCTTTTTATACACAAACACTAATAAACATGAAAAGATCAAGAAATAAATGAAAAAAATAATTATAAACTAATATATATAACACTAATTGAAATCGAAAACTAAAACTAAAGCATCATACTCCCTAACAACGAAACCAAAATTCTTGATGCGTGTTGAATGCACCAGAAAATAAAACTAAACTCTGACAATAATATTTAGAGCAATAGTGAGTAAGGATCGTATCCATAGGGAGTTGTTTGTGTAGCTTTTGTAATGAAAACAATCGACATTTAGGAATAAAAAAAAGGAGGTTTGGTTGGATGTGATAAGAATAAAAAGTAAAATTGAACTAATGAAAGCAAATCAATTTAAACAGTCAAAAATTATAAGAATGATGAATGAGTTTAGAATTTAGTTCTTGTTTTAGTCTTAGCCTACAAACAATTAAACATACCTCACTGTCTTGTTTGTCTTACACCTCTCTTAAAAACTATTAATCGTAGGTTAACAACAAGCTCTATTATCCTTAGTTTTCTCTTAATTTGTGTGTAATCAAAATAAACTCTTTTACTAAACTTAGTTATCGAACAAACTAGAACAAGCTCTCTAGATTTAGTAGGACAATTGCATTACAAACTTGGAAAATATATTAATCAAGGCAATAACCATACAAGCTCGTGTTATTTAAACTTAGAAGAAGACGAACCAAAAATGAGACTCTTTCACTTGGTAATTTTGGTTCACCCTTGCATGAAAGGAGAGAGAGTCTAAAATCTTGCAAGAAGAGAGAGGCATCCAATGCATCACTTCTTTCACTAATCAATCATAAAGCAACCAATAAATGAGACTCTCTTCATTTATCTTTAAAATGGCTATATGAAAAGACCATAACC
>JAOQMP010000004.1:23806504-23827913 GCA_027563575.1 Erythroxylum pedicellare
GGAAGAGAAAGCAAGTAACAAAGGTGACTTTCTTGTATGGTGGAGCTTGGAACAACAAAGAAGAAAGAAGAAGAAGAGAAGAAGCAAGCTAGGTAGGAGAAGAAGAAGAAGAGAAGCTTTTGTCTTCAAATGAAGGAACCATCGTGAATCACTTAAAGAAGGAGGATTTTTATACAAGTTGATGACATGGTGGCATGTTAGGCAAGTGACATGTGTCACTTGCCACATGTCACACTCTTAATCCCTCACTTAATTTCTTTCCAAAAACCATTCAATTTCTAGTCCAATTTCTCCCAAAATTCCAATGGCTTGCATTAATAAATCCTACCATCATTTGTCTAAATTTTCAGTGCCATTGGACAGTCATTTCCAGTACCGGAAACCAATGGGTCCGCCACTTAGCAATTTTTCCGGTCCAAAAATTTTTCCTGAAAATTTCCAGAAAAAATTTCTAAAATTCCCTAAAAATGTAAAACGTACAAAAATTCACTCCAATTAATTTCCAGGAAAAATTTCTAAAATTCTCTAAAAATGTAAAACGTACAAAAATTCACTCCAATTAAATTTTCAAGCACAAAATCATATTTTTCAAAATAAACACAATTATAAACACATATGTCGGGAAATGTCATGAATGCATGTACAGTCATGTGCATATACAAAAATTGTCATTCATATATATATAGAGGTCATAACGTGCATGCTCGTGCCGAGATGAGTTTACACACTCATAACCCGTTCCAATTTACGATTTTATCCTTCCCATCGGTGATGGGATGTTACAATAAGTGAGGTGGTTTAAAATTGTAATATTTTGTTGTGGCATTGAATATAATACTTAGGGGTGATCTAAGTGGTCTTGAGGTTCCTCTTCACTTATAAGAAGATTGTAAGAAAGGTTCCTCTTTACCGTGAAAGATTATATATAAGTTGTTATTTGCCTTCAAAAAAGAATTATAGTGGAATTCCAAGAAGAGTCCAGGGAGTGAAAGTAAGTAAGGGTTATTTATTAAACCACAATAAATTGGTTTGCACTTGCTCTTGCCTATCCTCTTTATCAATTGTTATTAAGAATTTTTCTCATTTTTATTTATATTGATTGTTATTAATTGAACACATTGATTAAAAAAATTGTTAAATTTTATAAACACCCAATTCACCCCTTCTTAGGTTCCATTAGGGACAAAAAAATGGTTTCAGAGCAGGTCTATTAGGCTGGTATTTCTAACAAAATCCTATAGAAAAGATCATAATGGCATATTTAGGAGCAACATCATCATCAGTCGACCAAGAGGGACAAAACGTTAGTAGACCACCTTCCTTTGATGGCAATGATTAACTTTATTGGAAAACTAGGATGAGATTCTTTTTAATGTCTGAAAGTGTCAACTTATGGGAAATAGTTTGTAATGGTCCTTTTATTCCAACAAAAATTTTAGATAACAAAAAGGTACCTAAATTAAAGGAAGAATGAGAAAATCAAGATATGAGATTAGTTTTCCTTGAATAGTAGGGCCATACATATCTTATTTTATTCATCAAGGAGAAATGAATTTAATAAGGTCTCTATATGTGAAATGGTTCACAAAATTAGGCATACTTTAGAAGCTACATGTGACGGAACCAAGTAAGTGAAGGTGAACAAAATAAGTATGCTAACACGTCAATATGAATTAGTTTAACTTAAGCATGATTAAAGCATATCTAGAATGTATTCAAGTTTTATTAATATTATTAACACACTCAAAGCTCTACGAAAGACCTATATTGATGTTGAAATGGTAAAAATGTTGCTTAGGTAACTTCTAAAAACATGGGAAGCCAAAGTGACAACTATACACGAAGCTAAGGATCTAACAATACTACTGTTAGAGGAACTTTTTGGATCTCTCCTCACATATGAGATGAGGCTCCATGAGACACAAGAAGAAGTGACGCTTCCAAGGTAAAAAATTTTAACATTTAAAGCCTTGTGGGAAGAATCAAGCGAAGAGGAGAAGAGTGAAAACAATAAAGAAGACATTGATTTAAGCATAAGAACATTCAAGTTCTTGAAGAAGAAATTATTTAAAGAAAGGACTTTGAGGAAGGTAGAAATAATTCAAACCATAAAGCCTATAATATTACTTGCTTTGAGTGTAGAAAACTTGGTCATATAAATTCACAATGTCCTCGACTAAAAGATAATTAAAAGTATAAGAGAAACTATAAAAGGAAAAAAAAGGAAAAGAAAAAGGCACTTACAGTATCAACTTGGGATGACATAAGTGAATCCAAAAGCAAGCATTTAGAAGAAGAGATAGCTCATAAGTGCTTACCGCTATGGACAATGATAAGGTAAAATCAATTTTTATTATTGTAATAAAGATGATGATTTGACATGTGATGTCTTAGTAGAAAGTTTAGAAATCAAGAGTAAGATAAGGAAGAAATTTCCTTCCAAACATAAGGAAGTTCAAAAAGAGTTAGATGCATACATAAGTGAGAATAAAAGATGAAAACTAAATTACATAACATTAAAGAATCTAAAAATATGATTCTTGATGACAATCATGACGTAGATGCAATATGGTATGAGAAAGAAACATCGAAAAAGGAAATTCATGCTATTAAGGAATCTTTATTTAAATTTACAAAGGGAAGTGAGAAACTTAAAAACATGTTAGGAGTTGAAAAACATTCTAATGATAGGCCTAGAAGTGGATATAATTGTAAGAGTGATTATAACACTAAAACTACTTTTGTCAAGGGTAAATATTTACACAATGAAGAACCGTTTCCTAATATTACAAATCAGCATAGAGCATCCACATCCAATCATACATATGCATATGACACATTCAATAAGTCCTAACCTAAAAGCAAACATCATGCTTTCATATATGGGTCACAACTTAGGCACAAAATTCAATACTCTTAAGGGAAGTATAGGCATAATTTTTATGATAACAAATAAACCTATTCACACCCGTATAGAAGTATACATCACGCCTTCATTCATAATAAGCATCAAATAAATTTATTCACACCCATATAGAAGCATACATCATGCCTTCATTCATAATAAGCATCATACATATAATCATGGTAGGACATTTCACCATCCTAGGACATTAGTCAATACATTTAATGTCCAAAGAAAACTTCCTCATTATACATACACACATAGAATTCCAAACAATTCATTTATGCATCATCATAACTCATGTAACGTGGTAGGTCATTTTGTGCTAAGTTTGGACATATTGATAGATGTTTTATTAAACAAATAATCTTAAGCAAACCTTTGAAAGTGTGGGTTAAAAAGAAGAAGGAATGAAATAATCAAAGGAACTAGGCTTTTTTGGGTTCCTAAAACACATTGATTGGATTATTTGAAGGAGAAAATGGTAAAAAGTAGAGATGGTAGCTATTGATTTGAGCATTATTTTTAGAATTTATATTTTTTTTATCTTGATGAATCTAATATTTTTGCCTCCAAGAAAGTCTTGAAGATTTTTTATGGATAATTTAACTCCTAAAATTGACCAACAGGATTTCTTAAGTTATTAAACTAAGTAAGCATGATGAGAAAGATGAGATGTAACTAATGGTTTGAGAATTTAACAAAAATATCCATTCAAATCTCTCATAGTATTATTCCGCATATAGTATTTATTAGTTTATAATTTTAAAATAGTGAATACTTACATTTATGTGTCAATTTGAGTATACATCTTTGGCGATAATTATTTGAGTTTGAATTATGAATAAGGTATTTTTAAAGTGTGAACCTTAGTACCTATGATTAGAGACTAAAAAAATAATGTCACTAAGTTAGAATGTACATCAATTGAGTTATTATTTCTCTAAACTTTTGAATAAGGATAAATCTGTTGAGGTTATATAAATATAGTGCCCTGGAAAGTAAGTGTATTTACATATAACTTAATCTTCTTCTAGTTATTTTGGTAATGAAAATATTTATTATTAATAAACAAAAGAGTTTGGTTTTATTTGTATGAGCATTATATAACTAGTCATAAGGTACCAAGATTCTTTTGTAAGTGATATACATATACATAGAGATGTATAGGAAGCATGTATATTATTAAAATATAAAGTTGGTTGCTTGATTATGTTTAGACTGTAGTGTTGCGATTTATCTTCATGTAAGTAAAGGAGTTTACTACAAGGGAATGATGAGTTTTATATTATGATAGTTGTTGACTATCAATAATGGCACTATTAAATAAATTTGGAATCACGTATGTTTTTAAAGATTAAAGTAGGCCATTTCTTTAATCTTAAAACATACACTTTAATATTCTTTTATTACGAACCACAATCTTATTGAGTGGTGAACTCATGTGTGTTTCATTATAATTCTTGATATGATCGGAATAGATTTTTACAAAGTATCAATCTAGTGTCAGCATGTTGGATTTATTAACTAAAACATGTATAAGGGAACATTCACTCAAATAAAGAGTTTATAGTGATATCATAACTTCTATATGTTTTACAAAGATTAGTGATTAAACTGGCACCAGTAGTTTGATAGACTAGCTACCCATCAAGTCTTAACACTAAGATGAGAACTTGTATGTTAATCACCATATAGAGTGAAGCGGGAGATCTAGAAGGAAAAACCAATTAAAGGCAAAATGGTAATTGAATCCTTTATTGTGCGGATGGCTATAATATGGTTCATAATAAAGTTTGCAATTAGACATCAAATTTGAAACATAAGTTCTCATAATATTTAGTGATTTAAGAGTTCAGCTAATTGTCTTTAGTGGAATGACATTTAGTTAATAAGCTATAATTAATATTAATGAGAATAAATTAATTCTAGGCTTATTGGAGCTTGAATTATCAAAGTCCAATAAGATTCGTCACTTAGCTTCAAGGAAGGCTATCAAGCCAAGTAATAAATATAAATGGAGGTTTTAGAAGCCCATAATTGATTATTGGGATTGCACTAATTAATGGTTAATTAAAAGCCCAAATGTTCATTTAGAAATGGGTTAGACTTTGGTTTATTGTAATTGATTAGATTAATTATATTAAAACAAATTTTTTAAAGAAAGGAGTAGCAATTTCGATTTTAATGGACTGATTATGTAGCTACACATTTGACATTAAATTGCTAAATAAAGATGGTCTTTAATATGATTTATCATCATTAAATGGGGTTATGAACTTACCATTAAATGGTTTAATGGTTATCATTTAATGTTGGCATATAACCTATTAGCATTTATTTGATTAAAGAAGAAAGATGTGAATTTGATGGAGCATCTTCCTTCTTCCACCTTCCAAAACCAAAATTGGTAGGTCATATTTAGGTTACTAGTCTTTTTATGTAGCTATCTTAAAGATAAATGAGAAGAGTCTCATTTATTGGCTACTTGATGATTGATTAAAGTAAGAAGTGATGCAATGGATGCTTCTCTCTTCTTCCATTCCATGCATAACTGAAATTGAGTGTGTAAGAAAGTTTTCTTTTATGGTTTGACTCTCTCTCTCCTTTCATACATGAGTGAGCCGAAATTTTCAAGAGAAGAGTCTCATTTTTTGTTCATTTCTTCTAAGAAAATATCCTCCAAGCATTTCTTCTACTTTCCCACCAAAGGATTTTCTTAACCAAGTTGTCCTAGAAGAACAAGAGGCAAATCAAATTAGTTGAGGATACAACAACAAAGAGAGGATAGATTGACAAAGGAAAGGATTCAAAAGCAAAGGTTTTGGATACAAGAAGAAGGAGATGATAACGCAGTGAGGAATTAAAGCTGTAGCGAAGGAGTCGGTAATATCACTATCTTATTTATGTTTATTATTATCCTTATACCATATCATATATAGATTGGCATGATGATTTTGATCTGTTGCTTCTATTGCAAATAAGATTTCTAAAAAGTTTTGAAATCTACCGGTTCTCTAAATATGACATGCTTTTTATTCCCAATCTAACACATGATTCTTTCCTTTGGGTTTGTTTCGATGTTATTTGGAAGGCTCCTTGCATTTCCTATAGACAGTGCATCTGTTAACTAGCCCATTTGGACTTCTAAGTTGTGGATGGAGGATGTATGATTCTTTATGAATTATTGAAAATTTTCTTCCAATCTTTTTTGTACATCATCCATGCTTCCAATCTTATCCTATATTTTGTCTAATTTGATGTCCATGGAATTAGGTTTCTTTTGTTGGAATCCAAAAGGCTCGTGATGTAGAAATTGACCACCAATATTGTTTGACCACTAAAATTTTGGGTAATTCTTCCACCCAAGATTGTACATATTCAACTAGGGGTTGTTCCCTCTGCCATATCAAAATCGTGCTCTTTTGTACTTAACTTGCTCCATTTCATTACTTTGCATCGGGAACCACGTGATGGTATCATGATTATCTTAGCCGCATAGCTCACATCTTTGTTGAATGGCCTTAACAGGGACTGAAGAGGAAGCTTTCATGTTGTTTAGCTATCATGTTAAGCTGTCAATTTTTTCTTACATCTCTATTATTTAGTCAACAACTATAACTCCCTTATTTTCTTGAACGATTATATGCCGTCTACTTCGTTCATTCATCCATAGATAGTTGTTACTCACCATTTCTTCCAGCAGCTCCTCTACATCGTCAATAGTCTTTGATGTAAGCGATCCACCCGACGCTACATCTTTGGTACCTCTCATTGATGGATTGACTCCATTGTAGAAAGTTTATGTTGTATCTAGTTTCTATTGCTTTTAATTGCCTTCATATCTTGATTTTGGTTACAAATCTTTATGTTTTGATCTAAATGTGAGATAAATTGAGTGGAAATGGTGTAACTTTTGCATGAATGTTAATTGGATTATTTTATGAATTATGCGTGAAGTTTGAAGGGAAAGTTGATATAAATTTGCATGAAAAGAAAAGAAGAAAATAAAGAAAAGTGGTGACTAAAGGTGTCTTTGACATGGTGGTTACTAACTTGTTACCATTATGATTAGTTACGGTGGTAACTAAGCATGCGTGACTTAACTTGTCACCATTATGACAAATTAGTCACAGTGTTAACTAAACTTGTCACCATCGTGACCATAACTGCACAATGACCAACACCTATGACTTCTATACTCACCCCGTGCAAATTCTTATATTAATTTATGTTTTATTATATGGCAACTATAAGTTGAAGGGGTATAAAAAGCTAAATCTAGACGAGGCTACAAATAGAAAGGATAGGAGGCTAACTGCGACATCTTTCTTTCCACTTTTCATTCTTCATTCTATAAAGACAGACACATTTAGGAGGCACATACCAATAGAGAGGAAGAAGAAAGCAACAAACAAGAGAAGCTGAGTGAGTCGGTGAAGAAGCGAGAAACATAGAAAAGTGGTGGAAGCTAGGGACAAAGGTTAAAACGAAGAGTTGGAGTTGAATCCATTAAACTTGAGTAACCATTCAATTAGGTGAGAACAGGCTAAAGTAGAGGGCGAAAGCTAATGTGGGAAGCTTGAGAGGGGCAGAAGACCAACCACACTCCCTCTTCTGATCCTTGTTTGCTCATTCTATTTCTTATCTGTTGCTTAGTTTCTTGTTTATTTACTGAACTTATTACTCGTTAGCTTAACCGAATATTCTTAATTTTCCTTTCATAGTTCATCTTTATTATTCATTTTGTTCATCACTTTTACATTTTTTGGTTGACAATAACATGCAATTGAAGTGTATAGAGATGATAAAATATGTTTATTCTATGATTGGTTGATCTCTTTTTCTTGAGAATTAATGTAGCTAATTTAGTTGACTATGCATGATTGAGTTACGGATTTGTTGTCTTATTTATTTTTTTGGTTTCTGAGCTGAATGGATATAATAGAATGGCCAAACTTTGCATCATTTTAAGTATTAAATAAAGGACCAAGAGGAGAAATTTGATACAGATTGAGAAACGATGGACGCTTAAGTTAAGAACTAGAAATATATTATGTTAAGTGGTAATTAGTAGTCGAGCTTCCATAATTAATTCGAATCATAGATGGTTGAATACGACAGTTAGATTAGTTCATTATTTGAATTGGTTTAAAACCCAAATTTTAATTTTACTAAGATAACTATCCAATCATTTCCCTTAATCATACATAGGAGATTAGATTAGCTTAATCTTTCACTTTGATTAATCTATTCATTTTGCTCCTAATTGATTTCATTTACTTTTCATTATAATGTTGTGATTTCCTTTAAAGTCTTTACTCAATAGATAGGGATAGAGTGCTTAGGATTGCATTTGTTTTTATTTTTGTTCAAGATTAATTTCAGTGGACTGATTTCACCTCCGTGGGAGATGACCCTAGGTAATCACTACAACTGGCTCGTATACTTACGAGTAGGATAACCTAGGTAATTTTTAGAACTTTTTGGGCATAACAGTTTGTAAAAGAAATTCTTTTGGTAAGTTGTGACATGGACACCACCTTTGCAAATCCTTACATCTCTACCACACCTCGTATATTGATTCCTTATCACTTTATTACAAGTTCGTGATTTCTTTTATCATCTTTGTAGTCTTAGTAAGGGGAAAATAGTTATCTAAGAATACACATACGAATTGCTCCCACGTTGTGACATTTAAGGAGAGTGATACCAAGCTTTGGCTCTATCCCTTAGAGTAAAGGGGAAAAACCTCTTCCTAATAGTGTCTTTTGACACCTCATGATATCGAAAGCTATCCCATATTTTGAGGAAGTTTACTATAGGTGCATTCAAATCCTTATTAGTCAGTCCATAGAATTGCATATTTTTTTGGCAACATGCTTAGTAAGGCTGGCTTTATTTTGAATGAAGGTGCTTAAATAGGTGTTATAGCGACACCTTGATTGGTCGCATTAAATCTCAATCTCATGATATCCATGAGGGTTCACAGTTGGTTCCTTTGGTTCCCTCCTCGCTAAACCTTTTGATGAAATTCTTTAGCCATTGGTTCTTCAATTTATTCTTCTTGACATTTGGCTCTTCGAATGGCTCGTTCCAACTAAGTTATGTCGAGTGCTAGGGTTTCAGTGATCCGACTTGAACTTTGAATGACTCTTGTGTTTATGCAAATGAATGGACACAAGAGTGATGAGAACGCCTTAGACTACAAAAACTAAACTAATCCTACTACTCCCTGACAATGGTGTCAAAAACTTGTTCAGGCAAGTTTTAATTTATTTAGAAACCTCAATATACTGTAAGCACATAGGCCATGCGTGTAATATGTGCGGTGTCGATCCCTTGAGGATTTGTCGAACAAATCTGGTTCTAAGTTATCTAAGGCCTAAAGAATTATTAAAATGAAAATAAAAGCTGAACAGAAAAGTAAACATGTGAAGATGATTAACTGAAAGTTAATTCGTAAAATTAACACAAAAGAAATCAAATATTGAGCACCACCAAATTGACAATTGAAACTCACATAAAAAATTTACCAAATTATAAGAAAAGGATTTGACCTATCATCAATGCTAACCTAATCACTTTTCTGTCAATATGGTGTTGACTTTGGACTATCTAAAGATAGATTACTCTCTCGAGTTATAATCACTAAGTCCTAATCAATAAATCCTAATTAATTTAAGATACCGAAAATGTCATTTGTCGATTAACAATTAGCCCACAACCTAATTAGTTCTTAAGTCTTCTAATAAACATCTGGGTCTCACAGGAGATCTCTCTTTGTATAATTACCAATTTGATTATTTGCATGGCCTATTAGGACATTTAATTTTCATTAACCAACCTAATCATTTTGCATTCAATTCACTTTTTCAATTTATTATCGAAGCTTAAAGTTATAACAAATAATCACAAAACCCAAATGAATAAACACAAAACAACTATATTAACATCGAATAAAGTTTAAATCCCTAAAGAAAAGTTAGAACATCATCATAAATCCCAAATCCATCAACACCATCATATCCATCTTACACATTCAAAGAAAAAAAATAACAAAGATATAAAAGAAAATGTCACTTGGACAGGATCGGGATGGCTCGGGAAGGTAACAATAATAAAGGCCCACTCCTTTCTCCTCTTCTCTCTCTTTTTCTTCTTTCTTTTTGGAGTTTTCCCAAAAATGACAGAAATTGGAGCCATTCCTTTCTCTTTCTTTATACAGTATTTTTTTATTTTAAGTAAACCCTAGTGTTTCCTAGGTCTAAAAAGTCTCAAATGTCTCTTGGTAAGTTAGGTTTGGGAGGCTATCCACATTGTCTATCGTGTAGGCCAAACTACTTTTGTCACGATTGTGGCCTATGAGCCACGATCTTGGGCCTAGGTTTGGATCCAAGTTTCTTACAATTCTCCTCCATTCTTTCATATCTTTTCTTAAATACTAACAAATAAATCAAGGCACCTCAAATACACAAAATCAAAGATCAAAAGCATGGTCTAACCCATATAACAATCAAAACACAAACATTTAACTAAATAATACAATCCTAACTTAAACATGCACTAATCATTCAATTTAATAACTAAACACATACTAAACTGCCCATTAAACTATTATGCAACCTACAACCATCATGTCAAATAAATAATTATTTAGCTGACCCTTTGGAAACAAATATTGTGTGTTATAAATAGAGATGGTAGCCAGTAGAGAATGTGATATAACTGAGTAATTGAGGGAATTCATGACAAAATGTTTTTCTTCAGATCAAAAGATTAGAATGATATTCGAACCAAGCTCATTAATAAAACGTGGCCCAGTTGAGTAATCGAGGGGGGTGCATTCATGACAAGGTTTTTGCCTTTATATCAAAATACTATATTAATGTTAAAGAAAATTTAAAAAAGTGATGCTTCAATAAATAAAACCTACTGATCTTTAAAAATAGAAAAAGATTTTATAAAGGGATACTTAAGTGATAGTTGAAAATTTTGATTGATTACTAATTATAAATGTATGTGTACAAAGTGCTATAGGTGAATGATTAATAAGTATATTCAATTCAAAATGTTTAACTATGAAATGCATAGGTTAGTATGTTGGCACAACTTGAATCATTTGATTGCGATTAAACTGATTCCATAAAGTTTGATGCCAATGTCTTATTACTACATATCGTACGAATGTATTCTTATGTATTTATGTTTGATTTTTTAGTTTGTGTTTTTATTTTTGCATGAGGACAAGAAAAGTTTAAGTGTGGTGATGTTGATAGGTGTAGTTGATACTATATTTTGATAAGTGTTATAGTGCGTTTATCAGTGTTTATTAGATGATTATCACATATATAGGCTTAGAATTATGTTAATGTGAGTATTTGTTTATGTTCTAAGTGTTTGTGTTGTTTAGAGAATGATTTCAATCTTAATTTTACGTTTTTTGAGGTGTTTGATATGTTTGTTAGTGTTGAAGATTAGATGATTGAAGAACAAAGGTGTTGGATGTACATAGAGCTACATGGATAGGGTCATGATCTTGACTCCTATGTCACGATCATGACAAAAGAGTTTTACCAGAGTCACGATCATGACTCCCATGTCACGATCGCGATAGAGAGCAATTTTCTAGAGTCACAATTGTGACTCTATTATCACAATCATGGCAGAGGCTTCCTAGGTGTGATTTTTTCCATCTGTTTTAAGGTTTGGAGGCATTTTAAAACCAATCAATGGGAGAAAACCCTAGCTACACATGCAAGACCCAAGACATTATTTAAGAACATTAAAAAGCCTAAAAAATGCAATAGACATCATATAGAGGTGGATCAAATGTGGGAGATCAAGAGAACGTCTAGGAATTCTAGTTTTTTAGGACAAGCTCCAACCTGTGTTTTTCTTCTTTTCCTCTTATTATTTTCATCAAACTTAATGTGTAAACTAAATTCCTAGATGTTTATTACATTAATGACTTTCTAATTTCTAGATTAGAGTTTATTCCAAATTTATTTTTTTAATTTGATCTTTATTATTTCAATACAAAATTTTGATGTTATGATAATTGTGCTTGGTTAAACTTTGACAAGAAATAGAGGGGTTATAACATTTATGATCACCTTGAGGAATAGAATGAGAGAGAGTTTCTTCTACTTCTCACTATAAACTAGCCATGCTCCTCCTTCTTCTTCCATCTTCCATTGACCTTCTTCACCTTCATTCTCTACCACAACACTTCTATCTTATCCTTCCTTGGTAGCACAGATTGCGAGTTCCTAAGCTTCATTTGTTCTACAAATCTTCCTGCAAAGTGACCCAAAAGCCTACCAAACCCCACCAACCAAACAACCAAGGCCATAAACTACTTTTCACTAAATTCATCCTTCCTGCTTGCATTCTTTCCTTGTCAAGCAAACTTTGTTTTTGACATTTCTCAACCTAAAACTAAACCATACCCTTCTTATGAAACATCTTTACAATGTCCAACACTTTAGTACCTTCCACTTCAGATTTTCCAATTCTAACCTCCCCCATTCTCAAACCTTTTTCCACAATTCTAGAAACTCCATCTCCAATGAATATTCCTCCTAGTGTAATTTCCTAATACCCTTAAGAGGATATACAGATGCCACACAAATCAAACCGAGAACATACCAAGATATTCCAACAAATCCTGAAATAAGGCAACAAACTTCAAATTTCATTCAAATGTTGAGTTATAAATAGAACATAATTTACACATTGTATTTTTCAAATATATGTCTTAAATTCAAATCCATCCTGTATTATAGTTATTACAAACCATTTACACAAAATACAAATATGTCTTATAATTTTAAATACAACTTAAAAACTTATACAAAACATCTTCCAAAACATAACATATCCTTCTTCGGCCACTGCAGTTGTCCCAACCTTAATCCCTTTTATCGAAACCTACACGGAGGAAAAACCACCGTGCTAAGCATATAGTTTAATGGGGAATAGCTAAACATGATACAAGATGGCGTCTGCTTCTAATAATTGTCTAGCATTTATAAGCAAATGAATTATGGCTTATCGCAAGCAATCTTTAATTATTCAAATCAGAGAGTAATTAGACTATTAATTGCATCAGAAGAGAACATAAATGCTTCAAAACATAATACTTACAACAGAACAAAATATACAAGAATCAAAACAGGACATGGTTGTTTTAGAGCAAAAGTGATATCAAAACACATACGGAATTTCCTGTTAATCCTTTTCTACAGAAATGGGTAACAGGAACAGAACAGAAGATACCTCACATATAAAAGAAATAATGCATAAGTAAGAATTTATTTCCTCATGCTCAAATTGAATACATTCTTTTATACGGAAACAAACTTAATATGCCTTATGAATTTAATCATTTGTAACAATGCATGAATAATAGCATTAGTAAATTACACACCATATATGTTCAAACAAATTCCCAATTCTCAAACGTTTATAACTAATTCACATTACTTAAATCATTTGGATTATATTTATGTTAATAAGAACACCTTCATCACTTTAATAATTAAGATATTCTAAAATTGGATACATTGATATCAAATATTCAATTCCTTAAGTTATCACCTCAATTAACATTCCAAAACTTCTTCAACCTTTAACCAATTAATCTAACATTAAACTAGGTTCATTTTAAACCTTAATCAAGTTCAAATATAGAATTGTAAAGTTTCTTAACCTTATATGGTTTAACAATTGCACAAAACCAAACTTTTCTCATTTCAAAACATTTCCCATGACTGTGGGAAGGAGCTAATGTAGCTCCCACGATCATGGAATCAGTGAACTGAAGGTTCACTATCTAGTTGTCTTCAATTTGTTTCCAGATTTTAACACCTTCATACTCAATTCAATATACCGTCATCATAGTCGATTAATTACTCCTCAATTATGCCTTAATATATTTCAATTCCTTATCAAATTTTGATCCAATTCCAGTTCAAAATCATTCATTTGGTAGGTCACAAAACACTGTCTTTTATGCTAAAAAACCAAAATAGAATTTATCATGCAAACATCATTTTCTAGAACTCATTTTATCATAAACACAACACATATTCTATCCTATTTCAGACATCATAGAATTTGTATTACCATATGCCATCAAATTTAGAATTCCACTGACATGTTTAACTTAAACTCCTACTTCAATGAACAAGCCAATCTAGCCTTCCATTCAACAAGCACAATTCTAAAATTAAGGTGGAAATAGGATGATCTTAACACCAAGAAGACAAAGAAGATAGCATGATGTAGCTTTCTTGCTGTAATATTTGGATGTGGTGGTTTAAAAAATCTCAAGCAAAACACAAGGTTGTAAGATAGGGACAAACTTCCGATGGTGAGAGATGAAGATAGTGAAGAATAAACGGCATAACAACTTCTACATTGGCTGAATTCATTTGGTGCTAGATGTTACAATTGTGTAATGGCACTTGTCACCAATGCATACAGCCCACTTACCCTTCTTATACCAAATTTCATAATTCTATCAGGCCATTTGTCACTTAATCTCTTATGCCAAGTGTGACTCAATTTATAGGCTTAATCATCCACAGTTTCCATTTATCAACTTGTCTTGCCTCTTAACATTTTTTCTAGTACAAATGTACATTTTAATTAATCAATTTTCCAATTGCAATAATAAATTAAAAGTTACTAATGATAATCTATCAAACCAAAATTCAAGAACTAAGCAATACCTAATCAAATCATAATCATTAACTCCTATCACATATACTTTCATAGACATGTAACATTCCTACTAGGGTGTAATTTGGGTCCTCACTCCTAGATCTTGGAACCACGTAGTAGGGGAACAATCTCCCTTGACCTTATCTTACTCACCACCTAAGGATATGGATGGTAGGCTAGTGGCTTGCCCAATATTAAAGTCCTCAAGGAGGGAGCTCAGGCTTGGGAATTAACTATGGTTGGTTTCATCTTTAGAAAATGACCACCTTTTCCTCTAGTCTCCTAGTAGGCCAACAAAACATGGAAGTCAAGAGGCTTGATAAACGTTCATCTTTTTGAAGAGAACTTGATGCTCTTTACCTTCACCTCTACTACAGATAACCAAAAGATTATGGAGGAAGGACTTTGGCACAATAGAAGCCACCCAATCTTCCTACAGACTTGGCATCCACACTTGATTCTTAAAACTCCCAAAGTTCAAAGTATCCCACTTTGGATTAACTTCCACGATATTTCACTTGAATATTTGACAAACCAAGGGCTTGGAGCTTTATCCAGCTACATTGGAAGGCTGTTATGCATAGATGAACACACAACTAAGAAGAAACGAGTCGGATATGTTTAGATTTGCATCAACATGAATATTTCCCAGGAACTCCCTAAAGAAATTCCAATTATAAGGTTAGGAAAGGAAGACAAGTTATAGGAAGATACAATAAAAATTTCATATCATATCATTGGAAACCTCCTTCCATAAACCTTACCAAAATTTGGAAGGACACGGGAAAGTTTTTCAAAATAGGAAGCTACCATGAGCTTATGGAATTACATGAAATAGGAACACTAAAAAAAACCCCTTTCCTTGACACTTAAACCCATTATGCTACAAAAGGATGTTGATGATATATCGCTTGAAAATGGGGAAAGAAAAAATAGTGAGGCAATGCAAACTTCTCAAATAGCACACTTACAAAAAGACAAAAAGCACAGTGTAATAAGCAATGTAGAGCAGCAAGTTTCAGAAGCACTGAATACATCACAAGTTATTTAAACCAAAGTCAATAATGATTAGATCATGCTCACCACAACTTCAGTGAGTATACAAAGTGCTGAAGGAGATTCAGAGTTGAGTAATATTAACCCTATCTAACCTGATATCATAGCAATCCTAAAGCTTCTATTGCTCTTAAGGAAACTACAGTAAATACTGAATTCCACATAGTGGAGACAAGGAGATCAAAGAGGGGAAAAGGGAAGGGCAATACAATCCAAACCTTTTAACACTTGTCTACAATTGTGTGGAATGTACATGGAATAAATTGCCCATGTAAATAAATAACTTTAAGGGACTTTATTTAAGAGAGAATCCTCTCATACTTGGATTACTAGAAACCAAGGTCAGACTTGAAAATTTAGCAAAACTGGACATTTTTGGTTCCTACTAGAGCATGATTACCAATCACCAACATCATGCTTTAGGTAGAATTATAATATGCTATAGGGAGGATAAACTTAAAGCGGACCTATTAGACTCAAATGAACAAGACATGCATTTGAAACTATCCTTCTTATAGAAGTATATCCAGATAAATTTCTCTTTCATCTATGTAAGCAATTTTCGATTCCAGAGAAGAGATCTATGGAACAACTTATCATCATTCAGCAACACTATCTCTACTCCTTATCTAATTTGTGGAGATTTTAAATCCATATTATACCCCTCAGAGGCATAAGGACATTGTTATCTAAAGAATTATATAGCTGATTTGAAAGACATAGTGGAGGAGTTAGGGGTGACAGATCTTAAGTATAATGGTTATACTTTTACCTGGTCCAACAAACAAAATTCTTATTAGCACATCAGGAAAAAATTGGATCGAGCAATGGTGAATGATATTTAACTTAAGACCTTTCTAGATAGCCTTACTACATTCAAAGATCTACTTTTCTCAGATCATGCTCCCTTATAGTGGACAACCTATTCTAGAAAGTTAGCAAGCACTATCCTTTTCTATTCAATAACTTCCCATTGAATATTCTAGGGTTTGTGGAGGTATGTATAAAAGGTGTAGCACACAGTTGTCAAGGGACTAAGCAGTTCTGTTTTGTCTAGAAACTGAAAGCAATTAAATAGGAATTGTAGATCTACTAGGAAACTAAAAGCAATTATTGAAGGCTACATATAATCACAACTCTCTCTTACAACAAAGAGCTAGAGTACATTGGTTAAAACATGGAGACAACTGCACTAGATTCTTTTTCAACTCCATTCTTGCGAGGAAAAACAACAAAAAAATCCACTCTACAACTTGCAAAGAAGGTGCAAATCTTCAAACATAACAGGAAATTAAAAAGGAAGCAGTAAGGTACTTTAAAGACCAACTAGGAACTTTTAACACTTCAAATGCTACGTTATACGAACTCAGAACCCTCTCCCTCAAAAAAATCATATTAGTAGACTTGAAACTTCTGTCAAAACTAGTAGAAAATACAGAAATAGAAGATGCAGTTTTTTCCATGGATGGCTCCAAAGCTCCTGGCCTTGATGGCCTAAGTGGTTACTTCTTTTAGAAGTCTTGGAGTGATACAGGTCCATTTATTATAGAGGCAATCAATGAATTCCTTTGCAGGGGGATTCTACTTCAAGAGATTAACAAAACCTTTATCTGTTTGATTCCCAAATGCTTTAATCCTACACATTTTGGGGATTTCAGACCTATTGCATGTACTAATTTCTTCTAAAAGGTCATATCCAAGATACTTGCTTCAAAATTGAATAAAACCCTATCCCTTCTAATCAGTGACAACCAAGGAGCTTTTATGTAAGATAGACATATTGGAGACAACAGTTTTATTATATAAGAGCTCTTAAAAGGTTACTCCAAATCAAACTACTCTATAAAATGGACAATCAAAATTGATTTCCATAAAGCTTTTGATTATGTGAGCTAGGATTTCTTATGGAGCTGATGGCTCATGGATTTCCATTGATCTTTATAATGTGGATTAAAGAGTGTATCTTAACCTCCTTCTTGTTTATTCTAATTAATGGCACTCCTACCACACTCTTTAAAGTAATAAAAGGACTTAGGTAAGGGGATCCCTTGTCCCCCCACCTTTTCATCCTTTATATAGAGACTCTTAACTCTTTCATCAAGCATGAAGTGCTTAAAAACCCAAAATTCAGATACCATACTAAATGAAAAAAGATTGATTTGACTAACCTCTGCTTAACAGATGTTCTACTTTTATTTTGTAGGGTCTCAATAGACTCCATACAAAGTTATATGGCAGCACTTACCAAATTAAAAAACTTCTCTGGACTACAATTCACCCCAACAAAGAGCCATTTTCTCCTATCTAAAAAAGCTATTGCTTTAGGTCCTCACGTCTCTCAATCAAATAGAATGCTTTTTAAATAGACACCTCTACTATACCTTGGATTACCAATTTCTAATAAAAGACTCTCATATGTGGAATGCACCCAACTCATAGAGAAAATATAGAGAAGAGTCAGTTCATGGGTTAATAAGTCTTTGTACTTTACAGGGAAGGTTCATCTCCCTCTATATTTACTAGAGCCCTTACATATTTCTTTCTTAACGTATCATCAAAACCATTGAAAGAATCCTCAAGAATTTTTTATAGAGACACCCAAATGATGTCAAAGGTTTAGCTAGAGTGAAATGGGCTGATATTTGTTTTCCTAAGGATGAAGGAGGGTTAAGCATAACTCCTATCAAAATCACAAATCAAGCCCTAATCTTGAAAAGTCTATAGTGGATCCTTATGGATAAAAAATCTCCTTGGGTGAAATGGCTACACTCTTATCTTGAAAGAAGTCTATGGAGCATTAAGAAATCAATCTCATACTCTTATTTTCTCATCCATATTCTAAAATTGAGGGGCAAAGTTCAAGAAGGGATCTCTTACAAAATTAGGAATGGCAACTTGACTTATGTCTAATTTGGCAACTGGTCAATTTGGGACCTTTCATACATCATCAGGGCAATCTAAGTAGTCCTCAAACTGCTTCACTCAATCTTAAACTTAGGTCAATGATCACAGAGGGCACATGGAATTTTCATCAAAACCTAAGGCATCTCTAACCGTTATATCTTCCCTAACCTAACTCTCTGGACACTTTCTACTGGCAGACCCAACCCATCCTTAAACTCACAAACAAGGCTACGAAAAACCTTTTAAGATGTAGGAAACAAAAGGTGGAATGGCACAGAGTTGTTTAGAGCAAGGTACTGACCCTAATGGTATCTTTCATACTATGGTTAGAAATCCTAAATAGGTTGAATACTGCTCATAGAATTCACTTTTTACAAATGGACAAGACATGTCCATTGTGTAATAACCATGTGGAAACAAGAGATCGTCTATTCTTCACATGCCTTTATAGTAGCAGTGTATGGAAATCTATAGCCAACAGAAGTCTATGGCTAAATCTTGGGAACACTATCATAAAGGTGATTCAAAAATTAACAAACCTTACAATTCCTCCAAACTCATATAGACAGATCCATATTCTATCCCTAGGACTCTGTGCATATGGATTATGGAAGCAAAGAAACCGCAGACAGTTTGGCAGAAGCAACACGCCTAAAGAGATCCTTGTATTTGAGATCCTATAAGAAAGCAGAGAGCTTATTATACTTTGTAATCTCAATTGGACATGCAACACAACTATCTTAGTTTCATTGAATGTATAAGAAGTTACACTTGGAAGCTAAACATTTGTATGAAGGAGAGTAGAGTAAACACAATTTAGTAAAAGCAACAATGAGGAAATTAACATACCTAATTAGTTGATCCAACATCAAAACCACCAGATCTCTACGACATCCTTGCCAGAACTAAGCTTTTAGACCACTGGCTAGATCGAGACAGTTGGGGTTTAGACAAAGGTGTAGCTTTATACAGTCTAGCAGTGGAAGAGGTGCAGTGTCAAGCTAGTTACCCCCTTGTGAGCATTGTAGGAAGAAGCACAGTAGAGAGTGCTGGTCACTGTTAGGAGCGCATTTTTGATGTGGTTTCTTAAAACACAGAATCAGAGATTGTCCTGTTGTTACTACAACATAGTTTAGTGTGAGAGGGGGATCAACTAGTGAAGCTATTATCTAGCAGAGCCAAGCTAGTGGGTTTGGACAGAAAGGCCGTGGTAGAGGTAGGATGAGTTTTTAGAGTCCTTCTGTCAGGACTGAGGGTCAGAGCAACAAACCATAGTCCCAAGCCAGAGTTTATGCTATGACCAGACTGGAGGCTCGGGATTCTCTAGATGTCGTTGCAAGTGCGCTACTTATTTTCTATTATGAAGCATTTGCATTGCTAAATCTTAGATCTACACAATATTTTATTGCACTGCATCTAGTATTTAGGTTATATTGTGATAGAGAATAGTTGAAGTATGGATTAGAGGTGATTACACCGATAGGTAGTACCACTGTTATAGGAGAAGTCTGTAAGAGATGCTTGATTCGAATTGAATAGGCAGAATTAGAGGCAGACTTGATTATATTACAATTGAGAGAAATAGATATTATCTTAGGCATGGATTGACTCACTACTCATAGGACTATTACCAATAGCTAGAGGCGGTGTTAGAATCTCCTAATCAACTGAGAGCAGTTTTTAGAGGTATTAGCCAGGCAGTGCCAACTAGGTTGATCTGATTCATGAGTGCATTGAGGTTGATGCATAGAGGATGTGAGGCTTATCTAGCCCACATCATTTATACTCAAACTGAGCAGAATGTCCAGGACATTCCTGTTGTTAGGAAATTCCTAGATGTGTTTCCTGCTGAGTTACTTAGCTTACCTTTAGATCGAGAAACGGAGTTTAAGATTGATCTAGTTCCAGGTACTGCTCCTATGTCTATTCCTCCATATAGGATGGCACCTGTGAAACTAAAGGAGTTGAAGGCTTAGTTACAAAAGTTATTGGAAAAGGGTTTCATTAGACCTAATGTTTCACTTTGGTGAGCTCCAGTATTATTTGTGAAGAAGAAAGACGGAAATCTGAGACTATGCATCGATTATAGGCAACTGAATAGGGTAACAGTGAAGACTAAGCACTCGTTGCCTAGAATTGATGATTTGCTTGATCAATTGCAAGGAGCTTAGGCGTTTACTGTTGGATAGGAAAAGAAAACATGCAAGATTTGGTTAAACGGTAGATTTCAAAACTCTTTTAGAAATCATAAGATAGCGAAAGCAAGATAACCAAATCAAAATGACAATCCGTAAAAGATACAATATAAGGATAATATTTAATATAAGAACAATATGATAGAAATATTACCAACTCCTTTGCTACAACTTCAACTCCTCGCTGTGCTATCTTATCCTCGGCAATGTATCCCCTCCAAAGTGATGTATCTTCTTCTTCTTGTTATTGTTTCCTCTTATTGATATTCTATCCTTAACCAATCCGATCTACCACTTGTTATTCTTGGACAACTTGGTTAGCAAGATCATTTGGTGGGAAAGGAGAAGAAAATTTTTCTTATAAGAAAGAAGCAAAAAATGAGACACACTTCTCTTGTAAATTTCATCTCACACATGTATGAAAGGAGAGAGAGTCCAAAAATGCAAGAACACCTCTCTTTCACCTTGACAATTTCAATTATACATGAAAAGAAAGAAGAGAGGAGCATCCAATACATCACACCTTTCTTTAATCAAACATGAAGAAGCCATTAAATGAGACTCTTCTCATTTCTTTTAAGATGGCTATATGAAAAGACCAATAACCTAAAATGACATG
>JAOQMP010000004.1:23868370-23897810 GCA_027563575.1 Erythroxylum pedicellare
CATACTTAGTCTTTCAAGTTCAAAAGAAACTTGACTTGGTCTTACCAAAGAAATTGAATAGTAAAACTAAACTAGACAAGTGACACTTGTCACTTATCTAACTTCTAAGGCTTAACTAAGTTCTTATTGAACTAGTCCCATAACTCTCATCTTCTTATTCTAATTATCACCAAATTTTCCAATAACATATTTTCACAAATTCTAAAGTCATCTCCATATTTTCAAAGTCATTTTCAAAAATTCTCTAATATCATTTGTTTTCTTATTTCTATTTTCATGCATCAATTTACTTGCCAAGTAGCATTTTTCCTAGTCTAATAGTAGTCAACTTTTTTGGAAATTATTCCTAAAATTCTTCAAAAATTCAAAATCACTAAACACACTTTCCAAATAAATTTTCAGTACACATAAACCATAATTCTCAATAAAATCACCTTTCACATATAAGTCAATTATACCTAGAATGTCAATGAATGTATGTACAGTCATTTTAATGTGTGCTAAAATTCAAATTCACATGTGTATATGGTAATATTATGCATGAACATGAATTGTAGTTTCTTAATCTCTCATTGATCTCACATGTACTATATTTTAGGGTTCTAACCTTTAGTATGGAAACGGGATGTTACACTCTTTCTGGCATGACAATTGGTCCTCACTAGGACCATTATCGAAGGTTTAAGCATTGAGAACTATAAGAATCAAGTGGGTGATAATATCACAATATTAGAGGCAATCACATCTTATAAAAATTGCATTTCTAGTACAAGACATGCTAATTTGTTGCTCATTAAATTAGATCCCCAACTTGGAAACCAGATAAGGTGGAAGCATCGCTAGTTACGTAAGTTGTAGGAAAATATTAAGAAACTATCTACCTCAAGTGGATTGGTTCAACATAGTTTGGTTCAAGAGTGTATACCTTAGGATTTTAATCACTATGTGGCCCCTTGTTAAGAGCAAATTGAACACCAGGGCTTGCTTACACAAATATATAAATATATTAGTAAATTGTTTACTTTGTGAATAGGAATCTACATCTATGGACCATATAATTTTTTCATAATATTATTCTAAAGCAATCCTGAGCAATATTATACAATTAGTTATAATCTAGATGGCGATTCATAATTGAAGGGCAATAAATGTGAATTGCATCATGTTTTAGTTCTTAGTTTGATATTTATTATTAATTCAATCGTTTAGTATGTGTTTAGGTTAGAATTGTGTGTGTTTGTTAATTTTTTAATTGTTTTATGGGTTAGGACAAGTCTTTGAGCTTAATTATTATATTTTTTAAGTACCTTGATGTGTTTGTTAGTGTTTCAGGGTCAACATCAAAGAATGAAGAAGTTTCACTGACACTAAGGCTAAAACAATAGCCCATAATTATTATAGAAGGCGTGGATGTGGCCCGTGATAGTGGCATGCAAGGCTACCTTTGTGGCTTGTGTTTGGCAGACACGTAGACACTAAAAAATGTCAGGTTCCAAAGGATTTTTAGACTTTTCGGACCCCATAAATACCCTAGGGCTGCTCAAAACACAAATGGTATTTAAAGAAAAAGACAAAAAAGAAGAGGGAGCTTTTGTATCAACCACTTTTGAGAGAAACCCCAGAGTGAATTATTGAGAAATTGAGAAAGAGAAGAAGGAAGAGAGAATGGAGTAGAAGCCGACTCGACATACTTCCCAGATCAGGAGTTTCCTGACATCGCTGCCTCCCGTCATTTGTTCAATTTCATATTTCCTGTTATTTTCAATTTTATTCTTGTATATAATTGGAATAATAGTTGATGATAGGATTCTTGGATGTTGATGATGTTCTAAACTCACCTTCAGGTTTTTTTATCTTTGATTTAATGAAATTTGATTTTTTATGTTCTATTGGATTTATTTTTATTTAATTTCTACAATTTAATAATTCGATGATAAACAAAAAGGGTGAATTGATTGGAAAATAATTAAATTAGGCTAATGAGAGTTAGGCGATTTAATAGAACAAGAATTAAATCAAATCGGTAAATTGTGCGAAGAGAGATCTTGCAATAGTTTTCGATAGTTTATTAGACAACTTCAGATCTAATTAGGGTTTTGGATAGGTTGTTAATTGAGAAATTGCAATCCCATAATCTAATTAGGGTTTATAAATTAGATTAATGGTTATAACTATAAGGAGAATAATCAACCCTAGGATCGTCTAGAACTAATAATCCAGTAATTCATAATTAATTAGGTTAGCGTTAAAGATAGGTAAAATTCCTTTCTCTCAATTGGTAATTCCTTAGGTTGATTCTTGAGTGTGTGTTGGAACTTCTAATTTGTTAATATTTTCGTGATTGATTCCTGAATTGATTTGCTTGATTGAATTGCATTCTTCTTTTAGTATCATTACATTTAAATTTTTGTGATGTATTTTGACCTTATATTTTACTATTAGATTATCCCTCCTCATGGGATTGACACATTAGGTACTATGTGAATGACCTGTGCGCTTATAGATTATCAAGGTTAATTAATTAAAACTTACACACATCAAAAAAACCCAATCAAGTTGTGCTCTTGCTGAGGAGGTGATTAGTTTGATTCCATAGTTTAAGGAGTTTAGTTAGTTTTAATTTTTGTTTTCATTCTTTCTTCCTATTTCTAAAATTGTGCTCTTGCATGAACATAAGAGTCATGAGAAGATCGAGTCGTGCAGCTAAACCTTAAATTTAAACATAACTTGAGTAGAACGTTCCATTAGGAAAGCTCGGTATGGGAAGAAGAAGAAATCGTGAAGGCAACAATGAGCAAGGAATTTCAATAAGATTTGGACCACGAAGCAAACCAAGGATGTCAATTATAGACCTTTATAGACTTTATGAGACTAGGGCTCAATGCGGCTAACCAAGGAGTAGCTAGGCAACTCGTACAAGCAGCATCATTTGAATTCAAACTAGCCCTCTAAAACATACTTCAACAAAACGTGCAGTTCTATAGACTAACAAATGAAGACCCTAACACACATATAGTGAACTTTTTTGAAATTTGTGATTCATATAGTGAACAAGGAATTCTTGTTACAAACATTCTATATCGGAGTAACCCCACATATGAGAGGCACAATTGACATAGCTTCAGGAGGATCATTAATGAGAAAGATGGTAGATGAAGTAGAAGAGCTGATAGAGGAGATGGTGAGTAATAATTGCCTATGGACGAACGAGTAGAGTAGAAAAACTACAACCTTTTGAGAAAAAAAGGAATTATGGTTGTCAATCAAATGATGGAGATGCAAGCTAAAATTGATAACTTAATAACTTAACATCATGAAGGCATCATCCTCAGCTTTTGTAAAATAGTGCAATTAAAGTGTGAACTCTGTGGACAAATGGACCATGATATGGTGAATTGTTTCTTGATGAAGGAAAATGATTCAAAGCAAGTGAAATTAATGGGAGTTCAATATGGATGAGAAGGGGAAATAATCCTTACTCTAACACTTACAACCCTGGGTAGAAGAATCACCCTAACTTTTCGTGGACAAACAATGTTGAAGGACAGTTCAGACTTCAAGGATAATTAGGCTTCCAATAGGATAAATCAAGTTCAATGGAATCCAAGTTAGATAAAATTTTAGATAAGCATGAAACCCTAGATGATGCACAAAAGAGTTTGGAAGGCTGATTTGAACAAGTAACAAAAAACCATGCATCTTCAATCCACAATCTAGAGGTCTAAGCAAATCAATTGTCAAACGCTTTCTCTACGTGAAGTAAGGGAATTCTTCCTAGCACTTTAGGAACAAAACTGAGGGAGCAATTAAAGGCTATTACACTTAGAATTAGGAAGGAACTTGAAATACCCACAAAGACAATAAAGGACCCTGTACCTTCGGTTGAGAAAGATCAAAGAAAGGAGAAAGAAGTGAATATGAGTGAATACTCTCCTTATGTCGCTCCTTCACCATATACACCAAGATTCTTTTCCCTCAATGACTATAAAAGAAGAAGCTAGATGCATAATTTACAATTCATTGAGATATTGAAGACATTATAGATAAATCTTATATTTGTAAAGGCTTTAGAACACATGCTTAAATACGCAAAATTTTTGAAAGAAATATTATCAAAGAACCGTACTTGGGAAGATAATTAGACGGTATCTCTAACTAGCACCTACAGTTCCATAGTCATGAACTAGATGCCATCTAAATTGAAGGATCTAGGGAGTTTCACAATACCCTGTGTAGTTAGTGAATTTGAATTTACAAAGTGTTTATGTGATTTAGGAGCAAGTATTAATTTATGCCTTTATCAATACTCAAGAAGTTGGTACTAGGTGAGGTCAAGCCAACATCTATGATAATTCAGTTGGTTGATCAATCCATTAAAAGACCATTTGGAATAGTGGAAGGTGTTCTGATGCAAGTGGACAAGTTTATTATTCCTGTAGATTTTATGGTTCTTGATTTTGAAGAAGATAAGAACTGTCCATTGATCTTAGGTCGACCATTTATGAATACAAGAAAAGCAATAACTGAAGTTCAAGAAGGGAAACTAACACTTCGAACAGGTGAAGATTAGATCGAAATTAATATGAATAGGGCTTTAAAGAATCCAACTCCGAGCAGCGCATGCATAAAGGTTGTAATTATGGATCAAAATTTTCAAGAATAAGTTGAGAATTGCATCACAGAAGTACAGTTAGTTGAAGCAAAGATAGACAATGGATATCATAAACTTGAATATAAAGGTGACAATGAGATGGAGAAGTCAGATGTTCAAATGCATCAAGATAAATTGGTTCTAATCGAAGCACCTATACCACCATCTATTGAAAAACAACCCACATTAGAGCTTAAACCTTTACTTGCACATCTTAGATATACTTTTCTAGGTGAAGGTCAAATGTTACCGATAATCATCTCCAATCAATTGAATGAGAAATAAGAAAGTAAGGTGGTAAAAATTGTTAGAAAGCAAATGAAAGCCATCGGATGGCAGATTGCTGATATTCGAGGTATAAGCCCAAATCTTTTCATGCATCAAATAAACCTAGAGGAAGGATGTAGAACAATGAGGGAGCGTCAACGAAGGTTAAACCCTAATATAAAAGAGGTGGTTAAGAAGGAGATAATTAAACTCTTAGATATAGGGATAATTTATCCCATCTCCTAAAGTGAATGGGTCAGTCTAGTACAATGTGTACCTAAGAAGGGTGGAATGAAGGTAACAGAAAGTGATAATGGAGATGTAATTTAAGCTAGACCGATCACAAGATGGAGACTATGCATAAAATGCATAGATTATCGCAAGCTCATCTTAGTGAATAAGAAATATCATTTTTCTCTCCCATTTATAGACTAGATGATAGAAAGGTTAGCTGGTCATTTGTTTTATTTCTTCCTAGATTGATATTCAAGATATAGTCAGATCTTCTTCTGCCCTGATGATTAAGAAAACACTACATTCACCTGCCCTTATAGTTCCTCCGCATACAGATGGATGCCTTTCGAACTATGCAATACCTCGACTACATTACAAAGATGTATGATGTCTATCTTTGTTGATATGATAGAAGATATAATGGAGGTATTCATGGATGATTTTTTAGTTTTTGGATATTCTTTCGAAATGTGTTTAACTAATTTAGACAGAGTTCTTCAAAGATATGAAGAGTCAAACTTGGGGATGAATTAGGAGAAATGTCATTTTATTGTGCAAGAGCAGAAAATGCTAAGGCATAAAATCTCACACCAAGGATTTGAGGTCCACAGAGCAAATATAGAAGTGATAAAGAAACTTCCAATGCCAAGCAATGTAAAAGGTGTGCAAGGATTCTTAGGTCATATAGGATTTTACTGTTGATTCATCAAAGACTTTTTGCAAATCGTAAAACCTTTGACAAACCTTTTAGTTAAGGATGTGCCCTTCCTGTTTGATGACACGTGTATGTCTGTGTTCAATAAACTAAAGGAGGCATTAATATCAGCAACAATTCTATCACCACTAGACTGGACACTTCCATTTGAAGTTATGTATGATGCAAGTGACCAAGCCATAGGTTGTGTATTAGGCAAAGGAAAGATAAAAGGTTGCATACGATTTACTATGCTAACAAGACCTTTAGAGGAGCTCAATTGAATTACACCACTACAGAGAAGGAATTACTCATAGTAGTGTATACGTGTGATAAATTTTGATAATACCTTTTAGCATCAAAGGTAATCGCATTCACCGATCACGTGAAGTTGAAATAAATTTTCAACAAAAAAGATGCAAAACAAAGCCTCATTCGGTGGGTGTTACTTTATAGGAATTTGATATAGAGGTAAGAGATTAAAAAAACGAGCAAAACTTGAAAAGTTTTGTTATAATACGTAAGAAAATGCCAAACTTTATAAGGAAAAGATAAAAAAATGGCACGATTCTTATTTTAAATAAAAGGAATTTAAAGTAGTATATGCGATTCTACCATATAATTCAAGGTTGAGGTTGTTTCTAGGGAAGTTAAAATCTTAATGGAGTGGACTTTTTACGGTCATTCAAGTTTCGATTTTGGAGACCTCAAACTAGAAAATGCTAACAAGCAAACTTTTAAGGTCAACGGGCATCATTGCAAGCTATATCGAGAAGGAGTAATTCCAAAGGACAAGGAAGTGATTTCCTTCTGTTCTAACAATTAAGATACCTCCATGAATGCAAGGTCAAGCTAAGGACCATAAATTCACACATTTAGTAGTTTGATTGAAATCGTTAGGTTTAGTTATAGTTGTTTTATTGATTGAAATAGTTAGGTTTAGTATAGGCATTGTTATGCATCTTACAAACTATCATGGAAGTAACTTTGTGGATTATTCCATCCATAGCTAAGGTTAGATTGATCAGTCTGACCTTGGTTATAGGATTGAGAGTAAGAGATAAAGAAAAAATTACTTCCATCCATGATTTTTTTTATTTTTAATATCTCAAACACGAAATAGAAAATTCCAAAATAACTAAAAAGAAACCACTTATGAACAAATATATTCAAAACATCAAATAAAATCACAAATAAAAACTAAAAACACCGCATTCTCCGGCACCAATGTCAAAATTGATAGAGCACGGTAGCACTAGTAAAAATAAACTAGACTACTATTATAGCAGTGGTGAGTCTAGGTCGATCCCACAAAGAGTGTATGTGAAGTTGTTGAAATGAAATTGATCAGTGTTTGGGTTTAGGGGGTTTTGTTTTTAGAAATAAGAAAATAAAATAAAACTAACCTAATGAAAACAAATTAAAGAAAACATATGAAAATGAAGAAAATGGTGAATTCATTGGGAATCCAGTTCTTTGGTTCAATCTCAGCCTACACCCTAATTAAATATTTTTCAATGATTTGTTGTTCTCAAACCTCTTCTAGAAACTATTCATCATGGGTTAAAAATTAACCCGATTTTTTCATTAGGTAGTGAATCAAGGTACGATCATTAATTAAAACCTAACTATCGAATAACCTAGGATACAATCTCTAGATTCAATTGGGTAATAGCATTACGAATTAGGAAAACCAATTAATCAAGGCAATAACCATATACAATGCGTCATTGAACCTAGGTTATGTTATCCCTAATAATTATTTATGAATAATTAGTTGCTACACATGAATTTCAACATAACAATTATAGATTATATCCAAAATCTAGTAATAGGTTTGCAAATGAATGATCAAATGAACGTATTAAAATCATCTTTTCACAATGTCCAATAGGTTCATACACAAATAATTGAACAATAACGAGAACACAATCATCCATACATAAAACTGAAATCAATTAACATAGGATAACACAATCAATTTCTAAAGAGAGAAAGAAACAACAAAAACAAAGAAAGAGTGCTTAACCAGGTCGTCAGCGTCGATGTCACCTCTAAATTGGCATTAAGAAGCTACCCCTCCATGAGTCTCCTCATGGTGGAGAGCTTGCCTCCATCTTCATGCTCTCTGGAAGCTGTCGAAGTTCCCAAACTAGTTCAATCAAAAACACCTATGTTACTCTCAAATTGCTTCAGTCGAAGGTTACTGCCTCCCTCTCATTACTGTTTTGATGTTTCCGTCTTATTCTTATTAAAACTGACGCTCCCCTCCTCTCATACTACCTTTTGTTTTTATTCTTTTGCCACTGTGCATGCCCAACAATAGCGTTTCTCCTTCTTCCAGCATCTGCACACTACATTTTGTTTACAACATGAAACGTCTGTGTTTATGTAAAACGCAAACATTGTTTGCATTTTCACAACAATGTGGAAACGCAAACGTGAAACACAAACATTATTTGCGTTTCCTTGCTTACTTCTATCGTACTGCTACTTTTGCTCCTTCTTCCAGTAGCGTCTTCTCTTCCTCTTTTATTGTCATTTTGCTTAATGTTTGTTGCATTTTCATCGTGTTGCATGGGTTGTCTCATGAAATTTCTATGCAAAGCTTCTGTACTTCTTTACCATAAGTAATTTTTATTTATTTGTGTTTATATTTGTCTTGTCTTATTTTTGTCTTTTAATTTTCTTATTCTTGCTCCACAAAGACAAGTGAAAATTAATCTTGAAAAAATGGCCTAAATATAGTGTTTTTGACTCACTTTAACTTCTTTACTTTCGAATTATGCCTAAAATCACATATGAGTCAAAATGAGTATCTTAAGCAATTTCATGTCATTAATCACTAAGTATTATAAAATAATTAAACAATCAATTAAGCATCTATCAATAATCAAATAAAATTGAGAACTTAACCACTTAACAATTAAGCTACCACAATAAAACAAGGATGATCAAGTATGAAAGCCTAGGATCCGTTCTATCATTATTTTGCAACCTTAACCACCATTCATTCAATTGGGTGTCGATTCTAGATTTCCAAAGGGTTTGATTATTCTCTCCTAAGAATTAATCACTTAGACCCAATTGATTAACCCAAATTGGTTATGAAATTCTAGATTTTGCAATCTCTTATTTCACAAAAATAGCTTAACATTTTCAACTAGTTTTTATGTGATCTATCAAATAATTAAGTTTTCACACATGATCTCTCTTTGTAAGATTATCAATTTGATATGTAAGTAACTTATTAGGTTGCTAACTCTTGTTACCCAACTTAATCGGATTACTTTGGAATCACTCTCTCAATTTGATGTCAAAGTATTAGCATACTTAAATACCATAACACCATAACATTGTATTGAAATTAATAACAATCAAGTCCCAAAATAACTCACGAGCAAATCCTAATCTGAAAATTAAAACATCATAAATGATTATAGCATCTTCAAACCCAGTTCATATATCAAGCTTAAAGAAAATAAATAAACAAAAGAAGAATGAACTAGAGTTAGATTGATCTAGAAATGTTGTAACAGTTGGAACTTTCCAATGCTCCCTTCTTGATCTTCCTTGATTAGTCCCAATTTTGTAAGATGGAGGCTATTCTTTTTGGTCTCTTTATGTTCTTTTATATTAAATGTGGGGTTTAGGGTTTAATTTAGGGCTTAACTAAGTCATTTTGTTCTAAAAATGCCCTCTAACATCAAAAACAGATGGCAAATCCCATGTCTAATAAGTGTCCCTCTCCCTAGAGAAAAAAATCCTTCTGTCCTGATTGTGACACTAGAGAAAAGCCTTATGCCGCAATCGTGGCACTGCATGCACGATCGTGACCCTGCCTTTTAGCCTAAGAATGTTCCAACTTCCTTCAATCTTCATTTATCTGGTTTCATTCACTAACAAGAACATCAAAAAACCTTAAGAACACAAGATTAAGATCCAAAATCATGCATTAAACCATATAACATTTATAATACATATAAACACTATAATAACATAAATGTAAGTCTATACACGTGATAACCATCTAAGAGACACTTAAAAACTCATTTAAACATCTAGTAAAATGTAGTATAATTTACACTTATCAACTTACTTTGTATTATAGAAACAAGAACAAGAATAACAAAGACCCAGATTGATAAGTTACTAAAATTACACTATGTAATAGTGAGTATTGTTGTGGTTAGAGATAATCTAGTGAGTATTTGATAAAGGGACAAAGGAGGAAGTTGTGACTTAGGAAATCATCAACTAACAAGAGAACAAATCTTAATCCATAACCTAAAAAGGATATGCACCTTGGAAATGGCACTAATATGGAGCTTACCTAGTTATAGCATTTGAAAGAAGGAACATAAGTAATACAGTAGTGGAATATGGATATGGAGGCTAGTCGAGGTTTATGTCACTATTTTTATCTTTGGGTAAATTAATGAGGAACCTTTTGTAATACTAGCTCTTTGTATAAGATATTCATCCTTTTCTTTGAAAGTTAATATATTATTTAACTTTTCAAAAAAATACAAGAAATTAATCAGAACTCATATCAATATAATAATTATCTCCCTCCTATTCGTGCATAAAATATAAATGCTAAAACCATAATTTAATTTTAAGAGCAAGATTTAACAAGCATATATATAGTCAAAAAGAATATATAAATATGTCCATCATATAGAATATACAAAACCTATGTACTATCTTTGAATTATAACATTTCCATTTATCTTCCCCTTTCTAGGAAACATACAAAAATCAATTACAATTAGGGGCATATGAGACTCAATAAAATTATATAGGTTGTTAAGATGATGTATTGTGATGTCTTTAAAAGAATCAAAATCGCTTCACAATGTGGTAAGTGAGACGAATTCTGACACTATGGACTTTTAAGAAAATATGAATGTCACCACCAATCACCTTAAGGTGGAGACTGATATAGAATAATTGAACAATGGAAGGGCTAATGCAACAGATTTTGGCTAGAAGGGATTCTCGCCCTTGATTAATGAAATACTGAATAAGATTATAATCCTTAAATTAGTTTAAACTAGTATGGGAAACAATATGGTTTCATGTAGTTCTTGGAAAGTATAATCTTGGATGGTACTACTATTGCCTGCAACCAAATTCAAACGAAATCACTTACATTAATACAAATGAATGTAGTAGTGGTAAGTAGATATCGTTCCCACGAGAAATTTTTAACGGGAAAGGTTAGCGATATTTAAAACTGAAAGAAAGCAAAGATATGGGGTGGGGGGTTGATTCACGGTAATTTAAGGAAAAATATAAGAAAAAAAGAAAATAAAGAGAAATAATTAGATATGAAAATATAAGAGACAAACCTTAGTTTCGGGTCTCCGATGTTATCACACTAAAATGGATCCTCGATATAAAATTTCAATCATTAATAAACATTTATTGGGGGGTTTGTTATCTTAAGTGTAATGACTAGAAACATGTATCCTAGCATTCTTATTAAACAACCTAGATATGATCATAGGTCTAATTGAATAATAGCTTTACGAATCAAGAACCAATGAGAAAGCGAAATACATGTACGACATGCAATTAATCAAGCGAATATCTCCTTAGAATTTTCTGACTCTAACGTAGAGTAGACAATCCTAATTGCTACTTGTGATTAGTGAAACTGAACGTCATATTTTGTTAATTTAGTGATTGAACACATTAATCCCTAGCTGCGCACCTAGAAACCAACGAATTCAATTAGAAAGAATAGATCGGAAGATATTCAATGTTTATTAACAGCATAAACTTTATTCAAAACATCTCACACATACTAGCGAATAACACGGATCCCCTAAACCAAGACAAAAAGTTTAGCTACTCATAATAGAAATGAAAACGAAAGAAATAACAAAACGTAAAGTCTCCATCCCTATTCTTTACAGAAAAACACGAAAATACTAATGGAGAAATTGCAGAAAACGTAAAAAATTGAAAAGAAAACAGCAGAAACGAAAATCTCTCTAAACCTAGTCTAGCTTGCGTGAACAGTGATCCTCTCTCCTTTTATGCTTATTTTTCCGATTTCTCTCCTATCTTTCCTTGATTCTCTTCAGATAATGTATCCCCTAATTTCAGGTGGTCAATCCCCTTGAAAGATGGCAATATAATCTTTAAAGATTGTGAGAATCTCAAGTTTGACTTTTGAAAATTGATCTGCAGATTTATTCCATCCTTAGACGTGCCCACGCTTAGTCACTTAATTGTTGTCGGACTTAGAATTTCAGATTTTCTTCATTCTTTTGCATATTTTTGATTCAATTTCATCTTTAAGGTATTGAAAATCATCTGCAAACAATTATAAGATAATTCCATTAATTTCGGATAATAATTTTAACACATTAAAGATAATTAAGTATAAAATAAGTGCAAATTGATGACTTAACATTGGAATTAAGGGAAAGTAGTATCAAAATACTCATCATCACTAGGAGGCATGAAGGGTTGATAGCTCTACCTCATATAAGAGTCCTAAGTATAAGATTAAGGCTCTTTAGTCCTTACCATAAGTTTAGAGAAAGATTAAAAACAAAGGAAAATGTTTGAAAAGAGATAGAGACTAGATATGAAGGATTTTATATAAGATAGAGAAGATATTACTATTATAATCTCAAGTTTACAAATTTAAAGTAGAAAGTTATCATGCATGGTATAGATAATCAATTGATGATTTATTCTAAAAATAGATTCAATTTAAATCAATATGTAGTTAAAAGGCTTTAGGACAAAGTTCAATCAAATGAACAAATGTTTAATTTTGAGACTTAATGCATAAATAAGAAATCTACAATTATCATTTAGGTGAAGTGATCAAAAGTTTGTTTGGATAAAATTAAACATAGTGTAAGGTAGTTCACAGTAAAAAAAGGCTAAAACCAATCATCAATTGAATTAAAGGGACTTCAATTTTGAAAAGTAATGTATAGAGAAGAAATTCACAATTCTCATAAAGACAAGAAAGATCAAAACTTTAAATTTGGATAAAATTAAACATAATATAAAGAAATTCATAGTAAAAGAATTGTAAATCAATAAAAAATTTAATGAAGAAACCTTTAATTTTTAAAAGCAATGCATAATAAGGAAATCCCAAATTTGACTTAGGCATAAATATTATAAATTGCAATTCAAACAAAATTAAGCATAATTCAAAGAAAATGAGAGTTAAATAAAGCTTAAATTATTCATAAATTGACTTAAGGATTCTTCAATTTTAAAAAATTAAGTGCAATTCACATGAAATTAGATAATTTCCAAATTTTAAAACCCTAATTCACCTTAAATGCTAAACTTATGCAGTTGAAATTGTAATACTTGAAATTGAATGAATAAGCAAGTATAAACATGGAAGCAATTGAGATTAGGCTTTAATGGAATCACCAATTGAGCAAAGATTACACAAAATTGCAAAATTCAATTGAGAATGACCTGATTGAAATAGGTACTTGAATCCGAAATTTTAGAGGTTGTGTAGTAGAGTTGGTTGATAGGAAGAATGAGAACACTTTCAAAGATGAGTTAATGTGTTCAGACCTTGCGTATTCCATTTCTTCTTGTTTGAGTATTGTTAAGTTTAGATATTTACATGTGATTTGTTTCATCTCATTATATATTTGCTGATTCTATCAGTTATAAGAGTTGAGTGTTTGAGACATTAATAAGGTTTTATGGTATTCTCTTGAGAAGTTATCTGACGTGCAAATTGCTATCCAATTGCATATATTTTATGTATTCACTTAATTATGATTAATCTATGCCTAGGAACTAGTCGCCTATATTTGGTTTGTGTTTGGGTATGTTTATGGAGTTATTTAGATACTATAATTCAATTAGAAAGTCTCCTGAAGTTAGTTTCCTAATCTAGAATTTTAGAAATATGCAAACTGAATCTAAAATTGTTATTGCTAGACTGTTTATGCAATATAATCTTAGAGCTTAAGGTTTACTGCTATTTTCCCATCCTCTCAGCATGATTTTGACAAGCTTTTAAGTCTAGTATCCTTGGAAATTCAAGTGAAAGATGATGAGATTAAATTGTACTTGAAAGGAGCACTCATGAATGTTCAAAAAAGCTGATTTTGCATTGTTTGCATCATGTTTTTGAGTTGTGCATTCAATTCTGATTTTCTAATGTTCCAACCTGATTTTATCTTTTCTTAAGTGCCAAAGACATGATAAATAACAGCTCACATGTTAGGTAATTAAAGGGATACAATCTTTAAAGTTTAATTAGGTGAAATAGTGAATGACATGCTATTTTAGTGTGTAAATTCCATATCTGATTTATTTGGTTTCATGATAATGATTTTCTGATTTAATGGTCTGAAATTTGGTAAATAACATGGGTACTAGTTGTGATTGAGTTTGAGCTGATTTAGACATTAAATTATAGGTGTTTTCACGTGTTTTCGCAACGTTTTAGTGGGCTGAATTTTTCTAAACAAATTTTAGTTTGTTTGGAATTGTAATTTCATACACTTACTTATTGATGATCTTTATTAGTAAAAACATTCATTTCCATTTAAAAAGAAATTTTAATAAACAATACTCTACTGGTGGGATCAACTCTTATTTCACCCTATACTAAGTTGTTAATTAATTAATGGTAGAAATAAGGTATTAATTTGTATATGTTTGACAACGAATACCAATATTTCTCTCAAAGTGGTTCAATTTCTCATTTATAGCAATAACCCAACTTTCATCATTAAGGGTCTCTTCTAATGTTTCAGGTTCAACTTGAGAAATAAAAGTGAGATGAGATATATCATTGAGATGGGAACAAACATTTACCATTTGTTAAAAATCACATAAAATTTGATTAGGAGGATGGAGTTTTTTTTTTTAATTTCCAATCTCTTGGCAGTTCGTCATCCTTCTTATTTCCCTCACTTGTTTCAAAAATGAGTTCATAAGTGATTTGTTAGTGATCACTTTTTAATCCTTCAAAGGCTAATGACTATAGCTCTCTAGATAGAACTGTATCACCATATTTAAGATCTTTGTTGTATGTAAGATGGTTAGATTCATCAAAAATATCATGCATAAATACTTCAATAGTAAAGCTCTTCTTATTAGACACCCTATATGCTTTGGTAGTTAAATAATTTCCAAGAAAAATCCTTCATTTGTTATGGAATGAAATTTTCCAACCAAAAACTTTTAAGTAATTTATTTTTGAATTTTTTTTCATGTTAAAGTTCACAAGGGATTTTATCTAAGGTTGTTCTTATATAAACTCAATTGAAATGTTACATTGCCTCCTCCCAAAAATACTTAGGAAGATCGTACTCATTGATTATGGTTCTAGCTATTTCTTGTAAATTCTCATTTTTCATCTCAATAACTCCATTTTGTTGAACGATTCTTGGTGAAGATAAATTGTGAAAGATACCATTATTCTTACAAAAGTTTTCAAACTTTTCATTTTCAAATTCCCTATCATGGTCACTTCTAATAGAAACAATAAAAACCACTTAGAATTGTCGATTTGTTAAAAGTTATGTGACTGATAGTCTTTGGCCTTTCTAACTTGGGATTAAGGGATTAATTTATAGGATGATTAAGTCATGCCCAAATTTTGCTCAATGTTTATGATAAAATAATGGAACATAATAAGAAAGTATGTAAAAGAAAATTGGATTTTTATTTCATTCTACTTGATCTTTTATTGGCAAACTCTTTGGAATTAGAACTTATTTTACACTCTTGTTCCAAGAGTTTGTGTCATCTCAAGATTGGAATGTCGAACAAAATAGCTAAGTGATCAATCTTCAAATGTGTAGTAGAGGTGGTTAAAGGGTTCAGGCATTGTATGGATGAAAATTAACAGGTAAAACTTGAAATTACTAGGCTCTAATGTAATTTAGAAAAGCCAGACTTTAGGTCATTTAGGCTCTAAATACGGAAAAAAAAAAATGAAACTCACTAGGGCTCAAGCTTTTTGGTCTAACTTGAATCAAAATTGAATTGGATCGATTGTTCGAGCTCGATCACATTTCAATTTGGACTCGACTATTAAAAATATTCTAATTAAGATTAAGCATTATAGAATATTAAGTTAGGCCCACTATATTGTCACCGTTAATAAATAGGATATTAAAGCATTCTAGAAAATTAAAGAATGTAAATAACATAGCATTCTTGTTATAAACAAATAGCTGTTCCAAAAGAAATGAAATTCAAACTATCTGACCAAACACCAATCATTTGAACTTTGTTGAAATTGAAAATATTCTTTTTTTTCATGGTAATACATAGGGATAAAGTAAAATTACTATAAATTAACAACATTGAAATTCTAGAGAATGTACTAATTAATAGAAATATTAATTAATCAATAAAATAATTTTTGATTCACAAATTATTGACAACATTATAGATATATATTTAATTAAGTAAAATTAATTTGTCCAATCTGTGTAATTTAGTGAATAGCATTCAATATCCAAGAACTTAATAGCCAGTTTTCAATTACCAATCATCTAGTCTTGAAAAGAAAAGTTTTAACTAATATTAGGCATCAACTTTTAATGTTTAATATGATAAACTGAAATTTCTTAAATTTCTCAAATCAAGGACAAAATATACATGGCAAGTAGCTTGGTTTTATACGAGCTATTAGGTAATAGCAGTATAATAATACAAGTAAAACAGGAAATATTAAATTAATCTAATATCATAATGGTCATCTTCAATCTATTGACAACAAAAATGCCCTTCTATTATCGCCAGCTTCTGCCAAGTACATTTCAATTCGAACATATCACATGCCGCAGCACCACATGAGATGGTTACAAGTACATTTTACGAACACTCCTTCCAAAAGTGTTGGTCATCAAAATGGAAAACGTACAAAAAGGGGTGTATTTTGCTTAAACTTCAATTTAATCGTGTGAAGAATCTGAAGAGGGCCGACAGAAGTGCGGTGGTGGAGAACCAGTTGTTTCAGTAGAATTATCTGAAGTCTTCATATTTGAATATGTCTGACACTACATTTTTGTTGCTTGCATCTTCGGAATGCTGATCCCAATTAGGTGATTTTAGCAAGGGCGGGTATCAGATGAAACAATTGATATTCTTGGATAAGAGAGATGAATCAAACATAGATAAAGGTGTTAGGTTAGGCTCAGACCATAGCCATAAGGAAGGCCAGGGAATGGATGATCATAGCTGCAAGTTGGGCCAAACATGCAAATTCCGTACATAATGTAGTTTGAACATACAGCTTGTCCCTGCATACGAAAGTCCGTGACACACCTATAGTCCGTCATAGGCGGTGACACAGGGAAACTATGACCATGTACTGGTTAACCCCCCATAAGGCTAACTCACTTCACTACCACTGTAGCGGTTGACGACATCATAAATCAAATACACTGAAACCAGAACTTGATTCGAATAATTCAATCATATTTAAAACAAAAACCTAATTAAATAATGCTTTAATTAGTACTAGAGAAATCAATAAAACAAGTTTTAATTTTATCAAATCAATAATAATCAAACAATTTAATCAAGTTAAATAATTAAAAGAGACTTTGATACCAATGTTAGGAAACTAATCATGATCTAATCATGGTACAACGAAAAAAATAAAAAATTTTAGTTTCTAAATTAGATCTCAATAATTGAATAACTTGAAAAATATAAATCATGAAAAGTAATTGAATTGCACCTAATTTGAATTCTTGTAAATAACTTTATACGAGGTGTCAACCACGAGCTGTTCAGACATCTAGCCTCTAGCAACATCTACAAAGTAGAGAAAAAGAACTCATTGTTTGAGAAGAATAAGTAGTAGTGCTAGCTCCTGTATATTTATTTCCTATTTATAAAAACAAACATTAGGGTTTCTTTTATTTCTTATTAAAATTAAATCTCCCTATTATAATTAAAGTCAAACTCCAATTATAATTATAATTTATTTTTAATAAAATAAAATATCTTATATTTAATTCATAAATTTTCTCAAGCTTCACAATTAAATCTAACTTAATTTAAATGTATTATTCTCTTTTCTAATTACTCTTTAGTATAACCCATTAGGTTCCTAATATATTATCAATGATTATAAATTATAATTCTAATATCAATGATTATAAATTATAATTCTAACTTATAATTAGAATTAGATAAATTAAAACTCCTTTTTAATTTATCTTTGATTCTCTAATTAAATAGTTTATAATCACATATAAAGATTAATATCTAATAATATGTCATAACCACCTAAATATTAGGAATATCAAAGTAGTTTGACTTAACTTGTCTACACATAATTATGAAGTATATCTTAATCTTTTTGTATTCTAATGTTCCAATTGGACATAGAGTATAGATTTAGTGTCTACTCATTTAAATCCAATCATGCTTGTCTTATTAATTAGTAATTGATTTATAATTGATAATTGAAAATATTTTTTCAAATATCAATTCACTCTAGCCAAAGAATTCATCAAATCATTACTAATCAAGAATAATAGATATTCTCTCTAATTACTTTCGAGCGATGAATCATTTGTTGACTTACTCAATTATCTCCATATGGTTAATAGTATATCCAAGTACTTTCGACTTAACAATTCTAATTAGAATAAGTCATAGGTAGCATTCAATCATAATAATTCCCGTATGAGATATTTTAGTAATCTCAAGTCCAAAGATTAATTATTCACATATACATAAGTAATATTTCATTTGGTATCCTCATTATTAGGTCAGTTTAGTAAATTTGTTTTCTAATAAGCACTCACATGTCTATTTAAGTATGTTCATACTTTAATTTATAAGATCAATTGCTTTATGATAACATCTCAGAATCTCAACCACCAAATTTTATATATTTTTGTTATTATTTTTCACATGCTTAAATTAAGGTTGTTATATATTTTATTTATGCTTATCATTCATTTGATTATCCTTATCTAGTTATCATCAACTTATTTATTACAGGACAATGCAATATGACATCTGTTTACTTGTATTATCCTATTCTATCATGGTATCGGAGCTTATTCCCGAATTCCTCTACATCTAGCATTTTTTAAAAAACACAATCGACTAATTCAAAAAACTCCACACATACATATCCTCATAACAACTCAACACCACCATTGACACAAATTCATAACTACGTATCCAGCAACACACCACAATTTCATTTTGCAAAATTTTCTTTTCACTTCTAGAACACAATAAATATCAGCATAATTAACACAACAACAAGCATAATTTCATAGCTAAGAACACGTTAAAGCGCAACTTACCTACATTGGCATTTAACCAGATCACTAATTTTCTAACTATGTCATTAGACTCTATAAATTACTTGGTATGGCGAAACTGGATTATAGCTATTCTAATTACCTCTGATCTTATTAGATATGTTGACGGGACCATTGCACTTTTGGATGACACCTCTAATTCTGAGTCCTCTAATTATGCTAAATGGAAGAAACCGGATTAACTTGTTTACTACTTCCTCACCAGATTACTCTCTAACTCCACAGCATGACTCGCCCTCAAACATACCAGTATACACACTCTCTACGTTAGACTTAAAGACCACTTCATGCTCCAGTATAAATCTCAACGGTCTCTCCTAATTCACACTTTCAAGAAGGGTTCTAGCACCATCATCAACTACTTTTACATCAGCTCCACCACTGCTGAAGAACTCATTGCCATTGGTGACACCATCTCAGATGACGATCTCATTCTCTTCACTTTAAATGGAATACCTGTGAATTTTGAGTTGTTTATAAGGACAATCAAAAACTCCTAAACCATCATAACAATTGCAAAATTCAAAGTAAAGCTCCTGCCTCATGAGTAGTGATTAGTCTCCTTTCACGCTCCACGACCATCAAATTCTACACTTGCTACATTCTCCACCATAAATCACTCCATCCATGGTAGACGCGACTGTAAGGGACGTAGAGGACACCATTTCTCTGCCAGCCCTAACTTATTTGGGCATCAATAATGGTAAGCTGATGGACCATATTCTGGGCCCAACCAATTTAATGGCCTACCTCATGGACAACCTTCTGATGGACCTATGCAATTTAACGAAACCTAATAGTCATAACCCTCTTTCACCTCAGCCTAATTCCTATTATAAACCCAAGCTCCACATAATTCCTCTTACCCTAAGCCCAATTTCAATACCAAGCCACCTATCTAATGTTAAATTTATTGGAAATTGGGACATATTGTTGCTTATTGTCATTTCCAATATTCTGAATCTCATAACCACTCCATTGGTTTCTTCCACACTATTAACAATATTACCACCACTTACTCTACCATAAATATTCAATCCAATCATGACCCCATTCCCTTTACCAACAATAATGTCACTGAATGGTTACCCGATACTGGTGCCATTGCTCATATGATTTCACATTTTTATATCGTAGAATCTATCACATCATATGAAGGATCCAATCAAGTTATTGTTAGTAATGGACACACTCTTCCTATTTCATCTACTGGTACCTTAACCTTTGCCACTTTTTGTCGTACTCTTCACCTTCATGATAAATTGATTGTTTCTCTTATTATTACTTATCTTTTATATGTTGTTAAATTTGTCATTGATAATTCTTATATTATTGAATTTTATCCATTTGATTATGTTATGAAAGACTTCAAATCCAAGGTCCCACTTCTCGTGGGCCTCATCCATAACCTTTATCCAATGAAGATTTCAACATACTTCACTAATCCAGTTGCTCGCATAACTGCCTCCACTTCAATAAATTTATCCCATCAACACCTTGGTCATCCATGTCACTCTACATTATCTAGATTAGGTCATATTTTTTCTTTTAAAAATGTCCCCAATCTATGTACTTCTTGTATTTAAGGCAAAAGTGTTCGTCTTTCATTTCCTATGTCTTCTCCGGTTTTTATCAAACCTTTACAACTAATTCATTGTGATATTTGAGGTCCTTCCTCATATCTTTCCCACCCTAGTAATCAATATTTTATCATCTTTATGAATAACTATAGTCATTTTACTTGGATTTTTCCTCTAACCCACAAAACTCATGCCTTGCTCATTTTTTATCCTTTAAAACCACTGCTAAAAATCTCTTTTCCACTACCATACGAACTTTTCAAAGGGATGGAGCTCTTGGACTCACCAAAAGTGCCTTTGCTCACTATCTTCTTTCCACTAAAATCACTCTTTGAATCTTTTGTCCTTGTACACTCCAACAAAATGATCTTGTCGAACGAAAAATTCATCACATCACTAAAAATGGTCTTACCTCCTCCTTCATGCCTTACTTCCTAAGTTTCTTTGGTATGAAGCCTTCATTACTATTGTTTATCTTATAAATCTCTTACACACTCCTGTTCTTCATCACAAATCTCCTTATGAAGTCCTTTATAATACTCATCATGACCTCACTCATCTTCAGATCTTCGGTTGTGCCTATTTTCCTTATTTGGGCTCTACTTGCCTAGATAAACTTGCACCAAAATATGTATAGTGTTTTTTTTCTTAACTATGCCTCTCAACATAAGGGTTATCGATGCTTTATTGCTATCACTTCTAAACTTTATATTTCATGTCATGTTCATTTCCTGGAACATCTCTTTCCCTACAAAAATTTCTCTATGTCATCCTCCACCTTACCTCCCTCCTCACCTATTTCTGTACCTTTACCTTTCCCCCTATACCCTTTCCTTCCACCTCTCCCTCTACCATAACCACATCACAGCATCCTCCTCATTCCACAATAATATGTACCCAAGATCATTCCCATACCCCTCATAACTTTTCTGATTACATCAATTACACTCTTACAACCTAACATCCTCCTTAAGATCCTACATCTTTTACTTAGGCCAATAAATTTCCACACTAGAACCAAGCCATGTTTGAAGAGTTTAGTTCTCTCCATCATAATGCCGCATAGACTCTTATTACACCCCCACCTAACACAAATATTATTGGTTGTAATTTTACACTAAACAGAATCTCCATGGCTCTTTTGAGACCTACAAAGATTGTCTTGTAGCCAAAGGTTACCATTAAACCCCAAGAGTTGATTATATTTCCACTTTCAGTCTTGTTGTTAACCCTTAAATATTCGCATCATCATTACCTTGGCAATGTCCTATAATTGATTTATTTGCCAACTTGATGTTAATAATGATTTTCTTTATAGTTACTTACAAGAACCTATTTATATGTCTCAAGCTCCTAGCTTTATAGAACCCTATTGTCCTAACTATGTTTATAGAATCCATAAAGCCTTATGTGGTCTCAAATAAGCTCTTCGAGCTTGGTTTCATTGCCTAAGTTAAAAACTTCTTGATCTCCAATTTACACCCTCAAAATCATATACCTTTCTCTTCATTCATAAAACCAGCTCTCACACCACCTTTCTCTTGGTTTATGTGGATGATTTCTTATTAACCAATTCTTCCTCGTCTTTCACCACAAAACTTATCCATGATCTCCACTCTACTTTTTTCCATAAAAGACTTAGATCCACTTAATCACTTTCTTCATAAAAAGGAAACTTAACATGTGTTAGGTTTATAATTTCATCAATATCCTATTTTGATGAAACTACAACTAAGAATAATTTGGAAATAATACATAAATATAAATTGAAGAATAATTTAGAAGTAATACATAATTATAAATTTAAATATCATAATTATGATATCATCATAATTTCAATTGTACAGTAATTATTTTAGGAATTTTATCTTTAATATTAAAATATCAAATATTATTAATAAAATATATAAAGATAAAAATGTCTTAATTATTTAAAATAATAATATAATATATAATTGATTGCTATTGATCCATATCTTCTCGCTAAAACATTGCTTATCTCTTGTCAGAATACTATTCACCACCTTCCTTAACCTTTCTTTCATGGATTTTAACTTTTTAGCTTCACTCTTTTTTGCCACATTTTTGCCATCTACTGCTTTTAGCAACATACCACCTCATTCTTCACAAATTTCATAATACCTACACGTCATATACACTACGGCTTACTCACTCCATCCACCTTAAAAAACCACACCATCCGTCTCACCTACTTTTTTTCGAATCACCTCTTACTTAAAAGCACCTGTCCTATACTCTAACCCTATATAACTATCTATTAACCATTAGTCCATAGCTTATACCTATTGGCATACATTTCCCACCTTTAAATGCAAACTGCTCCAATAAATCATCTGGAAGTCTTCTTGCATTAACCTCATATAGCCCACCTTTTGCAAGCCTTAATAACCATTTCATTTGAAAGGTATAGACTCAAGTTGTAGGGGAATCAAAACTAGAACAACAGTTATCATGTTGCCTTCCTAATGGTTCTCTTGAGCAAAGAATTGTTTCCCCTCTAATATGTTGAAGGATGGAGTTGACAAGTGGAGAACTACACTAATTGCTTTTTTCATTAACAAGAGGATTGCTTATCCGGTTATGAAGCCATAGGTCCTCAATAACTGGAAACAACATAGATTAGTTGATGTGTTAGTAAAAAATGAGGATGTATTTCTGTCAAATTTCTAGCTTAGAAGAAGACAAGTTAGTGTTGCAATCTGGGCCCTAACATGTGCAAAATAAAGCCCTATTACTGCAAGGTTGAAGGCCAAGAATAAAATTTGAAAGCCTCAAACATGACAAGATTCCCATTTGGATATGCTCGTATGAGGTTCAACTTAAATATGGACTATCAAAAGGTTGAGTCATCTTGTAGGCTACGTAGGCAGACCAATAGTATTGGATCAACCATAGTAGAAATCAATCGCACTAATTATACTAGAATTTGTATTATGGTCATTTCTTTATTTGATCTACTAGAAACAATACCTTTCATTCAGTTGAATGAATATCTGGAGCCCATATATATGTATGGAGATCAAAATTAAATAAAAAACATATATGGAGACCAATAAGGTGCGTGTTTAAAACAAGAGAGCACCAAGAATTAATGGAAATGGCTAGTAAACAGAAAAACCAAGATGAAGAGACTATATCTAAAATTCCAACTATAATAGACAAAAGAGACAAAGCTACAATTGAAGTTATCGATGAAATGCTAGAATTACATCATAAAAAAGAACAAATAGAAGATCAATATAGGCTTACAAAGGATGATGCAAACAATGCAGAAAAGAATACCATACCTAGTAAGCAGTTATAACAGCAGATTCAAACAAACTAGGATTTTAAGACAGTGGTTTGAAGAAGACCAAGCAGAAAAAAGAAGAAACTCTCCTTAGAGGGCACATGAATATCCTCGCGTGGAATGTAAGAGGGGCTAACGCCCCTAATGAAAGGTTATAATTAAGGAAACTATTTTGCATAATAAAGTAGCAGTTGCTGGAATCTTGGAAACTAGAATTAGAAAGGAGTATTGCAAATTGCTAACTTATTTCCTTACTAGTTGGAAATTATTTCCAATCATACTTGTCATACAAATGGAAGAATCATAATTCTATATGATTCCAATATAATATCTATTAACTCTTCTAACATTATAGATTAGATGGTGCATGTACAGGTTTTATGAAGCAACTCTACCAATAGTTTTACTAATCCTTTATATATACACATAATAATTCATATCAAAGGAACTTCTTGTGGAGTCAAATAAAGGATTCAACAGCTTCAATCAACCTATCTTGGATGATCTCAGGTGATTTCAACTATATCTTGAAAGTAGAGGAAGCAGATGGAGTAAGATCAGTTTATAGCCCCTACATAAAACTTGGAAAATTTCTTGAAGAAGTTTAACTCACTGATCTACCCTCAGGTGGTGTTTTTACACATGGAACAACAAGAAAAATTATGGCCATCTAATCTAGAAAAAGTTAGATAAAACAATTTACAATATAATATGGATGACTACTTTCCCTAACTAATTTTCCTTGTACTCAAACAACATGCTATTAGACCACACCCTCATTGTAACTAAATTAGCAGCAGCAAACTTCAAATTTCCATTCAGATTTAACAACTTCATATTGCAACTAGCTAGAGTCGAAGAAGGAATCTAGAAGCAATTAGATCCAGCATCAGAGGTACCAAGCAATATGCGTATGTAAAGAGAATGTAGATCGTCAATAATGAAATGATGATGTTATTTAAGCTAATGTGATGTTATTTACGCTAATGTTTACAATACACACCATCTTATAAAACAGCAAAAAGGGAATTGGAGTCCATTCAAAAGGCTGCATATAGAAATCCTAGATGTCAAATTTTGTAGTTAAAAGAAAATGATGCTTTACATAGCTACACACAAGCACTCCTTTATGATTCTTATCCAATGAAGCAATAAGCCAGGGTTGACTAGTTGAAGAATGGAGACAGTAACACCTCATTCTTTCACAAAGTTATAGTCTCGAGGAAAGCTAGAAACAAAATAGTTCCTCTCAAGCATAATGATATCAATGTTGACTCTCAGAATCAGTTGTTGGAAGGGGCTTTCAACTACTTCAATGACTTAATGAACAAACCCTTTGAAGCACATTCATCTATACAATTCCTCAAGTAATTGTTGAAGGATTTTATTACTTCTCATGATGCAGGATTGTTATGCAGGCCTGTTACCTTACAGAAAATCAAGAAAATAGTAGCTACACTCCACCCTTACAAGGCACATGGACTAGATGGTTTTAATATCAATTGCCTCAACAAAACTTGGTCTCTCACTAGAGGCATGATCTCAAAAGCAGTTTTGGAATTTTTCAAAAAGGGCACACCTATAAAAGAGATCAACAAGACATTCATAACTCTGGTTCTAAAGCAAAGTGAGCTTAACCAATTTTCTGACTTTAGACCTATAACTTATTGTAATTCCATTTGTAAAAATATCTCAAAGATCATTGCTCAAAGGCTCAAAGGATTACTTGGCAAGAATATTAGTCCTAACCAAGGAGTTTACATACCTGGAAGGGTGATTGGAGATAACATGCTCATTCTTCAAGAGCTCAATAGTAATTACTCCAAAAAGAAGAGTAATTCCAATTGTTGCAGCAAAATTGATCTTAAAAAGGCATATGAAAATGTCAATTGGAACTTTATCATCAATATCCTCCATGTTATGGAATTCCCAGGTTCTTTCATTCAATAGATTAAGCAGCACATAATGACTTCCTCATATAGCATTCCAGTGAATGGATAACTTACCAAATTCTTCAGGATCTATAAAGGTATTCAACAAGGAGATCCATTAGCACCCTACATATTTTTCATTTTCATGGAGGCAATTCATAAGATAATTGTGGTTATTGAAAGAATAAAGGACTTCAAATATCACTCAAAGTGCAGGAAACTCAAACTAACTAGCATGTGTTTTGCAGATGATCTAATTTTGTTGTCTAAAACGGATGCATTATCCACCTCCACTTTAATGAAAGCTCTTAAAATTTTTCAAAGAGCCTCTAGATTGTTGGTAAACTACTCTAAGAGTAACATTTATCTCTCAATGAGTGCTTATAGTAGTAAGCAATTGATCTCAAATATCACTGGTTTCAAGCAACAAGAGCTCCCAATGAGATATCTAGGCATTACCATTTCTGCTCAAAGAATGAGAACAAGAGACTTCATGGATCTCTTTGATAGAATTTAATCCAGAATATAATCATGGAGGTCTAAGCATTCTCAGCAATAGGAAGAGCCCTACTCATAATCTCAACACTGAATTCCATAAACCCTTATTGGGTAGCTCATTTGGCTTTTCCATTTTCCACCATCAAATCAATTGACAAATTACTTAACAACTTTTTGTGGTCAAGTAACAGAGGTACAACTTGTAGAAGCAAAGCAAAATGGAGTGAGGTTTGCACTCTAAGGATTCATGGAGGGCTTGGCATATGTTCTATAAAAAACATGAATACAATATTGTTTACAAAGAGACTTTGGAGGCTCACGTATGATAAACAATCATTGTGGTGCAAATAGATCCTTACTTCATTAAGAATAGAAGTATATGGGTTGTTGACATCAAACACTTCCCCTCCTCTACCTTAAAAGCAATTTTGAAATTGAGAAATAGATTTCAAGTTGACTTCATTGCATTGGTAAGGAATGGAGAATTCACTAGCTTTTGGAACTATAATTGGCTTATAGGGGGGCAACATATCAATGTGAATCAAGCAATATCTCTTAGATCTTCAATTCCACTCAATGCCTCGGTTGCAACAACTCTATCAAATAAGGAGATATTCCAACAACCATCACTATCTAGACCTCTCCTAAATGAAATTCTCCAAACACATATCAGTGCAGAGGAAGACAAAACATATGAAAACACACCATTAATGGCAAATTCACTAATGAGTCTTGCAAGAAGTTAATCGTCTAACAGCTAACTAAAGTGCTTTGGACCAAACTAATATGTTTTAATTGTATCAATCCTCAATCTACATTTACCTTATGGATTGCCATGAAAGAAAAGCTGAAAATTGTTGATAAAATCGCCAAATATACGCATCTCACAAACTAGTGTTACCATCTTAAGAAGATGAAGAAAACATTGAACATTTATTCTTCAATTACAACTACATCAAAGGCATATGGAAGGAACTCTGCAGAATATGTTTGATGACTAAGGAATTAAACAACTTGGATAGCATTAGAGCTTGGCATTCAACTAGCAAACAGTTCAACAGCACTACCTATAAATGTTTCTGGTTGGTTCTTTCTCATCAACAGTCACATCAACTTAAGATGAAAGAAATTACAAGAAGTTTCAAGATAAATGCCTTCCTATAGAGCAATTCAGCAAGCAATTTGTGCAATATGTAAGGCTTCACATTAGTAAACAAAATCATAGATTGAAGGACAAGCAATATCTTCTATTCTTTTGGAATGTTTAGTTTCCTTTTTACACATGTTTTAAGTCGTACTTGTAATTCTTGAAAGTCACTAAACTTTGGTGACATTGCCCTATATTTTGATTATATAGCTAGATTGCCTTTCAAGTGCTGGATACATTAACATTTTTCTAAAAAGAAAAAAGAAACCATAAATTGGCAACTATATATTTCAATACGAAGCTTGTATAATTGGTTTACTTGCTTGGGTAATGGTAAATACCACTGTACAAACATTGGCAATCTTTTTCCGTTCCTACTGTACATATCATTCACGAGCGTTATAATCCAACAACGTAGTTTGAATCTTGCAAGTAGCCGAGTAATTCGAATTGATGACCTTAACATATTATTATAGTTTAATTTCAATATAGAAATTATGTTGATAGAATGAGATGTATTGAGGTATGGGACAAGGGCATTCTCTTGGGCCATAAGCAATTAGATACTTATCTGGTAAAAGGTACATTTTAAAGTTCTATTAAAATTTAAGCTTGATCCCAATATTTTGTAATATTTAAGTATGTTATTTATATTATGAAATTTACCTTAATTAATCATCAAATCTAAGTCAATGTAACACTTTTTTTAATTAGATAGATTGGAGGGCCATAACTTCTATATTAGCAGTGGATGGGCCTCCTCTCATCCAAAATCAATGTCACGTCAGCTTAAGTTAATGGAAGCATGATTGTAGTTAGTGGTTGGTTAATGTCAAGTATGATTATTTTCATAATGCACAAAACTCATTTGACACTACAAAGCGATGGGGTTGAATTTTTTTTTTAATTCGAGGAAACCCTGTAAGCGAGTCAAGCGGGCATACCTTTCCGAAGGTCCAACAAAATTTAAATTTTGATAAAGTCTTAGAATAAAAAATGTATGTTTTACATTACCCTCATTTTTAATGAATTCTACCTACATTTACTGGTCGTATTGTTATTTACGTTGTTGTTAGTTTTCCTAGCATGTCTTTTTTCATTTTCTTGTATCTATTCAATTAGATGTACAACCTACTTGAGTATATACCAAGCTCCAAAAATGTCCCTCTTTCGGCAAAAAATTAGAATTGTCCAAGACCCAGTCTAATTTGAGTTGAAATTTGAGTAGATTATTAATAAGTTTGTATTTGTCTAATTTCGTGGTGAGTTTTAACTTGCATGACAAAGCCTTCGGTATCACTTTCAGGCGTTTTCACTAATCTGAGATCATGGTTAGATAGATTGTGTACATCAATAGTGTTCACATTTACTTCTATATTTTCAACAAGTACAACGGAAATATTTTTTACTCTACGTAGAATGCAAGATTTGACCTAAAAAATTAATTTTGTAACCACCACATAATTGACTAATACTAAATAAGTTAGTGTTTCAATACATTTTCTATCATCGGCTCATCCAAAGACAATAATCTTATCATTTGTACTCTCTCCAATGTCACAAAAAGATTAATGAAATTTGTTGTGTCCTTATATGCTTTGAGCGTCCACTATCTGCATATGTAATTGTTTTGCTTACGCTTGATTACCTACAGAAATAGCTTATCTAATTTTTGGTAACTAAGTGCACTTAAGTCCTTCAAGGTTAGTATTCAAGGCTTTTGCAACTAACATCTTTTTATGTCTATTTTATGAACTCCTTAAATAACAAAAGTTCTCAACATAACATAATCATTATAAGAAT
>JAOQMP010000004.1:23906279-23924810 GCA_027563575.1 Erythroxylum pedicellare
TAGTTATTCCTGTTCTTTGCCATGAGTGATGCGTTTTTGTTGATGGGTTTCGATTGGGTGAGGGGTTTTGTTGACGGAGTTATGTTTGTGTTTTGTTTCGAATTGGTTTTATGTTCAACTAGTCATTTGGATTAGCCGTCCATGCGAAACTTCGAAATATGGTCTTAGCTAATGTAAAAGTCCAAAAAATTTGGTTTATTTATCCGACTGACATGGGTCAGATTTGGAAACTCCTTCAATTCCTAATGCCTTCGCAAAAAATGTTGAAGCAGCAAACTGTTTGACCAACCCTAATTGGGAATGAATTGAATTCTCGATATGTGGATGGAGGAGCAGGAGATAGAGTGACTAGAAAAGAAAGGCAGCGGTGGAAACTTAGCTTCTCGTCTTTATTTTTTGAAAGAATGAAGTTTGGCGGACATTTTGGGCACTTTTTGAGATTGAAAATGTTGTTATTTTCTTTGTGTATGGGGATGGCAATGTATGGGTCAAGTCGGGTCTAACCTCAACCAAGGAGACAAGTTCTTGAATTTCTCTCTGTGGGGATAGTTGTTATGACAAACCTCTTTATCGTGTGAGGACATCCAATTATTATAGGAAGTTTTACCAGGAATATATGGTGCCTAAAAAGTGACAGGCAAATCATTCACTACATCATTAGTGTAGGATCATGTCCTCTCAGACATTTGCCAGCCCGTGGTCTCTCTCTATATAAGGCTTGACAATTGGTTAGGTTGGCCCATATCCATTCTTTTGGTACAAAGTTTAATATCGAATCAAAATTTTGATTCAGGCTTAAGTTCGAGCTTAAACTGCTTGACTCACCTAACTCAAAATAATATAGTTTTGATATTGAGTTTTACAGTTTAAAACAACATTATTGTTAAGACGAGATTGAGTCGTTCGAACCAAGTTTTTTTTTTCCTTTTACTTTCCCAAAAGGTACTTTCTTAGGCCACAAATTTTAGTTTATTTACTTTGTAAAATCCTCTATGCAATGATATACAGTTATCAAACTAATTCCACAATTTTTTGAAAGTTAAGTTTAATACTTCAATTTGCTTCTTTCAAAAGATATATTGTATAAATGTTGACTTATCGAAGAAACATTGATTGATGCACTATTTAACTAGTTTTATACATTTGTTTAGCAGTGTTATTGTGACTAATTATAATGATTAGGTTATATGTTGAATAGATATATTTAGTTGTTTTACTCTCTCTAATCCATTTTGTTGAATGCAAAGTGTGATTTATCCTTTTAGTTGAGATGACCAATAATGTGGTTTTAGAAACTTGAGAGGAGGTAAGAGCCAGAATTCAAATCATCTTCTCTTTTAACCATATTCTATTTCCCAACATAAGAACTGCTCCCCTACCAACCATATAATTGTTTCTAGCACTACCTCCTTGGGTCATTCCTTGTTTTGGAACTTCCGCCGATTTCTCTCTTTTCATAACGCTTGTGCTAACATGGCCAGAGACAGCACCTTCCTCTTCTAGAGTGAAGCAGAAACTGGTGCATCAGCTGGGCTCTTGACTATCTCTATGAGAGAATTAAGGCCTCATGCCATGAGAAAAAATCTCTGATCTTATTCCAAATGACGTTGGAAAAAGGGCAGAGAAACAACAAATGATCCCTTGTTTCTGTTCCTTACACAAAAATATTGAGATTGGAGGCTCTGAGTAAACCTCATTATTGTGTTTGATGTTATTGTTTACTGTAAATTACAATTCTTGTTAGTACTAAGTCTATATTATAGATAGGGCGTTGGTTTGGGTCTTCCATGATTCTGTGATAGTGTTCTTGATGACAACAATGACTTTGCCTTGCATAGGTTGGAAGTTGAGTATGTTTGATGGTCATTTGTCTTTAGTTTGAGGTTCCTATGTTCAAGACTTTTGGTTTTGTTTTAAGTGGTTTTTTTAATGGAAACTGGAATGTCCTTATATTTAACTGGTTTCCTTTTTTTTTGTGATTGCACGATTCTCCTTATTGAAATATATACCTTTACGTATGGGAGATCTGGACATGAATGCAAAATAAATGCTGTCTTGCAGATCTCAAATAGAGTTAGAAACGGAGAGTATGACCAATTATTACAACATTGATGACATTCTTGTCGAGGAAGAGGTGAAAACTCTATCTTGTTCCACGTCCATTTCCAAAAGGCATTGTTGGTTATGTTGCAATTCTTAGTTTTGCTTTTTTCTTCTCAAGTAGTTTGTTCCCCTTGTCTTCCATAAGGCTGTAAATGGAGTAAAAGTCGACGAAAGCATTGAGAAGAGCTATGTAAGTTTTAATTTGCTAGTGCATTAGCTAATAGTCTTATTTGATATGCTAAAAAGTACCCTGTCAATGTTTGTTTCAGATAGCACAAGGTTCAAAACTAGAGCTTCCCTTCTGGCTTGCCCACGAGTTGCACTTGAGGCAAGCAGTATCAATTAGTGCTCCTGCTTGTTTCAATCAGAAGTAATTCATCCCACTCCCTCTAGTAAAACACCTTCAAACATTTGTATTTAACTAACCTTGTGCTTGTAAGGATGATATTTGTTGGAATGACCTTTTTACGGTCATAGTTTGTCAGTACAGGACGTAATCAAGAATACTGGGCTAAAGCAGAGGCTCCTTCATTATCTTTCCTTCTCATTTAATTCTTAATGGGGGTTCACTTCACGTTGTCTGTGAATTCATCATCTTTTTGTTATTCTTTCTTATGCTAATTGCTACTACTACCAGAACACGGCTAGAAATCCAGGCTGATGCTGCATGTGTAGATTTGAGATCTCGTTGTTTATACTTCTATAAATTTGGATGCAAGCTAGCACCACTGTAAGTCATTCTCATTCCTATCTATTCGTTGTTATATTTATGATTCATTCCATGAGAAGAATAAATAACTTGATCAATTTTTGTTTACAATGGATATATTTTTAATATATTTATCGAATTGATAATCAATTAATTGATTATGAAATTATTCCATAACACTTAGTAATTATTGGCATGAAATTGGTCAAGAAATTCACTTTGACTCATATGTGATTTTAGGCACAATTCGGAAGCAAAGAAGTTAAAGTGAGTTGAAAGCACGATATTTGGGTCATTTTCTGAAGATTTATTTTCACTTGTCTTTATAAAGTAGGAAAAAGAAAATTAAAAGACAAAAAGAAACAAAATGCAAAGAACGTGAGCTGTATAGATTGTGTATGAAATTACGGGAATTAATAGCTAGGAATTAAATGAGACAAAAAAATGCAAGGCAAGATGAAGAAAACGCAGCAAATGGCTAGGAGACAAGGCATGCAGCAATCCGTGACCAAAACGAAATATAGACGGTTTCAAGAGGTGTATGTGTAGGTTTTAAAGGTGTGAACGCTATAGATGGATCAAGATATAATTCATAAAATCAGGAAATAGAGAACAGTAGCGCAGAAGAAAGAAGGGAGGTGCAGAAGGGAGGTGCAGTAGAGAAGAGACCTTCGACTGAAGCAAAATACATAATAAATAGGCATTTTGAGCTGAATCGAGGGGGAACTTTGGGAGAGAACGAAGACGAAGGTGAGCTTTCCACCATGAGGGGTAGCTTCCCGATGTTGGTTTGGAAGTGACATCAACGCCACCGACCCGAATTAAGTGTATTTTATTATTTTGTTGTTTTTCTCTCATTAGAAATTGATTGTGCTATTTTATGTTAATTTATTTAGATTTTGTGTATGGATAATCGTATTCTTGTTATTGTTCGATTATTTGTGTATAAACTCATTGGGTATGATGAAAAGATGATTTTAATGTATTCATTGAATCATTTGTCTATTTATCATCTTTTGTCTAAACTCTTCAAATCTCTCAATTAGTCACAACCTAAAGATTGACGTCAAAAAAGAGAACGTGAAGAGCAAAACAAAAGATATAATCAATTGTGTTTTTAGTTTTTCATCCTTTTTATATATTTTAGTCTATTCATTTCTCTTATTTTTGCAATATTTTACTTCTTTTCTCTTTATTTATTAAAGATGTCTATTTCTACGACTTGTAAAAATATTCATATGTCAATAATACATATTGAAAGAAAGATTTCACTTAGTAGAAAACTTATTAAAACTTTTAGCGAAACTTATAATTATTTAGAACAAATAAATACTTCTGAAGCTACTCTTCATAAGTTTAAAGAAATACTAAATCGAGATACAGAAAACTATAATCAAGACCCGTTAGAGTCAAAACAACTCTATAAGCAATTTTAAGAACATTACAAAATCCATTATTTATGAATAGTTGTCCTATTTGTCAATTTATGTCACAATTATTTTTAATGCATAACTGTGCACTCTGTAACCAATTATTAACAGAAATTATTCATTTAGAAACTTTAATCACTGAATATAGATTAAAAAAAAGAGTATTATGAAAGACAATATAACTATCTACGATTTTTTTAGAAATAACAATGGTTTAGTTCTTATCAAAGAGCGATTTAGAAATTGCAATTAATCTTTATAATCTACATCATCAAAATCTAATCCATAAACATAACCAACTTATAGAACATCAAAGAATCTCTCATCAATCTAATTAATTTCAACATGACTGAAATAATTCAAGAATCATATACTAACAATAACAATAATAACAATATTTTAGATGCAAACACTTTAGAATTAATTAAATCTACTAGTTTTTTTATATTAATATCTTGTTATCACAAGAAAAACAAAAACACAATTAAATATAATAGATGGACAAGATACTACATATCATCCTTTTAAAAACTTAATTAATAGAAAAACATCATTTATTATGGAAAGATTATACATGAAACACCTATTAGAATAGACCAATGTATTGGACATATTCACATAAGTTTAATAGACAAGAACAAATTTATAAATAGTTACAAAATTTTTGTGAAGAAAAAAGACATAAAATTGGTTATATACATCTTTCTACAATTCAAATTTTGTTAAATTCTACCTTTCAAGAAGATGGAAAATATAGAACAAAATATTAAAGATCAATTGGAAGAAATTACCCTATTAGTAAATAAACTTACACTAAATAACGAAAACAAGTCTTTAAAATATAAACTTATAAAACCTATTACTGATCGAGATGAAATAATTTATGGTTATGAATCCGATCAATAAGAGATATATACGGATTAACCAAAACCAGAAGGTTCGAAACCAAAAGAACAACTTGAAATAAGTCAAAGTGCAGAAAACGAACAAGAGAAAATAAATCTAGTTATAACTGAAATTATGAACCTCTAGAACAAGACGAATTAAATTGTTTTGGATATTACAAAAAAGACAATAAGATACGAAATTTTCCTACAAAATATACACCAAAACATATAACATTAGGACTAAATAGAATCCTTAATTTAGACTAAATTTTATCTCTAGAAAAATTATTATTTGAATGGTCTAACAGATTAGCATTAGTCATTCAATTAGAAAAACTTTTTGAAGGCTTAACAAATATTAGTACTTTATGGAATTTTATAACCTATAAAACTATTCGTATAGTATTAAATTTTTTATTAGACAACGAAATATGAATTAAAAATGCTACTGAATTTCTTAATGCTATTGAACCAATAAAAGCTTTTCATGTAGCTACCAATGAAATTCATAAAGAATTTATTAAAAAAGATATAACTTCGTATAAACAAGAAATAATGAAGAAAGAAAAAATTCCCTATGGCATTTAAATAATATGCGAATATGTGATATATGTTATTTGGAATAATACATTTGTTAATTTAAAAATATTATTATAAATTAACTCACACTTAACAAGAAATATACATACAAATATTTATTTAAAATTGCCTTATCTGATAAATAAAATGGTGGAATAATTATTTTTAATAAAACAACTTGATAATCTAGTAGCTTATAATCTCGGAGGTGCTATTTCAATCGTAAAAGAAGTATTATCATAAAAATGTTTAGAAGCAAAATTACATAAATCAATAAGATATAAAGATATTCAACTATGTTGTTTAAAATATTTGGAAGTATCTCAGCAATATGGATGTGACTCTTTTACCTATCAAAAACAAAGAAAACATAAAAAATATAAATGGCAAAAAATCCCATAAACAAATACAAGAAATTCTCCTTTAAACCTTATAGAATTTTTTTTAGAAAAATGGCTTATAGACAAACTAAACTAAAGAAAAAAATATTGTCCTCAGAATAAGAAAATATGTAAATGTTGGTTATGTAAGGAAGGAAGAAGGTCTTTATGCAAACGAATGCCTAAAAAGAAATCAAAATAAATATAAAGAAAAATTAATATTTTAAATTCAACACTTAAATATAATTTAGAACCTATTAAGTCAGACTATGAACTAATTCAACAATCTATTCATTATATTATTATGAATTTCAAACTCCATAATCAACAACTGAATTCAAATACAATAGTTATTTAAGTGATTATTCAGAATAAAAATGTTAATGCTTATATAGATAAAGCTGCTACTATTTGTATAGCATCTAAAACACTATTACAAAACTAGAAAAAACTAAACAAACTGGGAAAAAACTAAACAAACATTTACAAATAAGAATAACATATGGGAGTATTAAACCTATTTGGTATGTAAGTTATTATAATAATATCATTATTGAAAATTACTCTTTTATTATACCTTCAATTTATCAATAAGAATTAAGATTACCGTTAATCTTAGGAAATAATTTCTTAAATTATATAATCCTTTTTGTCAATATTTGCATTATATAGCTTTGTGAACACCAAAAATAAAAACCTTAAATCCAAAATCTATAATTCTCAAAATTCCTATATATCATACCATTTATTAAAAAATTTTAAAAATTATCACAGAAAAATTAAATCAATTACAATTTTATCTTCTTAATAATCTTACTTCGGAAATAAAAACCTTAATAGAACAAGTTTGTAGTGACAAGCCATTAGATCCTAAAAAGAATACTAATGATCAATTAGTTTAAATAAAATTAAAAAACCCTACATAGGAAATTAATATTAAGAATAATATTTTATATACACAACAAGATACACAAGAATTTACTAATGAATATTCTAAATTATTACAAAAACAATTAATAGCACCAAGCCTTAGTAAACATTCAGCTCTAGCCTTTTATATAAATAATCATTCCAAACAAAACGTGAAAAAAGAAGAATGGAGATTAACTATAAACAATTAAATAAATCTACTATAGGTGATGCATATAAATTACCTAAAAAAGACTATATTATAAGTAGATTAAAGGGGCATCATTGGTTTAATACACTCGATGTAAAATCAGGTTATTGACAGTTAAGACCACATGAAGATATCAAACCATTATCAACCTTTACATGTCTATCACAAAAACATTACCAATGAAATGTATTACCTTTTGGATTAAAACAAGCCCCTAATATTTATCAAAGATTTATGGATAACAATTTAGAAGAATTAGAAGAATTCACATTAGCCTATATTGATAACAATTATTATATTTTCAAATAAAGATAAAGAAGTCATTTTAAAAAGGTAAAAGAGGTTCTCACTAAATGTCAACATAAAGGACTAATTTTAAGTAAAAAGAAAATTGAATTAGCACAACAAAATATCGAATATTTAGGTATATAATTTCATAATGGATTCTTAAAATTACAACCTAACATTTTTGAAAAATTACACCATTTTCTTGACACTTTAAAAAACATAACTGAAGCTTAAAAATTTATGGGACTATTAAACTATATTTCTGATCAAGGATTTCTTAAAGATTTAGCTAAAGAAAGAAAAAAGTTACGACTTAAATGCAATATAAAAACCCAATGGATATGGACAAAAGAAGACACAGCAATGGAACATATATTAAAAAATCTTTGCAAGAATTTACCAGCATTATATAATTATAATGATAAAGATATACTACTAGTACAAATTGATGCAAGTATGGATACATAAGCTAGCTGCCTTTTGGTATAACCACCCAAGTCAAGGAATTATCTCTTATGTAAATATATCAATGGGACTTTTATTCCTGGAATATGTAATAAAGAAATAGACCAAAATTTAGAACAATTAGTTGATGAATTAATTGGTATTTAAAAACAACTTTAAGAACTAAAAGTCATCTTCAAAATACATTATGAGTGTCACTATGCAGTTATCTTAATTATTAGACAAACAACTTAGTATTGAAAATCAATTAAAAGAAATAATACAACTGAATCGAGGGGGAACTTCGAGAGCTTTGGGAGAGCACGAAGATAGAGGTGAGCTCTCCAGCATGAGGAGACTCATGGAGGGGTAGCTTCTCGATGTCAGTTCAAAGACGACCCGGGTTAAGTGTATTTCACTATTTTTGTTGTTTCTTTCTCTCATTAGAAATTGATTATGTTATCCTATATTAATTGATTGGATTTTGTGTATGAATAATCGTATTCTCGTTATTGTTCGGTTATTTGTGTGTAAACCCATTGGGTATTATGAAAATATGATTTTAATGCATTCATTGAATCATTTATTTGCAAATTCATTACTAAAATTTTGATATAATTCATAATTGTTATGTTAAAATTCATACGTAACAACTAATGATTCGTAATCATTAGGGATAACATAACCTAGGTTAAATGATGCATCGTGTATAGTTGTTGCCTTAATTAATCGGTTTTCCTAATTCGTAATGCTACTGCCTAATTAAATCTAGAGATCGTATCTTAGGTTATTCGGTGTTTAGGTTTAATTAATGATCATATAATGATTCAACATAATACCTAAGGAAAAACTCGAGTTAACTATTAACCCACAATCAATAGTTGTTAGGAGAGGTTTGAAAACAACAAATCAATGAAATATGTTTAATTAGGGTGTAGGTTGAGATTGAACCAAAGAATCGAGTCCCTATCGAATTCCCCATTTTTATCATTTTCCACATGTTTTCTTTAAATTATTTTTATTAGTATAGTTTTGTTTTATTTTGACTAGCGTTACGATGTGTTGTAAGTAATGTATTCTACAAGTCTATTTTATCTTTTTTTATGAGAATTAAGGACTAAAATTGTACGAAGTCATTTATGATATTTTAGTTGATGCATAGAGCTAAATGATATTTTTCCATTTTCTTGATAGTGAAATAACAATAAATGGATATTAATACTCTTAAGTATTACTTTGTTTATCCTTCCCATTTTCTTCCTAATGTTGATTAATTATTTCCATTCCATGGACAAGTGTGATAAAACAATCGGACTTTTATTTAAGTATGCATTCAAATTATGCTATAAGGAAGTCTTGTACAAGGCACACACTGTAGCATTCACAACTACATCAAAATTCTTGAGTCGTTTAACAAAATTGAACAATAGTCTAAGAACTCTGAAATTGTTAATAAGAGTCAAACATATCTTGATGTAGTTAGTGGTAAGAACCATCGTGGAAGGATTTTCAGCTTAGGTTCTTTTGTAAACACATGCTATTTGCAATCCTCCACTTTTACTACAATTGTATCTAGTAGGCGGTCTGCATCTAATGAAAGAATCGTTAAGCATGAGACCATAGTGGAGATGCTGGAAATTCAATTGCAATCGTTGATGGAGGACAAAACGTAGCTTCGTAATAAGGTGGATGAGTTGAAGGGAAAGGGCAACACTTTATCGTAGCAATCAGATCATCTGCCTTCACCAACTGCAAAGTTTAGATTTATAATATTTCAATACTTAAATTGATTTTATTTAATTTTTTACTAATCTTATGTTTTTTTAAGAATTCTTAATTTACAGTAGTAACATAAATTTTCAAGATACTTATTGTTGTACATTATAAATTTTATTTTATATTACCAATCAAGATAAATTTTATATTATATTATCAATCAAGATTATATTATTTAGGGAAAATAAATGTAGAAAAAATCAATAGATTATCAATAGAAAATTCTGGTGGGAATTTTTTGTGAGATACACAGATGGAGTTTTTGTAACTAAAATTACCTATAGAAAAAATGGTATTGTAGGGAATTTCCTTATAGAATTCATAGCTAAAATTATTGACAAAAAAAGATACTGTAGGGACATTTTCCTACAAAAATTGTATTTTCGTAGGGAAATTTCTTTACAAAACTATTTCTGTAGGGAATTACAATTTATGTAGGTAAATTTTCATAAAAATTGTAATTCTATCAGTAAATTTACCCACAAAATTATAATTCTATCGAGAAATTTAATCGACGGCTATTTCTCCTACAACCCTTTCCTTTGGTAATTTATGTCGCCAAATTTGTTTGCCTAAGGTATTTTCCGTAGGTAATTTTTATTGCTAAATCTAATTTTTCTTGTAGTAAATGCAGGAGAAACCTAATTCTACAGACTCTAAGTTAGACAAAATTTTGGACAAGCCCGTAACTATGGATGAAGATCATAAGAGATTGGAAGAGAAGTTTGAGCAAGTCATTAAAATGAAGTAGCATCATTAGTAACCTTTCATGAGGACGATTAGCCAAAAGAAATGAAGTAGGTTACGTGAATTGTGAAAAAAATGCGTATCTTTAATAAATAACTATTCCATTGGCCTTTAGGTTATGAATAGAGCTAGTATTCAGTTGAGAATATGATATAGCTGAATAACCTAGGGACATTCTATCACAAATGTTTAGCTCATGTCAAAAGGCTAGAATGACATTCCAACTAAGTCTATCAATAAAACGTGACCTAGTTGAGTAACTAGGGGATATTCAGTGCAAATGTTTGCCTTCACATCAAAAGACTAAGTCAACGTTAAAGAAAATAAAAAAGTAGTGTTTTGATAAATAAATCCTACCAATCTTTGAAAAGGTAAAGAATTTTAATGAAAAGCTACTTAGTGATAATTGCACTTTTGATTAACTACTAATTATCAATGTGTCTATACAAGTGCTTAGAGTGAATGAATATGATGTTAAGGTCTTGATTAGTATATATATTCAATCCAAACTGCATAGCCAAATATTGCATAATTTAATATATTGGAATAACTTGATTGATTATTGTTTGGAGTCAAAATAATTTCGTGAAGTTAAATGCCATTGGATCATTATTACATATACATGAATGTATGTGTTATTATTTGGTATGTTTAAGTTTGTATTTGTTTTGTTTTTCTTGAGAACAAGCAAAAGTTTGAGTGTGGGGATGTTGATAGTTGTAGTTTACATTATGTTTTGGTAAATATTTTAATGTGTTTTTAGATGTTGATTAGATTATTTGTGCATGTTTAGGTTTAAAATTATGTTAATATGATGGTGTGTTTATGATTTTGAGTGTTTTATGGTTTAGAACATGATATTGGACTTTAATTTTGTGAACTTGAGGTGTTTGATGTAGTTGTTAGTATATAAACTTAGATGAAGAAAATTGGAGAAAACTTTGACAAAAGGAATAAGGTAACAATCGTGATAGAAGGTCTCCCACAAGGTCGATCATGACAAAAGAGGATCACACTAGGACATGATCGTGACGACCATGTCATGATCGTGAGAGAAGGCAATTTTCCCAGGGTCACGATTTTGACACTCCTATCACGATCATGACAGCTTGAGAAAGAACATAAGGGAGAGAGAAGAAGGAGAGAAGAGAAGAGGAACTTCAGCCAACTGTCCAGCCGCTCTAACCCTGCCATCTCAAGTTATTTTCAATTTCCTCTTGTTATTCATTTCATCTTGATGTATGCTTTGGATTTGAGGATGTTGAATATGTTGCTAATGATGTTCTAACTTCATTTTGGGATTGACTCTTAGATCATTTTGTGAGTTATTTGCTTCTGATGTTAATGGAATGTTTGGGTATTGTGATATTTATGATTTTTACATATTTCAATAATAAATCAAGAGATTGAATTGATAGTAACCTGATTAGGTTAGGTAATAAAAATTAACAACCTAATAGATCTCATAAATATTAAATTGGTAATTATACAATGGGAGATCTTGTGTGAAGACTCAATTGTCTATTAGATAGCTTAAAGATTAATTAGAGATGTAGGTCGTTTTTGTTAATTTAGAAATTACAAAATTGGAATTTTGTATTCAATTAGAGATTATTAATTAGGGTTTAATGATTAGATCTTGAGAAAGAATAATCAACCCTATGGAAATCTAGGATTGATACCAATTAGATCAAAAGTGATTAAGTTAGCAAAATGACAATAAAATGAATCCCATCTTCTCATAATTGTTTGATCTTGTCTTGTTTCGACATCTCATTTGTTAAGTGCTTAGTGCTTTATTTTGATTTACTTGTAGTAATTTTGGAATTTCAATTTCAATTAATCCATACTCAATTGCTTAATTTTTTGTTTAGTTTTATTTTCATTTTAATCAAAATTTTTATAACCTTAGACAAAGTTATGATTCAATTAGTTTAGCTAATTCCTCATAAGACTGATACCTCAACTACTACACTTTACGATTCGTGAATTTGCGGAACATTGAGGGTTTTATATTAGTAAAACTTGCTCAATAAGTTTTTGGCACCGTTGTTAGGGAATTTTAGCATTAGGATTATTTGAATTCCTTTGATTTAAGGAATTTTTACATTTTCTTGCATAATTGAGGTGCTCAATCCTAAGAGATCAAAAAAAAAGATAGAAGGAAGTTTGATAAGAAGTAAAAGACACATCAATCTAGATATCACGAGGCATGAATGGGGAATCTAAAGAACAAATCACCAAGAAGGGATAGAAAAATAAATAGCGAGGGAAATACATCAGAGAGAGCAGAGGACCCTTATAGACTTCTTGAGGCTAGGTTTCAACGCCTATCATTAAGCAATTACATAACCAGCAGAGCAATTGACATACGGATTGTTTGAAGAGATAGCAACCAATAGTTTTTTAGACATCAGAACAAAGTAGAAAGAAATCAACCTTTTAGGATCCCAAATGAATGATTGCTGCAAATTCAATGATAGCATTGTAAGCTAAGGTCGATAACCTTACTATGTAATTGAATAGCCTGACAACTGCCTCTTTCTCTCCATTGAAATCAATTCAGCAAGGGTGCGAGCTATGCGGACGAGAGAGCCATATCAAAGCTAAATTCTTCCTAATGAAAAAAAAAAGTGCAACAATTCAACTTCATAGAAGCACAAATTGGTCAGGTAGGTAGTGATCCTTATTTGAATGCATTGTTGAGGCAAGTTTTGATCTATTCAAAACTCTCAATATACAGCAAGCACATAGGGCATGGATGTAGTATGTGAGGTGTTGATACCTTTAGGAGTTATTGAACTAATCTAATTCTAAGTTATCTAAGGCCTAAAGAATTATTAAAATAAAAAAAATTGAACAGAAAAGTAAACACGTGAAGATGATTTATTGGAATTAAAATGTGAAAATAACACACAAGGAATCAAATTGAGCACCACCAAATTAACAATGGAAATTATACAAGGAAGGTTAGTAAATTATGAGAAGGGGGATTTATCCTATTATCAAATGCTAAGATGATTACTTTTGAATTAATACAGTATTGGTCTTAGACTTTTGAATAATGGATTACCCTCTCTCGAGTTATAATCATTAAACGTTAAATCATAACCAGTAATTAAATTATGAAATTTGCAATCTCTCAATTAAAAAAACCCACAAATCTAGTTAGATCTTAAGCCCTCTAATAGACTACTAGGTCCTCCCACGATATCTCTCTTCATCTAAATTCCTGGTTTGATTATTTGCATGATCTATTAGATTGTTTCACTCTCATTATCCAATCTAATCGTTTTGTTATTGGTTCACTCTCTCGATTTGTTACCGAAGCATGCAAATATAACAAATAATCACAACACCCAATGTATTAACCTTAAAAGAAATCACATTAACATTGATTCAAGAACAAATCCATAAAGCAGTTTATAACATCATCATCAAACCCAAATCCGTCACTATCAAATCCATCTTATAATTCAAAAGAAAGAACAATAAAGATGAAATGAAATGTCTCGTAGAAGGGTCGAAATAGATCAGGAAGATAGCAGCACTATAACCAAAATGGAGCTCCCTTTTAGTTCTTCATTCTTTTCTTTTTATATCTTTTCCATTTAGGGTAAACACTAGAGTTTACCTAGCCCAAAAGTCTGAAAATCCCTCGAAAAGTTGCATTTTAGAATGTCTACCGTCTCACAGTCCACAATCGTGGATCATAGTGCCTCGATCGTGGCACTCAATTTTTGTTTTTTGACATGATCATGGCATATGTGGCCACATAGTGGCATACTACCAGGCTTCTATCAAGATCACGACCCTAGGCCTTGCTCCGAGTTACCTCCAAATTCTCTCCATTCTTTAATATTTGATTTGAAATGCTACGAACATATCAAGGCACCTGACATATACAAAATTTAAGCTCAATAGAATGCTCTAACCCATAAAACACTCAAAACACAAATATATAACTAAATAACACAATCCTAACCTAAACATGCACTAATCATTCAATTTAACAACTAAACACACACTGAACTACCCACTAAAATCTTATGTAACCTATTATTATCACATATACAATCCAGGGTGGCAGAACAACCTAAATTTTCTTTGGTCTAACAATGTAAGGACTCAAATAAGAATTCAAGGCCTAGACCAGGATTTTAGCAAGATGAGTACAGTTCAAGGGATTTAAAATTGGACAAGATCATAAGCTTGGATGATGCCTAGCTTAAAAGGGAAGTTCAAAAAAGTAACTAAGAACCATGTCTCTTCTATTCACAACTTAATGGTTCAACTAGGCTAGCTTATAAATGAATTCAATACGAGAAGTGTGGAAAGATTTTTTAGTAACATGGAAGTAAATCTAATAGAGAAATTTAAGACTATCATACTTAAGAATGGGAAAGAGCTAGAAAAACTAGCAAAAAAATAAGCTAAACCCTACCTTGTAGAAGATCAAGAGAAGAAGAAAATGGATGAATTTAAGAATGAGGATATTCCCTATATTCCTCCTCCGCCTGTCCTATTAAAAATACTATTCCCATAAAGACTTCAGAAGAATGAATTAGATACACAATTTGCAAAGTTTGTTGAAAAGCTAAAGAAATTGTAAATAACCTTGCCCTTTGTGCAAACTTTAAAGAGCATAGCTACGTACGCAAAATCTCTTAAGGATATATTATCAAGCAAGCAGACTTGGGATGATAATCAAATGGTTGCCATAACGGAAAGTTGTAGCTCCTTAATTACCAACTACTTGCCCTCATGATTGACAGATGCAAGGAGTTTTACGATACCCTGTGTAGTTAGTAATTTAAAGTTTTGTAAATGTTTATGTGATCTAGGCGTAAGTATAAACCTTATGAATTTGTCAATTTTTAGGAAACTATGGCTAGGTGATGTGAAGCTAACATCTATACATATTCAGTTGGCGGACCAATCAATAAAGAAGTTGTTAGGCTTAGTGGAAAATGTGCCTATATGACTAGACAAACTTATCATTCCTGTAGATTTTGTCGTGCTAGACTTTAAAGAGGATCGAAACTATCCACTAATTCTTGGTATACCATTTCTGAACACCAGAAAGGCTTTGGTAGATGTCCATAAAGACCACCTCATCCTTCGGATTGGTGATGAACAAGTGAAATTCAATATGAATAAGGAATTAAAGAATCCAAATGAGGTAACTTTTTTATAAGAATTAATGAAGTCGAATCTTTAAAGGAGCAAGAGAAAGAAGAACAAATGACATTAGAGATTGAGTTTGAAGCATATAAGGATCTCTGTTCAAGAAGCTGAAGAAGAAGAGGAAGAAGAACAGATAACAATGGACATAGAGGTTGAAGAAGATATGGAAGTCTCTGTTCACGAAGAGGAAGAAGAAGAGGAGATGAAGGTGAATGAGACAGAAAGAGAGAAGTTCACCTTCTTAGAAGATAAGTTGTTGAATTCGATAGACGATTCAGGGAGTTTTATCATTCCCTATTTTGTTGACAGTTTTTTACAATAAAAGACATTACTGAGCTTACTAGGTTTTCTTAATTTGATTAATTATGTCCATTTGAATACCCTACAACATGTAGATTATTTATAGGCTACTAAACTAAAATTGGATGACACAGGTGGATGTAAGCTACTCACAATAGACCTTGGTTGAGCATAACCATGAAGAGCACGTCAAGATAATGACGCTAACTAAGCGCTACTTGGGATACAACCTAAGAATTAGGATAAGTTTTGTTTTCTTTTATTGGTATTTTTATTTTTATTTTTTGTAGGGAGTGAATTGTTGAAATTTCATGAACAAAAGTATCTCCAAGTTCCAGCGCTAACACCGTCACCACCTCGATATCCTTAATTTCAAGCTCTTACCCTTTCTTTTTGTTATTTCTTTTCTTGTTATTTTCATTTATGTGTCGTTTGTTTTTCTTACATTGAAGAAAATGTGTTATCTAAGTTTGGGGAGGATTTTGCATTGACATGACATGTGTGTGAATTTTGCATACCATATTGTTAGTTTTTGATTAGGTTGACATGGTGTGTATACATGTTGCATATGTATGAATTATGTCAATGGCAATAACTTGATGGAAGTAGTTTAACTTTGAACATAGTCATTGAATTTGTAAAAGGCATATTGGCTTATGAATTTCATGTTTTAATTACCTTTGGTTAGATATGCATATTAATTAGGATATGACGTTAATTTGTTCACTTTAGGAAATTTTCTGTATACATTTATAATTATAAGTCAATTGAATCAGTTAGCATCATTAGTAACCTTTCATGAAGATGATTGACTAAAAAGAAACGAGGTAGGCTATATGAATAAAAAAAAGTGTATGTTAAATAAATAACTATTCTACTAGCCTTTAAAAGAAATATTAGGTTATGAATAAAGCTAGTAACTAGTTGAAAATATGATACAATTGAGTAACCAGGAGCATTCACCATAAAATGTTTGCCTTCACGTCAAAAGGCTATAATGACATTCTAACCAAGCTAATTAATAAAACGTGGCTAGTTGAGTAACCGAGAGACATTCATGACAAGATGTTTGTCTTTACGTCAAAAGACTAGGTTAACATTAAAGAAAATTAAAAAGATGTATTTTGATAAATAAATCTTACTAATCTTTGAAAATACCAAAATTTTCATCAAGTGATACAAATGGATTTGACAAGGAAGATCGAGAAAGATGTCTAGATTTCCAATTTTCTAGATCAAGCTCTGAATAGGGTTTTTCTTTCTTTCTCTTTTGTTATTTTTGTATTACTTGATGTATAAACTGAATTTCCAGATGTCTTATACGTTTATAATACTCTAAAATTTCATATTAGAGTTTGTTCTTAAGTTGTTTTATGACAATATTTATTGATTCAATACAATTTCTTCGATGTGTTAATGGTGCAAAATAATATGATTAATTTGGGCAACAAGAGTTGGTAAATTAATATGTTATAAGAGAACTTGATTATTTAATAGATAACTTCAAAACTAATTGAAAACGTTAGGTAAAGAGTTATGAATTGAGATACTGTAATTCTAGAATTTTAAGATTTAATTTAGGTTAATTGGCTAGGTTTTGAGGAGTAATCAAACTCTTTGAAAATCTAGAATCGATACATAATTGAATCAGTAATCGTTAGGTGATCAATTAACGAAAAAATAAATCATATTCATTTATACTTGATCATCCTTACTTAATTTTGGCAATTTATTTGATATTTGTTATTTGAATGCTATAATTTTTGTTATTATTTTTCGGTCGTATCATATTTTATTACCTTCCACAAAATTAGGTTCAATTTGTTTTAGCTAGTTCTTTGTATGATTGATACCTGTCGATACAACAAGTTACAATCTTTATACTTGTGGGTATTGAAAATTTTATTATATATAAAACTTGGTTAAAAGCAATTCTAATTAAATTTTAATTAAAATTAAAATTTAATTTCGATTAAACTATTAAAATATCAATACTTATTATAAATAAACTTAATCATTATAGATCTAGCACTTCTTGCCTAACTCTTACTGAAATAGTGACAAAGTTCTCTCAATTCATTATGTGAATACTGTTTGAGGTCCGATACTTGTACGAATATAATTGTTGAGATAGTCAGTTTTCGAAATAGTTCGAATGATACGACAAAAAAAACTATCAAGCTTTAAAATAAGGAATAAATTAAGATTTATTATAATTTAATTATTAATCATTTTATAAAATTGAAGTAATTTTAACTTTAAAAAATTAGATATTAAAAAAATTATAATTATTTTACTGCTCCTAGATTTTGGATCTCGGCCATATGTTGTGTTTGGTTGCTATCTCCAGGGGGTAAAGACAGAACGAGACGGAAAGGAGACGGAACAGAACAAAAATTAGGGACAGTGAGGTGTTTGGTTGTGGTGGACAGAACAGAAAAAATTGTCTTCATCTCGAGGACAGAAATGTGTTTGGTTATGGTAGACATAACATAACAACAGTCTCAATGACGAAAATGCCCCCACAGTATAATATAATTAGAAAGATGTAATTCATTGATTATTTTAAAACGAATGATTT
>JAOQMP010000004.1:23938132-23954027 GCA_027563575.1 Erythroxylum pedicellare
CCAAAACCTTCCTAAGACTCCAAAAGATTTAACATAAGCTTACCTTGAGTCTTCACCAATTAATGAATTTCTTGACTTTAATGAAAGCCCTAATCTTCCTCTTTCTTTTTCCCTCCTTAATAACTCTCAAAATATCTCTTGAAGGCTTAGTAAAATTAAAACCTAGCTCAACTCTTCTTTTCTCTCTATTACCAACACTCTCTTTCCCTTATTTCTTACAATTCCTTCTTCCCATTTTACCCTTCCTTCAATGCTTTAAGACTTTATAACTTAACTGATGTTCCAACAATGCCCCTCATGAAATCTTATCATTCTATCACTTATTTCCCTTAACCTATAACATAATATCTTACTCATATTAGCATACTAACTAATTAACTTCGACACATTTAATCCCCCCAAAATTAATTTAATCATACTTATTCATAAAAAAATATCCAGGGGCCAACATCATCTCTATTTCCAATGCTCCTTCTCTTAGATTACCTATTCTATGATCCAACATTTGATGTGTCTTTTTTTATGAGAGAGAATGACCATTTGTTATGAATTAGTATGCTAAAACTATTAAATACCTTAAGCAATATGCTTGTGGCTTCGAAACTGCTTTCATATGCTTCATTTATTCTATTTAGAGAGCAAGGAAAAATGGACTTCACAGGGTTTAGAAAGTATGAAATGTCAAGAAAACCATCTTTTGGATGAGATAAAATCTAATAGCAATCAAAGCTCGTAAGTCAGTTCTCGAATAAAGATTAATTGGGATCTAGATTGCTAAACTATAACTATATTTCCTCCTTGTATAGTATCTAATTTGGGCCAACAATGGTAACATACTTAATTAGTTAGTTGTTTCCCCTTTAAGGGCTTAGTTATAATATATTGCTCCTTTTGTAAGCTCAAAGCTTAGTTAACATAATTTCTTCATTTAACAAACTCTTTAAATTCATCATGAACGTGAATTTTGAATACCTTGTAACCTTTCAACTATACATTAACTATTTAAACAAAGGAACTAGTTCTTTTTGGATATAATATCATGAAATTAAACTTTTCAAACTTTATCTAACTCCAAATACTTATCTTGAGAATCATTCTCCTATAATATGCATTGAAAAAAAATAATTTATTCAATGGGGTTTGTAAGATGATATCCAAACTTTTGGATATGTCATAACTTTTTATTATCCAATTTAGTTGTAAGCTTATTAGATAATATGTTCTTTAACATAGAATCACATCCCTAAAATCACTAACTCTAAATATGCTAAAGTCTTACCATTCTATATCTAATATGAAATCTTGCTTATTAGTTTATTTAGAACTTGGAAGGGCAAAGTCGTTAAACTAAGTTTAACTATATAATAAATAAATATTGTATCATACAATATCTCATACTATATTTTTTTTCCTTACATAAAACCATACAATTATATAATTTAGTTTTGGATATATTTTCTAAAGAATCTCATTCCCTATATATAACTTACAAAATTTAAATCTGACCATATAGATCTTGTCAAAGGGTTTCATCATTCTGAATGCTTAATTTTTACTAGATTTAAATAACTTAAAATTTTCAAAATTTTAAATCAATATTTCATCTGATAATATGATTAATATCATATAAATTCATTGTTAAATTTAATTAAAGACAAAAATTCATTCTTTCATGAATTGTTATTACGTCTCATACTTAATATGTACAAGATTTAATAATTCATTAATATAATCGTACTTTCATTAAAGGTTGAATTGATCTCTTTAACCTAACAAGTTTCATAACTATCAAATGATTCCTAATCAAAAGAAACATATATTCTTGTATACAATTTTAGGATTCTCATTGTGTTGATTTAACTAATTTGTTCTAAAAGTATAGTCTTACATGTCTAATTTTATAATTTTGATATTTAAAATTAATTTATTCATGCTGAGATAAAAAAGTGCTTACAAATAGTCCAATTGTCTTAGCAAATACACTCGACATTGCCTATTTTATGGTTCCTAAAGGCCCACATAAGCTTAGCTTAATTCACTAACTAAAGCTTAACTTCGCTTTGTCTAACCCTTTTGACTATTAAACATATGCTAATAATGACCATCTTCTTGATCTGCATGTCCATCTATAATCTATATAGAAATAAACCAATACAGAATAGACAACTTAGCTTTTTGCTTAACTTGTCTGCTTCATGGGAGAGTATGTCTGAGTGCCTTATACTTTCTTGCTTATGTAAAACTCTATTTCTAGGTTGCGTCTAGGGTAGCTAGTATGATTCTACCTTTTTGATGTTGTGTTCTTATTTATCTATCGAATTAGAAGTCTAATTATCTGTTTAACTTATTACCCTTAATTAATTATAGTTCCTGCTTTCATGCTTGGTATGAATTATGAATGTTGTGGAATTCTCTATTTGTGGATATTTCTTAATTTTACTGTAGGTTCTTTTGATGAGTTATTAATGGCTCCTTATGGCATTCATTGTTGTGGTAGTTAAGCTTTGTGCATTACTTGATTCCTTTGTTATTCTTCAATTTCTCCTAAGCTAAATGTTGTAAATCGTATTACTTAGTACTAGCTTTACTACTAACTAGTCTAATACTTCCTTTTTTGGTTTCTTCTACATCACTGTATTAACCCCTGCTAAATCGAGAATGGAAAAGGAACATCACTCAATCTTTTAGGTTATTCTTGTACACTTAATGTGCATTGGCATTTTAAAAAAATAAGTGACTCATTGTCTCCTCTTCCTAGTTACATGGCACACACATTTTATACACTTTAAAAAATTTTTCTTCATTATGAAGAATTTAATTAGTTTCCCTTTGATGGATAGCTATAATACAACTGATGCACTAGGAAAAGCATATATATAACAAATTATTTTGTGCCATGGGACCTTGGAACTTCTTCCATTTTTTAGTTTTCTATAGGTTTTGGTTATGAATTCGTCATTTTTACAATTCCTCCACTTAACCCCATCCTCCTTTTCTTTAATTAGTTGTAATATAATAACTTGAGCACTCCATCCTTGCTAATGCATCCCTATGAATAATTAAGGCTTGTTGAACTGAATAATCTTTTGGTATGGAGCTTTTTAAAGTGTTACACTCCTGAACCTCATTAAGAGATCCTGGATTAGTCCATCTACATAATAGAAGGAAGTTTTGTTTCCATTTCCTATCTGGTGCTCAAATTCTCCTTTAAACTTCTACTTAAGTCTAAAAATATTAAGCAAGTTCTACAAACAATCTTTTTTAGGTTTGAACTACCAAATTTTTTATCGCATATATATTATTCATGAATCCATCACATCTACAGAGAGCTATTATCGACTAGGAGTCTTTAAATCCTCTTTAGCATCAAAACTTTCTTCATGAATTTGACTGGTATAATTCCTAGACCCACTTATGGTCATTACATTCCTCACTCCACATAACATTTTCCATGTATTTCCCTTATACAATTCCTTTCCACATAAATCTTCTTACAATTTTTTCTTTGGATTTGGAAATATTCCTAAGGAACCAAATATGCTAGCACCAATAAACATAAATATTAATGAGTTGGATTCTATTTATAATAAGAGGTTCTAGGAATTCTAATTGAAAATTCTTGATTTCATCTTCTCTAAGAAAAGGCTTAAAGTCTTTGCATGAGGGTCTTTTAGTAATTATTAAAACCCCTAGATAGTAGATTGGAGTTTTGGAGTTCTTATTCTAGTTTAAGGTAGCTAACCAACCTATAATTCCATTTGCACTAGTAGAAACAATGAGGGAGCTTTCATGTTATTACCTAGACAATGAATTGAATGTGTTTACAATTATCATTAGACTTATAATGTTCAGATTAGCTTTGGAGATAAAAAGTTAGGTCATTAGTGAAAGAGAAACTTGCAATCTTTATCCCTTTATGGTTGGAATGGAATTGAAGTGTTGATCTCTATTGATCATATTCTTGATTAAACTTGCTAGTACTTCCATTGCTACTATGAAGACATACTGGGATAAGGGATCTCCTTATTTTAGGTCCCTTACTCCCTTGAGTAATTTAGTTAGCTCTCCATTGATTAGATTACCATATGAAATAGTGGTGAAGCATTGGAAAATCCATGGAATGAATTGATTGGGAAACCAAAAGCTTAAAAACTATTAAGCATAAATTTCCCCTCCAAGGAATTATAAGCTTTATCAAAGTCTACTTTTATGGCACAGTTCTTAATTAAGTTCTTTTTTAGTAATTATTGAAGAGATTTTAGACCATAAGGATGTTATCCCTTATAACTTTCCCCTTGATGTAGGCTCTTTAAATGGATGAATCAAGGCTACTTTCAATTTTTAAGTTAACATTAGATGAATCAAGGATAGTTTTAATCATTCAACTAAAATCAGATTAATCAAGGTTGGATTCAATCTTTTAGTTAACACCTTTTATAAAGTACTACAATAAGAATTTTGAAAATAATATTTTAGTGAGTTTAAAGATTCTACCTTAGGGATGAGGTAGATGCAAGTTTTTTTTTTAGCTTTCTTAAGATTTTTCTATTCTTGAAGAATTCCACCACAATATCAATCACTAAAGATTTAATAGGACTCCACTCCATGTTTTTTGGAAGAAATTTGCATTGAAACCATCCGGTCATAGGATATCATAGGAGTCTCCACGATCTAATACATAAAAAAAAATTCATAATAAAAGATTAATCTGTCAAGGGTTTAAGAGGATTCACACCTAGATACTAATTTATGATAACGATAGTTTTCTAAATGAATTCCACTGTCTTTGCAATCATTATCATTTCTTATTTCTTTAATTTTTAGTTTTTATTTTCTTTTTATTAATAATCTAAAATCAATTCATACGCTAGCTAATAGGAGAAGGGTAATTACTAGTATTCATATTCTTCGTGGGATCGACCTGTACTTGCTGGTACTGGCTACAATTACTTCGTTTACTTGCAGTTTATTGCAATATTAATTATCACAAAATAGGTCAATCAATTTTTTTATCTTTTTTATGTAACGATTTTCATTACGCTCTCATGGTTTTGAAATCCATCTTACATGTTGCCATTAATGTTTATAAGACATTTATTAACTCTAAATATCATTTCATTTTGTCATTCATACGATAATGAGTATCTCTAAAATTTTGCTAAAAAATCCTCAATATAGATTAATACAAATATTGTATGATGAACATATAACTTTCTTTATAAATTTTAATACTCTTCTCAAACATAACCTATGTCTAAAAAAATTGGTCCACTAATCTTAGTATCAACTATACTTAAAAAAGGCAAGTTAAATTCAGACAAAATATGAACGTAAAAAAAAATCAAGTAATAGATTATATGCCATTAAAACTAAATAAGATTAGAACTTTAATTATATATGTGGATCCTCTTATTATTTTCTTTTAAAAAATAGTCATTGTTACTATTCCAAAATGATGACCCTAATATATATGATAGGCTAAGGTCTTACTTAAATTTAGTTGATCTCGAGTTACTTAACAAACCAACTGATCTTAGGTAGATAACATCCTTGTCAATCACATCTCATATGAACCTTATATTCGTTAGGTGATAAGAAATATTGATTGATGTGTTCTCTATGTTTATAAAGATTTATTAGTGTTAACCCTAAGTGAATGGTGTAGTTATAGGTAGCACATGCAAGTACGAGTTGATCCCATGAGGCTTATAAATACTGGTATTCACCTTTTGTCTATTATCTAATGGCCAAATCATATTTTGGATTTAATTAAAAATTAAACCAAACAAACTAAACTAAGATTGAAACAATAATGAAATTAGAAAAAGGAAATACTATGAAATGTCGATATCAAGTAAATAGTAACTAAGTGATGGATCCCCCTAATAATTCTTAAATACTAACCCTTTATCATGTAGTCAAATTATTGACTATTGGATTATAGAAATTCCTTAATATCTTTCTCAAGACTATTGACAAATAACCTTTTGGTTGATTAACTAAAATCATTCTCCAGTTAAAAACCATAGGATTGCATTATTGATTCGTGAATTTCACTATTAGCTTTGATGATAATCTAAAGGGTTTATATCAACCTATATTTAGGTTTGTAAGCAACTCCTTCCATTTATCGTAGATCTATTCATATAAAAGGATTTCAAATCTCAATCATATTAAATTAGATAATGAAGTAATATTTTGGATCTATTAGATCAAAAATATAACGCATAATTGAATTTTAGTAAATCAATCAATAAAATTGCATTAGATAAAGATTCAATCTTATTTTCATTGCAACTTAGGGGTTCAAGCATGAAACAAATTAGTTCCTAACCATAGAAAAAAAAATTAAAATATTTATAAGAACAAATAGAAATAAAATAAATAATATTCTAAATCACCCTTTTGTCTCTAATGAAAAATCTTGCAATTTGGATTTAATGATGCCATCTATTAGATCTTCTGACATAATCTTCATGTTTTCCTCATCCTCTAATCAGAACTGTAAGGCCCCAGCATATACCCTAGAAGTATTACATGTTTAGGGTGTAATAAGAAGTGAACATAACAATGTTTAGGGTGTAATAAGAAGTGAACATAACAAATTTAGTGCATTTAAGAATATTAAGGGACATAATGGTACTTAATGTAAATGACATAAGTAAAAGAGTAATTTGCACATTTTGGCATGGCTATACATACTTAGACGTGAAATATGGTTGAGATTAAAATTAATTGATGAGATTATGTGCCAATGTGGGAATTAAAGACAGAAGAAGGAATAATGTGCAATTTTTCCTAAAGTTAACAAATGGACTAATAGGATTAAGGCATATGTGACTAATAATAATAAAGCATGTGTGTTCAATATTAAGTAAGCATGTGTGTGAGTCTTGTAAGTGTATGAATAGGCATAAGGAGAGGAGAGAAGGATGACCATTAGGGTTGGGAATTCTAGATTTTTTCTCTCCTATTTCCTCTGCACTTTATCTTCTTTAGCACACCATTCTTCATATAAGGAATCAAGCTAATCTTTGGTAGAAACAAAGGTAGCATTTATTATTTTTAGCTTCGTATAGATTTTTTAATGTATATTTAATTGTTGAATATGAGTTTTGAATGGGTTTATTATGTGTAGAGGAGGAAAAGACCAAAAGGAAAGGCAAAGAGAAGCAAGTAGAGTGAAGTAAAAGGGTTTTTATCATTTCTTTATGAGGTATGGGAATTTTGATATGTTTTTTATAATTATGAATGTGATGTGGGGATAATTAGTAAAGGAAGTATCTTATTTGCTTATGAGATGTTTTTGGTTAAATTTGGATTTGTTTTTGTATTGCTCTTCCAAGATAAGGCTAAAATTAGTTAACTTAGAATGGGTACCTTACTGGATGGATAGGTTCCACTGAACAAACTTCTATAATTTTTCCATATATTTGTCTGTAGACCTAAAAATTTAATGATTAAAATTTAATATTAAACTAGAGAAATATATATAAAACTTTCATGAAGGAATCAAAATTTGATTCTGCCTTTAAAAGTTTTGAATTCTGGCTTGAAGTTGAGTTCTGGCCATTGTCCTAGTTTTCAAACATTCTATTATGTTTTAGAGATAACTATCAGACTACTTAACCAATTTTCTAGAGTATCTTAAAATCTAATTCAACATTTTTTATATTAATATAACAGAAGAATTAAAGTTATGAATGGTGAGTGTTTGTCACGATTATGATCCTGTCTTTTGTCACAACTAGGACATTTTTTTCGTTTCTGATATTTATCACATCTCATCCGAACCTTTTTGGATGTCACTAATGCTTAGCAAACCTAGTATATAAGTAATATGAGACTTATCATACATGTAATGTGTATATACTTTAATGCTTTCATTGACGTATTATTGAAAAGGAATATGATCATAATGCATATTAAATACAAATGGGCATGATAAACATTTTCAAGTTATAATTGTAAGCATAAGGGAATGATTTGTATCTTATGAATTGTTTCTCTTTATTTGACTCTAAAATGTAATTATAATGTTTTGATGATTAGTTTTAACCTGCTAAGTCTTACTTGCAGGTAAATAGGCATACTTAAAAGAGTCTACAGTTGCTTCTGTTATGAGATATTATAGTGTCTTTTACTTTAGAGACTTAAGTCTCTTTTTTTTCAGAGGCTATTGCCTCTTCTCTAGGTAACAATCATAGGTATTTTTTTTTAATGTTCCTGTTACCCATATCTAAAGAAACTAGTAGGCAATTATGTATATGTTCAGATATGTATTCTATTTTGATGCAAAATTATATTTGGAATAATCTCTTAATTTCACGTTCAAATATTTTTATATGATTCTTTATGACTTTTATTTTATAATGTATTTTCTATCACTTAATTGTCATGGATCATTTATATGTGATTGTTAGGTGACTGCTATATCTTACATCATTATTCCCCACTAAGTTATATGCTGACAGATATATATGTGAATGAGATAGTGATATTGTATGGGGTACCATTGTCTATTATTTTTGATTGTGATTCTCGATTTACTTTAAGATTTTGGAAAAGTCTACAAACGAATTTGCGTACCCGACTCAATTTTAGTACCACTTCCACCCTCAAATAGATGGACAATCTGAATGGGTTATTCAAGTATTAGAAGATATGCTTCAAGGTTATGTGTTAGAATTCTCTAAAAGTTGAGATAAATATCTTTCTTTGATGGAGTTTGCTTATAATAACAATTATCAAACTAGTATTGGCATGGAACCTTATGAAGCACTATATGGTCGGAAGTGTAGAACTCCGAATTGTTAGACTGAATTAAATGAAAAAAAAGATGATCAGGCTTGATATTATAAATGATGCTGAAGAGAAAGTTAAAATTATTCAACAGAGATTAAAAGTAGCCAGTGATATTTATAAAGGAAAGATACTGAGTATTAGGCAGGGGATAAGGTATTTATAAAAGTATCACCTTGGAAGAAAATACTTCAGTTTGAGAAGAAAGGTAAGCACGACCCACGCTATATTGGTCCCCATGAAATTCTTCAGATAATTGGACCAGTAGCTTGTAAGTTAGCTCGTCCTAAAGAATTGATCAAGTTGCACGATGTGCGTCATATTTCTATGTTGAGAAGATATCGGTCTGATGATACACATAAGGTTCCCATGTAAAACATTCAAGTACAATTAGATTTTTCTTATAAGGAAAGACCTGTATCTATCTGGCTAGAGAAATCTGATAGCTTAGAAATAAACAAATACCTCTAGCGAAAATACTCTAGAAACATTATAGACTTGAAGAAGCAACATGGGAACCCAAATCGATAATAAGGACTCAGTACCTATAGTTATTCAATACAGGTATGAATTTCGAGGATGAAATTATTTTTAGTGGGAGAGAATTATAAGGCTCCAACATATACCCTAGAAGTATCATAACGTGCCTAAGGTGTAATAAGAAGTGAAATAAAAAACTAAGTGCATCTAAGTATAGTAAGGGACATAATGGTACTTAATGTAAAAGACATTGGTAAAAAGGGTAATTTGTTTATTTTGACATGGATATACATACTTAGACGTGAAATATAGATGAGAGAAATTAATTGATGAGATTATGTGCCAATGTGAAAATTAAAGAAAGAAGAAGGGACAATGTGCAATTTCTCCTAAAGTTAACAAATGGACCAGTAGGATTAAGGCATATTCGACTAGTAATAATAAAGCATGTGTGTCCAATAGTAAGGAAGCATGTGTGTGAGTCTTGTAACTGTATGAATAGGAATAAGGAGAGGAGAGAAGGATGGACTCTAGGGTTGGGAATTCCAGATTTTTCCTCTCCTATTTCCTCTCCACTTCATCTTCTTTGTCACACCATTTTTCATATAAGGAATCAAGCTAATCTTAAGTAAAAACCGAGGTAAAATTTATTAATTTTCTCTTCATCTAGGGTTTTTTTTAATGTATATGTAACTTTTAAAGATAAGTTTGAATGGGCATGTTATGTGTAGAGAAAGAGAAGACCAAAGGCAAAGAGAAGCAAGTAGAGTGAAGTAAAAGGGTTTTGATCACTTCTTTAGGAGGTATAGGAATTTTGATATGTTTGCTTAGATTATGATGGTGATGTAAGGGGAATTGGTAAAAAAGGTATCTTATTTGCTTATGAGATGTCGTTGGTTAAAATTAGATGTGTTTTTGTATTGCTCTTACATGATAAGGTTGAAGTTAGTTGATTTGGAATGGGTAACTTACTGGATGGATAGGTTCTATTGAACAAACTTCTGTAATTTAGCCATATATTAGTCTATAGGCCTAAAAATTGGATAATTAAAATTGTAGATTAAACTAGAGATAAAGGTATAAAACTTTGATGAAGGAACATAAATCTGATTCTGCCTCTAAGAGTTTAGAATTTTGGCTTGAAGTTGAGTTCTGGCTACTGTCTCTATTTTTGTACTGTTTTTGGGGATAACTATTGAAATACTTAACCAAATTTTGTGAAATTTATTCCATTAGAAAAATTCTTAGAAGATTTTGAAACCTAATTATAACGTTTGCTATATTAATATAATATAAGAAGTAGAGGTATGAATGGTGAGTGTTTGTCATGATGATGATTTGTCACATCTAAGACATTATTTTCATTTATAGTGTTTACCACATCTCATTAAAACCATTTTGGATGCCACTAAAACTTAGGAAATTCAATATAAGAGTAATATGAGACTCATCATACTTGTAATGTGTATATACTTTAATGCTTTCATTGATGTATTACTAAAAAGGAATATGATCATAAAGAATATCAAATATGAATGGGCATGCTAAAAATTTTCAAATTATAATTGTAAGCATAAGGGAATGAATTTGTATCTTATGAATTTTTTCTCTTTAATGTGACTCTGAAACATAATTATGATGTTTTGATGATTAGTTTTAACTTACTAAGTCTTACTTGTGGGTAAATAGGCATCCATAGAAGGGTTTGCAGCTGTTTCTATTTTGATACATTATGATCTCTTCTATTTTAAAGACTTTAAGTCTCTTTTACTTCAAAGGCTATTGTCTCTTCTCTAGATACCAATCATAGGTATCTTTTGCTCAGTTCCTGTTGCCCACATTTGAAGAAAATAGTAGGCAATTTTGTATATGTTAAGATATTTATTTTGTTCTAATGCAAACTTATATTTGGCATAATCTCTAAATATCATGTTCAAATATTGATATGTGATGCTTGATGACTTTTATTTTATAATTTCTTTTCCATCACTCAATTTTCATGAATCATTTACATGTCATTAATAGGCGACTATTATGATTAGTTGCTGTCTTGCATCATTATTTCCCACTAAGTTATATGCTTAGCATGGTGGTTTTTCCTCCATGTAGGTCATGATAAGGAGGGTTAAGGTTAGCATAACCACAATGGACAAAGAAGGACATGTAACCTTTTGGAAGATCTTATATCAAAATAGTGTGTTGTATTTATAAATATTAAGAAGGAATTTTGTAGTATATAAATGGCCTGTACTAACCATAACTTATGATGATATTTTTTTATGACCATAACTTATGATGATATTTTTTTATATATGGACGTTATATATGTAATATGTAACTTGTGTAACCACAATGAAATATGAGATGTGACACATGTTTGCCTTATCTTTAGAAGTTGTTGAATTTTCTAGGTCTATTTTGGGTGAATCCGTATATCCTCCTTCAGCATATTAGGGTGTCACAATAATGTTGAATGCAAAGAAGCTAATAGTTTTATGCTCAAATTCGTAAATATTCGAGTCGTAACTTGTAGTCGAAAAAGGATATCGATCCCACAAAGATTGTGCTTAGGCACCATTTAATTCATGTTATTCTTTGTTTAAGAAACCAATTCTATCAAATTTAAAAAGATAAGTAAAATAAAGACAAACTAAATGTAAAAGGAAACAATGCAACCTAAAACAAAATCACAAACTAAAACTTGGAGAAAATCAAGATTAATAATTAGGACTTGCTATTATCGCTATTTACTCCCCTATAATTAATTGATTCAATTTATACTTGGCCTAAGATTTCTTAAAATTTTAGCTACCCTCTCTCAAGGTGCACCTAAATATCACTAGTTAAATAAATTAGGATTAACTTTGGGATCACTCGACATGCAAAACTTTTCCTGAACATTAAACTAGATATGAAGCTATCCTATAGGCAATGTATCAATCTATTGAAATCTCTTCCTAATAAATCGATAACTTGTCATTTATAGCTCTATTAAATGTCAACTCTTGTTGTACATTTAACACAGATTACCTAACTCACTCTCTCGATTTGTTGCAAGGTTTGAGCTTAATAAATAAGACAAACATTTTTATTATTGAATCACCAACTGAAGGTTCTCGAATAGTTCAAACAACAAACCGTAAAAAATTATTTTAGCCGATCATAATGTCATTAACATCCCCAACAACCAAACAATCCATGATAAACATGATAAAAGAGAAAAAAATTGAAATAAGTACTAGACAGGGCAAGCTCCTCCTCCTCCTTGCTTAAATCTAGAAAATCTGTTGAAAGAATGCTCTTTGCTAAATTAAGAATGAAAACATTAATTCTCCACCTATCTCTAGGTTCTTAATCTATCTTTTAGCTCCCAGAGGCTAGTTTCCACCACCCCCACAACCCTATGGATTTTGTGACATTATATATCATAATACCCTAAAAAATAATGAAACTTGCATGACTCCTTAGGATAACCATCCCATGATCGTGAAAATGATAGAAAATTTCTCTATAGATTTTCCATGATTGTGGGAAACATGCCTTTTCCTGCAGTCGTCGATTCTTGTTCTTCAGCAGCTCCACTTCTCTTCTCTTCTGTTGGTCCCTAGCTTAATCACAAAGGTGTCTATCCTTCAATCTTACACCAAAATGACCAATTATTACCCTGAACCAACATCAAACATGAAGATCAAACTAAACAAAAACACATAAATTAAGTCCTAAAACACAATAATACTAACCTATTATGCAAGAAACACATGCCAAATACTTAGAAAAACACACACTAATGCACAATCAAATAACTACCTCCTCTCTATATTTCTTATGACTAAAAAACCCTTAAAAACTCTCGTCCTTCTATTTTGCCTTTGATAATATCCTTTTATAGTAAAAAATAAGGTTTCTTGGATATACATGGTCGTGTAGGTAATTGTGTCTCTAAAAAACAGTTGAATTTGTGATTCTACATGGGCATAAAGATTTACACAGGCAACATACAAGGCCATAAATAGTATTTTTTAAATCTCCACACATTTATAGAGACCTACATAGTCATGCTCGTGTATCTTTAAGTTGTTTTAAATATTCATTTTATGCCACAATTTCATTCAAATTCTTCTCTTCATGGTCCAAGAAGGCAATTGTCACCTACAGATACTCTTGAAGTGAATTAAGTACCAAAAATACTATAAAATTATTAAATAAGAAGCAAACACATTAAATATGGGAATATAAATATAGTTAAATAATCATTTATCAAACACCTCCATACTTAAGCCTTTTCTTGTCCTCAACCAAATCATAATCTAAATTATCAATTTTATGAACATCCATCCCTTATTATCTTCAACTTGTCGATTCGCCATATAAATCATCATATCATATTTATTAAATTAATATACATTGGGATTCAATTCATTATAGAACCAATCTTCACATGTATATATTGATAGCAATCCTATAGATGATCTTTTTGAAGTGAAAAGTACAAGTTTTTACACCCTTAACAAGGTTTGACTCAATGCACTCAAGTGTTTTGGGTGAAAAATGTAAGAACTCTCAAATTAATGTGTAGAAGGATTCTTAACCATAAGCTTATAGTTAAATCATATTTGCACCACTTATAAGTAAACTAGAAATGAAAATCAATAGGTTTTAATACAAGGTTTTAATAAGCCTTAAGTAAGGTATGATAAGGATAATAAAAAGGGTGATAAAATTGAAGGAAATTTTAAAAAGCAAAGTATCAAAAACTTAGTTCTTTACGATATAGGTCTTTCCTACCATAAGTCCATTGGTATCATAACTTTATGATTTTCAACTTATTATGCTAGCAATGTAATTTTTTAAGCATCCATCACTTACTAAAAATCAAAGAAATATTATAACTTTTCAAAATTTAAGTCTCAAGCAATCAAGCAAATGTAGATAGCCTTCAAGGTTCAAAATAATATAAAGGCGTCAGGAAATATATGGTAAAGGTTAATAATGTGATTATAATAAATGAAAAGTCTAAGTCTTAAATTTAGTTACTCCTAAGGGATAAAATATGATGGGGTAATTATTAAGAAAATAGGCTAAAAAAGGTTTAATCTAAATGCCTATATCATTTAATGCCTCTAATTTAACAAATGTGATCTCAGTATGAATAATAAAAGCAAATTATATAATTTTGCAACTATGCATGATAACACATGTAAAAAAAATAAGAGAGCTTAAAATAATGATGTATTTGCTCTTAGGAGCAAAAATCACAAAAAGGCCTTATGTGTGTAAATAATATGAAATTGTCATCCAAAATAACTATTTCAATGATTACTATAATATGACTTATAAAAGCAAGTTTATTTTAACTTTCATCCTTTTGCATACTAATTTGATTCAATAATCAATAAACATCTCAAGTATTTTGGATAGATATTAACTTTTGAAATATTAGTTAATAAGATTTAAAGACAAAGATTATAATAAGGTTAAGAAATCCCTTCCTTACACTTTAAAATTTACATTATCTTCAATGTACACAATATAAGCATAAATAAATAAAAAGTAAGAAGGGGTCAAAATTTGGTATTGCCTAAATAATAAGGATTACAAAGTTTTGAATATGATGAGCGATCCATCTAATATTAAATACAATAATCCTTATAAAATATAAACAAAACGGGATAAAAGGATAAAAGTAAATAAAAAATAACTAAGAAACATGGAAATAAAAATGCAATAAAGGAAAATAACATTACATTAACATTTAGACAAAGTAAAATAATAAAGGGAAGAAGGTAAGAAAAATACACAAATACTGAGAAAAAGAAAAGATAAAACCAAAATTAAGCAACCCTCAATCTTGTTGTGACTCTGGCATGACCATCAATGTAAGATCCTCAAGTCTTACAGTTGATAAGTGCTTAAATGTTGATACATTTAATCCATTACACTTAGTGATTAATGTCCTAAACATGCCTTAAAATGCTTAGGACACTCACTTTATCTCATGTTTGATTTTAGGTATAATTTGGAAGCATAGGAGTTAAAGTGACCTGAAAGCATACTTGTTGAGTCATCTTCTCAATGTTCATGCTCTATTGTTTTCATGGAGCAAGAAGAAGAAGAATAGTAAAAGAAGAAGAGACAAGATAAAGTATAAAAGTGAAAAACAAAGCAATGAACCAGCTCACGGTTAGACCAAAAAAATGTCGTAGCCATGAGTAGTCTCATGATTGTGACATCAATTGTATGGGCGTGAGACACTTCTTATGACCGTGAAAGGCCATGCACCCTTGTGAAGTTTCATGCCACCTATCCATTTTAACTTAGGTTTTACTATAAAAAGGAATATGTTGTTACAATTGTAGGGTCGTGGAAAGACGTGGGCAGATAGTAGATAGTAGCAATTTTCATTCATTCTCCTTCGGTTTTCAAGATGGAAAGAAGAGAAAACAACCATTCTTTTTGGAGAATAATGGAGAAGATGGAAGGCTAACCTCCTAAAGTTTGGAGGTGAAATATGTTAGAGTTATGTAAAAATAGTTCCTTAGAAAGCAAGTGTATTTACATGTACCTTAATCTTCTTCAGTTACAGTTTTGTAATGGAAATATTTATTATTAATAA
>JAOQMP010000004.1:23959105-23973917 GCA_027563575.1 Erythroxylum pedicellare
ACTTGATTTTTAATACTTAAATGTTGCAAATGATGTTTGTGATTGGTGAGGAGATGATTGTCCAATTGTGTGTAGGGCATAACTAATTAAGCGATCCCTATACCCTTGACGCTGGTACATGAAAGTCGAGTCGCCATATCGACACCTTTCTATGGGACTCATGGGTGATTCCACACCGAGGGTCTGGACACTGACAAAGTCATCACCTAGGGTCATGACGCTCTTGTCAGTTGTAGTCCGGACTCACCACTGATGAAAGTCGAGCCAACATCGAGTATTGATAGGTGTGCACATTAGCATGGCCAACTAGTGGTGGCACACATGATTGTTTTGGATTATCCCAATATTGGTTTTCCTAGCAAAAATTGATTGATACATATGTTGTTTTTGCACTTTTGTGTACTAGAACTGGGACCTATGTTCACCGGATGAGTGAGTTAATAGGCTAGGCCTATGGTTCCTAACCAGTATATACTGAGTCATCAGTTGGGCCTATGTGTTTTTTATATGATTTATATATGTAATCACTTCATAGGTTATCTACATTGTCTTGGAATGAATTAATTCTATTTGTGGTATATGCTCTCCTGCTCACTGAGTACCTAGTGTACTCACCCCCTTCACTTTCTAATGATGTAGGTTAATTTAGTGAGCTTAAAGCTTTATGGGGATCGTGTAGCTTTTTAACATTTTTTGGGTCTTTCCGTACGTGGGTAGTCTCTTATTTTGTCCTTTTATTTTCTAGTGGCTCGTGAACTGTGTTTATGTAGATATGCTTTATGATTTTGTGAGTTAACTTTTGATTACCTTGTATTTTGTAAAAGATTTTATGCATGAACTATTGATACTATAGTTGAGATTGCATTGAGTGGACTAGAGAGTCTTGAAGTTGTGGTTGGATGTGAATATAGAAGTGTGTTTAAAATCATTTGCAAGTTTTGGGATTTTTAAAAATACAGTCGTTGTGCTGCCGAAATTTTTTTAAAGAAAGGGGATATTCGGTTAGCCTTGCAAAGTCGAATTAAGGATACTGTGAGTGTCCTTAGCCCGAGTATGCGGCGGTTGTCATGGGCTCGATGTGGTATTAGGTCATGGCAAAAGGTGTCGATCTTAAGAGGAACTTGATAAAATAAAGCGAACCTAACTTTGTATAAGGTATTAAAATATGATTGTGAATGAAAGTAAATAACAGAAATTAAAGCAATTAAACAAAATTAAGAAACTAACCAAATAACAATTGAACTATGATCTATACTTAATTGTTGATGCATTTAATCCTTGACACTTATTGATAAATGCTTTAAAATGCTTAAGACACTCAATTTAGTTCATATTTGATGTTATGTACAATTTGGAAGCATAATAGCTAAAGCGAGCTGAAAGCATAGTTGTTGAGCATCTTCTTCAAATTCACACTCAGTTGGCTTCATAAAGTAAGAAGGAGAATAGGAAGCAAGAAAATACCAAAAGAAATGGAAAGATGGGAGTTTCATGGCTATGAAGGTGTCTCATGACCATGACAAATTTGTCATAGATATGAGACTAGTTTTATGCCCATCATATGATAACAAGCACAACACACCAATTTAGTTGGTGAAATTGTCACCTGTACCTCCTGTGACCTAGTTTTTTACTATAAAGGCATTAAATTGTGATGACTGATATTATTCTAAAAACCAGAGGCAATATTCTTCATTCTTTCTTCATTCTTTCACATATTAGAGGCTATTCATAGGTATTTCTTAGAGATTGATGGAGAAGATGAAGGACTAATCTTCCCGACACCAGTTCAAAGCACATTTGAGCCTACTGTTTTCTTTCCCTCATTTTGGATTGTTTACGTTATCTTTTATGTATTGATTGGGTATGTATGAGAATTATTTTGATGCTTTATTGAATCATTTTTCAGGAAAACCTATTGCTAGAACTTGAATATGATACGTAATAGTCATATTGGAAATCGTATGTTGCAACTAACGATATTAAATCATTAAGGATAATGTAGCATAGGTTAAATAATATGAGCTTGTTAGATTATTACTTAGATTGGTTCATTTTTCTCACTTGTAAGGTGGCTATCTGGATAAACTTAGAGAAATTGTTCTAGGTTTCCCAATAGTTAAGGTTAATTAATGAGCTCTTCTTGATTAACTACGACCTAAGGGAACATTGGGATTAATAAAGTTTGCTGTTAATTCGCGATCAATAGTCTAAAGATAGGTAGGAAGACGATAATGCAATGATGTATGTGAAATTGTGCATAAGCCAAAATTAAACCAAAGAACTGGATATCAAACCATTAATCGATTTTATCACTTTGTTGCTGTTTAATTTGAGTTGCTTTTATATATTCATCTTTACTTATTTTTCAATTGTAGTGAACCAAACCCCCTATTTTACATATACTATAATTTGGAAAAGTAATTGGAATTAATCTTTATGGGATCGACCTAGACTTGCTACTACTATAGTTGTAGGTTTAGTTATTTTGTGTAGCATTATGATGCGCTGCTAATTTTGGCATCGTTGCCTGGGATTAATATCCTTTTCTTTTCTGAATTTATTGGTTTTACTTTTTTTATGGTTAATTTCTTTTCTTGTTTGGTTAGTTATAGTGCATGACACGATCTTGTCAATATAGTGAATTGAAATTTGATCCTTAAATTGAAAAAAATGATACATAGATTGATAAGATAAGTTACAAAGTCCTGAGGATCCATCACCATCTGACAGTAGACTTGATTCTTCACCAAGAATTCAAACAAATTTAGATTTTCTTTTTGATTCCTCTAGTGATTCTATTTCCAAATTTGATTCTAACATGGTTGAATAAAATAATTCTCACTCTCTTAAGCAATTGGCTGCTCCTAATTTTAATCACTAACCCTTATGTATTGAATTTACTGCTATTGATGTTGCTTTTGAGCTTAAATCTACTATAATTCATTTTTTTCCTACTTTTTGTGGTAAGCCAGGTGAAAATCCGCATAAGCAACTTAAGGAGTTCCATGTGGTCTGTTTTAGCATAAAGCTAGTCGGGATACAAGAAGAATAGATTAATTTGAGAGCATTCCCATTCTCATTAGGGGACATTGCAAAAGAATGGCCTTATTATTTACCATCTGGATTGATCACTACTTGGAATAAGATGTAGAGACTTATTCTAGAGAATTACTTCCCTACTTTTTGAGTTACGAATATTCGAAAGGAAATATGTGCAACTGAATAACACCAAGGGGAGACTTGATGTAAGTACTGGGAGCATTTCAAGAGGTTGTGTGCTAGTTGTCCATCCCATCAAATCAGTGAGTAACTTTTAATCCAATACTTCCATGTAGGTCTTATACTATGAGAAAGAAGTATAATAGATGTAGTAAGTGGGGGTGCATTGGTAGATAAGACACCCATTGAAGGTAGAAATCTAATTTCCAATATGGCTGTTAACTTTCAACAATTCAACATTCGAGAGGAACCCAGACCATTGAAAGTTAGCAAAGCTAGTACTGCCACATTGGAGAAACAGATTGCTAGGTTGACATCTTTAGTGAGACAAATGGTTGTAAATTGTGCTCAGTAAGTCAAGATATGTGGAATTTGCATAATGGTAAGACATTCTATTGATATGTGTCTATCCTTGTAGGAGGCTTAAACAGAACAAGTGAATGTTTTTTGAAGATTTCTGAGTGAATAATAAAGAAAGTATGATCCTAGTTACCCCTATGCATAGAATTCAGGATCAATGGATCCTCCATTCAACAATTATGGACAACAAGGATAACAGCAAATCTCCTACCGATAACCTTATGAAAGACATGGTCAATCATCAAGCTCTGGACCTTCATTTGATGCAAACATTTTAACAATAAACAAGAGCTAGAGAATTATAGTTACTAAAGAGAGTCAATTAGAGAATTAGAATTCAGGTAAGCTTCCTTTTTAAACTATTGTAAACTTGAGAGAGAATGAAAGTGCTATCACCCAAGGAAGTGGTAAAGAAATCAAGGCACTAGATAAGACTCCTGTTGTTGGCAATGATGAAGAATCCAAAATGGAATTTGAAGAGTCTCCAAAAAAAGCTAAAAAGTGAACTAAGGTAAATTCTCAATCTCCTGTGATTAAAAATGTTACTAAAACTTTGCCTCTTTTTGCTAGCAGGTTTACTAAATCGAAGAAAAAGGAGTAAGATAAGGAGATTTTAGAAATGTTCAAAAAGATAAAAGTGAACATATCTTTAATTGATGTTGTAAAGCAAGTTCCTCGATATACCAAATTTCTTAAGGAATTATGCACTTCCAAAAGGAAACTGAGAGGAGATCAGAAAGTGAGTGTGGGGGTAAATTTGTCTGCGGTCATTCAAAAAAAGCTTCCCCCAAAGTGTAAGGATTTAGGTACATTTACAATTCCTTGTAAAATTGGTGATACTAGCTTTGAAAAAGCAATACTAGATCTAAGAGCTTCAATTAATGTCATATCATGTTCCATTTATACTTCATTGAATATGGGATCGTTGTAAGAAACATGTGTTATAATTTAATTAGCTGATAAATATAATGTTTATCCTAAAAGGGTTATAGTTGAAGTCTTAATACATGTTAACGAATTGGTTTTCCCAACTGACTTTTATATGTTTAACGTAGAGGGAGAATCTTCATCTAATTCTGCACTAGTCCTAGGTACCCTAGTGATGTTCACTCTATTTTATCAATTGATGTGATTGATTGCTTATCTTAAGAAGTTTTTGAAATGGAAGGTAAAGATGAGTTAGAAGTCATTCTTTTGATAAGTTTGCAGGAAACACTTTACAAAGCTCTAACTTATTCATTACATGTGAGATAGAAGAAATTGTGTTAGCATTGTAATTAGTAACAAAAAGGTATGTGTTTCCAAGTATTGAACTACCAATATATTATACAAAATCTCTACCTTATGATGCACAGGCACCTAAAATTGAATTGAAGCAATTATTGGAGCACTTGAAATATAGTTTTTGGGAGAAGAAAAACACTTCCGGTAATCGTAGAAAGGAACTTAACTAAGTGTCAATGATGATGGAAATGGTGAAGACAGAGATCTTGAAGTTACTTGATGTTGGTATAATCTATCCAATTTTGGATAGTAAATGGGTGAGTCCAGTCTAAGTGGTACCAAAGAAAACTGGGATTATAGTGGTGAAAAATAAGAACAATGAGTTTGTTCCTACAAGAATTCAAAATAGATGGTGAGTACATAGCTTACAAGAAGATAAATGCTGCTACCCGTAAGGATCATTTTCCACTCCTATTTATAGATTAGATTTTTGAATGACTTTTAGGATGATCTCATTGCTGCTTTCTTAATCGATATTCAAGTAATAACCAAATTGTGATTGCTTTAGAAGATAAGGAGAAAACAACCTTCACATGGCCATTTGGTACATTAACCTACAAAAGGATGCCATTTAGACTTTGCAATGCCCCATCCACCTCTCAAAGATGCATGGTAAGTGTTTTCTTCGAGTATGTTGAGCAAATTATTGATGTCTTTATAGATGATTTTACTATATATGGGGATTTATTTGATGCATGTTTAGATTGTTGGAGTTATGTAAATTTAGTGCCCTAGAAAGCAAGTGTATTTACATATAACTTAATCTTCTTCCAGTTACTTTTGCAATGAAAATATTTATTATTAATAAAATAAAAGAGTTTGGTTTTATTTATATGAGCATTATATATCTAGTCATAAGGTACCAAGATTCTTTTGTGAGTAATATAAATATATATGGAGATGTATGGGAAACATTTATATTATTAGAATCTAAATTAATTGATTCAGCTAAGGGTTATCACAAAAAGAGCCTTAATCATTTCTATTAAGCATGCATCTAGTAGACTCAAACTAATTCAAAGCAAGTTCTAAAGGTAGTAACTAAAGGAGCATCATACAGTCAAAGAAATAAGATGACTATAGATGGAGTCATATAAGCTCAATCCTCCCATTGGCTTAAATGAAAATTCATTATTCATCTCTACACTACCTCATTGCTCAAATGTCACATTTTGAGTAAGCTTGTGCAACCAACTACTTTCATCACTCAAAATAATTCTCTCTCTACTCAAATAGCGTAATCCAAGTTCAAGCACGCATTCAATCTTATTCCAGCTAGCATGATAAAATCTCATGGAAAAACACATCAAAAATGATTTAAGTGTAGTTCCATTGCTTAACACAACATAACATCAAACAATAACCTAATATGCCTAAAACATGCATCCTAAATAATAAATAAAACAAATTTAAACGATGCAATTGACAAGGAAAATGTCACCTCTCCACACTTAGATAGAACATTGTCCTCAATATGACAAGGCAACTATAAAATGAAATCAAAACGTCAAACACATCATTAACAAAGAAAATAAATAACACAACTAATAAAGTAAATAAAACAATATAAAAAGAGAAGGGTAAGAAGGCTTATAGGGATTGAGGTGGTGAAGGCATAAGAGAGGGGACTTTAATGTTCTTTGTTTGGATGAACTTGAGGAACTTCTTCTCCATGTACCATTGCTCCTTATGTACTTGTGGCATTTTATTCTCGAGATCATTGATCTGCAGTGTCATTTGTTGTTGATTTGCGGCCATCTGGTCAAAATTTTGCCAAAACTGATTAACATTTGCTACTATTGTTGGTTCCTTTTTGACTACTTCTTCTTGGGGCTCCAGTGGCACTTGAGAGGTGGATGGTTGAGACATGGTTGCATTCTTGCCCTCCCTGTTCTTAACCGTAATACATGTTTAAGAATTTCAGAGCTCCAAAATTTCATAGCATCTTAAATATGATACATTAAAGACATTATAGTTAGTAGCACGCACAGTATCCATATCAAGATGATAAAACAAAGCCAAAGCAGTGACAATATAAGCCATAGCAAAATATGAGGATTTCTTATTAACGCAAATCACAATAGACCTAAAAATGTGATAGGGGTATTTATTTTACCTTTGGGATCCATGCACTAAAGAAAGAAAAGTTCTTTAGCATAATACTTATTACTTTCAGTTTTTTTAAAGACAATTAAGGACATAACTTTGTGAAGCAATAAGTGCTTAGTGCTGTGAATTAAGGTGTTCAGTACATTCCAAGAATGAAACGTGTTTTCACCCATAAGGCTTTTCCAATAGTCATCCACATAGAAGTATTGGAGTTATGTAAATATAGTTCCCTAGAAAGCTAGTGTTTTTACATACAACTTAATTTTCTTCCAGTTACTTTTGTAATGAAAATATTTATTATTAATAAAAAAGAGTTTGGTTTTATTTGTATAAGCATTGTATATCTAGTCATAAGGTACCAAGATTATAAATATACATGGAGATGTATAGGAAACATGTATATTATTAAAATCTAAATTAGTTGATTCACAGTTGAATAATCAAGCTGGTTACTTGATTATGGTTTAGACTGTAATGTTGTGATTTATCTCTGTGTAATTAAAAGAGATTACTTCAAGGAAATGATGAGTTTCATATCATGATAGTAGTTGACTATCGATAATGGCACTATTAAATTAATCTAGAATCAAGTATGTTTTTAAAGAATAAAGTAGGTAGTTACTTTAATCTTAAAACATACACCTTAGCATTCTTTTATTATGAATCACAATCTTGATAAGTGGTGAACTCATATATGTTTCATTATAATTCTTGATATGATCAAAATGGATTTTTACAGAGTATCAATCCAGTGTCTGCATGTTGGAATTATTAATTGAAACGTATATCAGGGAACATTCACTCAAATAAAGAGATTAAAGTGATATCATCACTTCTAGATGTTTTACAGGGTTTAGTGAATAAACTAGTGTCAGTAGTTTGATGGACTAGCTACCGATCAAGTCTTAACACCAAGATAAGATCTTTTATGTTAATCACCACATAGAGTAAAATGGAAGATCAAGGAGGAAAAACGAACATAAGGGTAAAACAGCAACTTTACCCTTTATTATGTAAATGGCTATCATATGGCTCATAATAAAGTTTGCAATTGGAAATCTTATTTGAAACATATGTTCTCATATTATTTAGTAATTCAATAGTTCAACTAATTGTCTTTAGTGAAATGAGATTTAGTTAATAAACTGGAATTAATTCTAATGAGATTAAATTAATTCTGGGCTTATTGGAGCTTGAATTATCCAAGTCCAATAAGATTCCCACTTAACTTCTAGAAAGGTTATCAAGCAAAGTAAAAGATATAAATAGAGGTTTTAAAGCCCACAATTGAATGTTGGGCTTACTTTAATTAGACGCCCAAATGAACATTTAATATTGGGCTTGACTTTGGTTTGATTTGATTAATTAGATTAATTAAGTTGAAACAAAGTTATTAAAGAAAGAAGGAGGGCATATTTCAGTTTTTTATAACTAAATGTGTAGCTGCGCATTGAATTGCTAAATTAAAGATGATTTTTATCATGCTTTATCATCATTAAATTGAATAATGATTTTATCCTTAAATGGTTTAATGGTTGCCTTTTAATGATGGCATGTAATGTAACATTTAACATTCATTTGATTAAAGAAAGGAAGAGGTGCATTTGATGTACTCTCGGTTCCTTCTTTCATCCATAACCGAAAATGAGAAGATCTCATTTAGGTTATTGATCTTTTCATATAACCATCTTAAACAAATGAGAAGAGTCTTATTTATTGGCTTCTTTATTATTGATTAAAGAATGAAGTGATGCATTGAATGCACATCACTTCTTTCTTTCATGATAATCGAAATTGACAAGGACAGTAAGAAGTGTTCTTGCATTTTTTGACTCACTCTCTCCTCTCATGCATGCATAGCTGAAACTTGAATGAGAAGAGTCTCATTTTTTTACTTCTTTTTTCTAAGAAAAATCTCCCAAAAATATTTCTTCTCCTTTCCCACCAAAGGATCTTGTTAACCAAGTTGTCCAAGAAGAACAAGTGGTAGATCGGATTGGTCGAGGATACAATATCGAGAAGAGAAACAATGACAAGAAGAAGAGGATACATCACTTAGGAGAGGATATATTACTGAGGATATGATGGTGCAGCGAGGAGTTAAAGCTGTAGCAAAGGATTCAGTAATATAATCTCTATCTTGTTTATGTTTATTATTATCCTTATACCATATCATGTATAAATTGGCATGATGATTTGGATATATTGCTTCCACTATAATTTAAATTTCTATAATTTTTTGAAATCTACCGTTTCTCCAAATATGGAATGCTTTTCTTTCCGATCCAACAAATTGTCGGAGGCATTTGAGCAAACTCAGGTATAGGAGACTCTACATTGGCTCCTACAGACTCCATACCAACTGACTCTCCAATCTGATCTCCTATGAAGGGTGACCTATAACTAAAAAAAGTTATGATCACTATCTGAATCTCTCACTATTGATCATATTATGCTCCTAAAGATGCCAAACTATGCTTTGATACCACAATTGCAACATCCCACAACTATAAGATATATACCTGAACATCTAAGGACATTGAAGTACATATCCTATGATAATGGTATGTTAGAGTAAAACACATATCCAACTTACACATGGCATCATCTAATATAATTAAAAGTCATCAAATTTGAAAACCATTCATTGTATTCATTCACGAAAGCTTACACTGTATTTTACAATCCTTAAACAAGTAACTATAAAATACAAAATTACAACTCTTATGATCTCAACTGACAGACTTCTGATCTATAACTAAGTCCAAAATGTTCCTCTAATCTGATTAAAGAAACTAGGTTTCCTATCTAGTACCTGAAAAGACACGTTGTAATTTTTATGAGTTTTACGAACTCAATGAGTGAACCATCATTCACGGTTTCACCTAAGTCAAGAACACAATATCATATATTTCACATATATTCATTTAGAACGTGTATAATCCAAATTATCATAATCTCATGGAAGATCATGATTTCATCACTAATACAGAATAGGTATTTACAAATGTAAATGCATATCAGACTCCAAATTTGTTATTATTGTTATGATCGAGTGCCTTTCACACACATATACAAATACTGGCCCATTAGACTTAGTCAGAAGAGAATTCATGGAGCAAAGCTCTATTTGCAAAAACAGAAAATCACATAGCAAAGCTCTACATGTAAGTGCTTATACACTGATTACCTGGTCATAATGTCTTTATTTGGGAATGCATTTTATGACATGCATCAAATACATAATATGCCATGCATAATAGTCACATGTATTGTGTGTTGGACCATGCCTCCGAAGCCCAACATTTGGAGTCATAAAAGGTGAGCAAAATCATTCTTCTATTTCAGAACAAATTTTGGGAAACTTTCAACTAGAAATTTAGTTTGACTTCTTCAAAACATTTGTTCACCATTGTCTTAAGTTTCTAATAACACCAAAATCATTCGATTTGGTTCACAAATCTAAAAGTTATGGTCCAAACACTTTCGGACTGTTATTAAACTAAAACAGTACACTATACTCAACTTCCCTCCAGAAATTGAAAGTCTTAGAAAAAAAATTAAAATCCTATTACTTTAGATAATTTGTAGCTATCTGTCTATAGTTTATTTAGAAATAAGAATCACTTCATTTTATTTGGATCTCTATAAATCAAGATATCCTCAAAATATTGAAGCATGTGCAGTAAAATATCCAATTCATACTCTTTCAATTGATACCCTTACTTTGATTCAATCAATATTTTTCAAATCAATGCTAAAAGATATAAATTTTATAAAAATATAGAAGAATGAGTTAGGAATCTATTGGTTTAAGAATCAGGGGATTTGGAGGTCGGACGACAAAGTTATAGTTAAAAGAGTGGAAGATGCTCCAGTTTGGGGGGCAGACCGGCTGGGTCATGATCGTGGGCTGCGAAGTTGCGATCGCGCAAGTGCACGACCGTAACTTTCCCTCAAGTCCGCAGAGTTGCAATTGCAACTTGTCACGATCGCGACTTCTCCCTCCCTGCATTTCTTCTTCCGACCTATATTGGTAAAATGAGCATAACTTTCACTATAAATATTGGACTAAGGTCATTTAAAGACCATTTTGAAGAGGAATTCTAGACCTACAACTTCTATAAGGACTTAAAAAATAATTTTTGTCTCTATAAGGGTTAAAATTTCAAAACAACGCAGCTGTCCTGAAAGTCCATCCTATGCAGCATCATAAACTTCTAATAATCATAACTCTCAACTCTGATGTTCGAATATTTCATACTATATAGTATTGAAAAGCTAGAAAGATACTCTACAACTTCTAAGAAGATAATTTTGTCTAATTCTACCTAGATTAATCCAGTTTTTCCCCTAATGTCAAAACACAGTTTCTACACCCATCAAAGACTTGAAATAGGAAATGTACAACTACAAGATAAATAAGCACATACACATTGGAAACTTCTTCAATTCTTCATTCATTTCTAAATCAAAATGAAGTTCATATACAACTTCAATTACATATCATCATTACATCAAAGACTTAACCCAAGATACAAAATACATTGGATGCTCAATGTTTGACATGCTTATAAAGCTAACCAAAAATGATTGAACTAAGTTAGCTACAAAAGTCTCTAACTATCTTGGAGTTTCTGATGCCTTGCAAGGATTGCTAACCCTCTCGTTCTGCACCTGAGGAGTGGAAAATTATTGGGTTGAGCTACGAAGCTCAGTGGCTAATGTATTTATAGCCATCGTCAATTACCACAAATTCAAGCATATGTATTTATATATCTAGCAATTCAATCATTCACCAATTTAGCTCAAAAACTCATAATTAAGTCGTTAATATATAACACAAAATATAGACTTTATCCATTAAACAAATCATTCAAATGCATTATATTTGACAATTTAAAGATGCAATGCACAATCAAATGGCTCGAGGGGTCCCATAGGTACGAAATGGAGAAACCGAAGTTTTCACCATGAACAAAATGAGTCCATTTTTGGAGCTCATATGCCACAAGCGGGAAGCTGTGAGAAGGCTCTTGTTTATGTTCATGTGATGAATGAAATGGCTCCTCTCTCACCTAAACTAAAGCACATATTCATTTTATTATATGCTCATACTTTCATGGTTTTTCCTTCTTTTCATTTAATTCAAAATATTATAACCTCTTTCACAATATAACATAATCACAATGCATCTTGAATTTCCCATCAAATCACAACAATTCAATTTCAAAGAATCAACATTTACGCACATAAGCAAGAATTTGCATAATCTCATAATAGTTATAAATAAATTACCCACCTAATTAGCTTGTAAAATCCAAGTCAAGCTTGCCTTTCCTTTTGCTCTTAGATTGGGTTCTTTTGGTTTCCTAAAATAGCTAATGTTTCATTCAAAACAATATTCTAATAAAATTCATAAACTTTAATAATCATAAACTAGTTAAACCCATTGTTCATCTAAACTAGTTAAACCAAAGCCTAATTCCGAAACCCACGGAAATCAAAATAGGTATCATCTTCTTTCAACATAATACCTAAGCAAGAAAGAAAGATAAACTTACCTTAGACAAGCTTGATTCTTTCTCTTTCCACGTTTTCTTCTTCTTGCCTAGCTTCTCTCACGACTTTCTTCTCTTCTTTCTTTCTTTTCTACGTTTTTCTCGTCTCTTCTTTTCTTCTCACGATTTCTTCTTTTCTTCTTTCTTATTCTTTAATTCTAGCCCCTTTTTGTTTTGTCTTTCTTCCCATTTTGCCCCTCATTAAACTAGGCTTTCCATATTTTCCCTTCTTTCTTTTAACATAAGCCCACAAACTACTTAAGCTAACTTAATTCTAACACTTAATTCTAATTTCTAATTTCTATTCATACTTGCTAATTTAATGTACTAAATTTAAAAAATTTAAACACATAAATCGATAAATATTGAAAGAAAATTTTAGGGTCCAATAGTTCTCCCCCTATAAGAATTTCATCCTTGAAATTCTTACCTGAGTCCACGAAGAGGTATGGGTACTTCTCCTTCTTTGCTTCTATAGGCTCCCATAAGACTTTAACTAGCTTCACAACCTTTTTTCTTAAAACCTTTTCTTTTGAATCTAGGATCTCCATCGGTTGCTCCTCATACGTCAAATCCTCCCTTAAGTGGACCTCTAATGGATGAACTCTATGTGAAGGATTTGATCGGTACTTCCTCAACATTGATACATGGAAAACATTGTGAATCTAGGACAATTTCGATGGCAAAGGTAACTTGTAAGCTAAAGGTCCAATCTTCTCAATGATCTCATAAGGACTTATGTATCTCGGACTAAGTTTTCCCTTCTTACCAAACCTCAAAACCCCTTTCCATAGAGAAGCTCTAAGAAACACTTTGTCTTCAACTTCAAATTCCATCTCCTTTCTATGTGTATCCGTATAGCTCTTCATTATGTCTTGAGCTGCTTTAAGTCTCTGTTTCACTAATTTAATCTTTTCAACCGTGACTTGTACTAACTCAGGCCCTAAAATTCTCCTTTCACCTTCCTCATCCCAAAAAATAGGAGTTTTGCATCTTCTACCATACAAAGCTTCATAAGGTGCTATTTGAATTCTTGAGTGATAGGAATTGTTGTAAGCAAATTCGAATAAAGACAAATGATCATCCCACGAGCCTTTGAAGTCCATTGCACAAGCCCTTAACATTGCTTCCAATGTTCGTATTTTCCTCTCTGATTTTCCATCACTCTATGGATGGAAAGCGGTACTAAAACGCAATTTAGTTCCCAAAGCCTCTTATAAGCTTTCCCAGAATCTGGAGGTGAACCTGGGATCTCTATCCGAAACTATAGAGATTGGAATCCCATGAAGTCTGATTATTTCATCTACATAATTCTTGTCCAAAGTATTCAAAAAATCTATCTGTCTAATTGGCAAGAAATGTGCTGACTTAGTCAGCCTATCAACAATCATCCATATTGCATCATGCTTCCTGCTAGTCCTCGACATTCCCATCAATAAATCCATTGTAATCTTCTCCCATTTCCATTTGAGAATCGACGAGGGATTAAGCTTGCCTGAAGGTGCCTAGTGTTTAGCCTTAACTTGTTGGCACACTAAGCATCTTTTAGTATAATTTGTAACATCTTTCTTCATTCCTTTCCACCATAAATGCTCTTTCAAATCTTAACACATCCTCGTCCTCCCCTGGTGCATTGCATAAGGAGCATTGTGTGCCTTATCAAGAATCTCATCCTTCAGCTCTAACATATCTGGAATGCACAATCTGTTGCCTATCACCATCAATCCATCTTCTCTTATCCCTATCTCATAAGGTGTACCACTTTTTATCTCTTCTCTGAGCCTGCTCAAATACTCATCTTGCTTTTGTAATCCCTTAATCTTCTCATTCAACACTGGCCTCACTCTAAAATTAGGCAAGATACAATCAGGCTCGACTTGCCTTAATGTTACCTTAAGCCTGGTTAATTCCTTCAATAAAGGAACACACACTATCTCCACATGTGCCATAGTGGACTTCCTACTCAGTGCATCCGCTACTACATCAGCCCTCCACAAACCTTCTGTAATATCTGGCTAAACCCAAGAAACTTCTTACTTCAATTACATTCTTAGGTGTTTCCTATTTTACAACCGCTTCTATCTTCCTTGGATCCATATGCACTCCTTTTTCTGAAACTACATATAACTCTTCCTTCCTTAATGTCTTCAAAGAAAGCCTCAAATGTTCCTCATGCTCCTTGTCACTCTTGGAAGAAACGAATGGTTCGAAAAGATGGAAGCAGAAGCAATGCATTTTATGACTCCCTCTAAAATCTGGACATTGTAAGTCACTGT
>JAOQMP010000004.1:24009845-24022847 GCA_027563575.1 Erythroxylum pedicellare
GATGGATTTGTATTTTATGGATTGATTGGTGTTGAATGAAAGTTCTTGGGTTATGTTTATCTTTCTTGCATTTCACTGTTGTCTTTATGTTTGATCACTATAGATGTAATCTTAGGAATCATATAATGAACTGAGAGGTGAAGTATGATTTATGCACTAGGAAGATAAACACATTAGATTTAGAAATAGAAATATCCTAAACTAGTATGATAATTTATGGTTCCTTGTTTTTAATGAATTTAACTAGTTAGATTTCACATTGAGAGATGGTAATCTAGTTGGGTGTTCTTATATGTCTTGAGAGACAATATGAGTAAACTTGTGCCAATTGTTATTATAACCTATCATTCAATCAATTCCATAATTTATTGATCAATTTCTTAAATTGGTAATCCCAAAGCTCTAAGTTTAAATCATCAAATTTTCCCTGCTTGCTTATTTCTATTCTTTATAATTTATTGTCTACTCAAATCCAACCATCTTCTAAGTTTCTTGTCATTTGTGTTCAAGTAATTAAGATTAATTTAGTAGTGAGTATCTTAGTCCTTATGGGAGACAACCTTCGAATACTTAATTTGTAGGTACTAGGAACGACTCTGTGCACTTGCAGATTGTATCGACCATAAGTGTCAAAGTATGTTCAAATACAATCTCTCCTAATTTTCTTTTATTTTTTAATTTATGATTGACATAAAAAGTACAAAAAAATATATTATTATTTAACATCATTTGTGGACGACAATTCCATCTATTGCTTAAAGTTTGGTTTACCACATTTATCTTTGCAATTTTGGTTATTTTAACTACAATTTATTCATTTAAATTTTAATTGAAAATTTTAATTATATTATTAAGTCTAATTTTTAAAAAAATTTAAATTTATATCTTGATTTATCACAGTAATTGTTAACTTCTAAGTAAAATTAGTTTAGTTAGATTACAGAGAACAAACATCACTATAACTATAATTTGCTACTAATTTGGAGAAATAATTCTAATGCTATGGTGTGGCAACGAATACATAAATACTAGAAAGAGATGAAGTAATTAAAGAAGAATGCATAGTACTTACTTGTAAATTTAATATTTTTTGGATTCAATATCTTTTTTCCCAACCTAATTGTTCTTTAGTTCTTTCTCTTCATTTATAAGGAAGTTCTTGGTTAATATTTGATTTTTATTTATAACTAATTCAAAGTTTCTACTACTATTTCATGCACAAGACTTTTGAATCCTTTAGGCAAGTCTAGTGGGTGATTGGTCGAAAGATGATTATAGCATTCTGTTTTCATACATTCACCATCTTCATTCGTCAATAGGGACTTGGCATAAAATAATCCAGGTGTAGAAAACGCAATTGCCTGATATGCTCTAACAATAACGTCCATGCATGTATTCTTAAAATTGTGTGATGGAATTTGGTTTTTATAAGGACAAACTATTCCTAGATAATTATTAACAAATTATTGGGATCCAACCACAACTCCCATAACATTAATCAAGAAGAATAAAGTAATGTCAAAAGACCCAATCATAAGAACAAACAAGAAAATAATATATATGATAAGAAATTAAATGGAACACTAGATATACATGAAAAATCCTTCAGTATAGAGGGAAAAAACATAGGCTAAATCAACAAGTAAATCCACCAATTTCAAATAGGACCTATATGAGTTTAAAGTTTGTAAACTCCTTGCTTTGAACTATATCACAAAATGACTATAAGTTATCCTAACAAGTTTTAGTATTTGGTATAGGTTAATATCTTAAATCAACAATACTCTTAATCTAACCCTAAAGCAAACACTTAAAAGACAACTTGCAACTAAAACTATCAATTATATAACGAGAAAGATCTCTTAGCTGACTCTCACATTCTTTCTATTCCTTTTTTGTATTCTTTACACTCATATTGATGAACTCAGCATTTCCCCTTTTATACAAAAAAGGTTTTTATAATTAGACATGGCCACTTATAAGACCTTGTAGGTGACTGTGTCCCTACTATATTTTAAGATATTGTAAATGCACGTGATTTTAGTCAGTCATATAGTTTACTTACACAATTATGTATACTTAGGACATGGGTGTGTGTATTCCATAAGGTCATGTATGTCTTTAACTTATGCCATTCACTAGAACTCATTTGTAGTTACCTATACAGTTTTCACACACAACTATGTATGATAGAGACATAGGCATGTCTGATCTTACATGATCATATAGGTCATCATCCAATTTATATATGTTCATAGTCTCTTACATAGCCACACATGGTCGTGTAAGTCAAAAACAAGATTGTGTTGTACTCTACACGACCTTTCTTAAGAATTGCATTAAATAAATTATTATCCCTATTAACTTTCCTCGTTCATCATTTTTTTGATCCTTGAGAATATCCATGATCACCAGAACTCACTTTTGCCTCTAAATAGGACTGGATATAGAACAACCTCCTCTAGTCCATTTTTGAAGGAGACTTGAATGACCCAACATCTATTTAAGAGACATACCAGTGAACTTACTATAAAACTCATGCTTGGTCCTAGGAGCCGCTTTTGTTAACATGTTAGCACCATTTACATTTATATAAATCTTCTTCAACTATAATTGTTATTTCTCAATCATTGATCTCAATCAATGATACCTGACATTGATATACTTTTTAAGAGAATGGTATATTGTATTCTTTCTTAAATCCACTGCGCTTTCACTATCACAAAATTCAACATAATCATATTCCTTCTCATCTAAATTTTGAAGGAACTATTTCAACTAAGGCATATCCTTACCTCCTTCTGCAACAACTACATACTTTGATTTAGTTATGGATAAATTTACACACTTTTGTAGTTTGTATTTCTAAGAAATGGATCTCCTTATAAATTTAAACAAGTAGCATGAAGTGGAGTTCCTGTAATCAAGATCTCCAGTCATATCTACATTTATATAGCCCTTGAGAATTAGCTCCCTATTGTTGAAACATAAGCTCTATTTGGAAGTGCCTCATAAATATCTTAAGTTCCATTTAATAGCTTCATAATGAACCTTCCCCAGATTGGAAAAAGACCTACTCACTAAGCCAATAACTTATGCTATATCTAGTCTCATACAAACCACTGTATATATTAAGGAAGCAAAAGTAGATGAATATAGAACAGAAGAAATACTATCTTTCTCCTTTTCCATTGAAGGGTAGGCATACTTACTCAACTAAAAGTAAGGTGCTAGTGGCACACTAAATGACTTGATATGCTTTATATTGAAACTTTTTAACACTTATTCATTAAGCCTTTCCTATGGCAACCATAATTTTTTGTTTTTCTGGTCTCGAGTTATTTCCATGGCTAAAATCTAATTTCCAAAGCCTAGATCTTTTATGTGAGAAGATTTGGACAAGTCCTCCTTCAATTTACAGATTGTCCTAACATCTTTTCCTATAATCAACATGATATCAATATATAAAAAAAGAATAATGAAGTTTTCATGGATAAGCTTCTTAAGATAAAAACAAGGATCGATAAAATTTCATTTATAACCATTTCCTATCACAAAAGAATAAAAAATTTTATACCATTATTTTGGTGCCTATTTTATCCCATACAAGCACTTATTCGACTTGCACACTAGTGAGAAGATTTTATCGAAGTCAATCCCCTTTTTTTTAGCTGAAAATAGTTTTATTTTATGCTTCACTAGCTTGTCACCACCACCCTTTATCTTGAATACCCATTTATTTTTTAATGCCTTCTTACCTTTTGGAAGTTTCTTTAGCTCATAGGTTTCATTCTTCTTCAACAAATTCATCTCTTTTTGTATAGTTGTTAGCCAAAGATCTTTGTCTTCATGTGACTTTACCTCTTGCCTAAGTTCAGGCTCCCCCTCAGTAGTAATTATAAGGTATTATATACTCGAATACCTTGTAGTAGACCTTTTCTCTCTAGTAAACCTTCAGAGTTAAATATCTTTTACCATTAAACTACATTTCTCCCCTACTAATGATTCTCATCAACCTTATTTACACTATCATTTGAATTTGGTTTATATAGTTCTCTATTATCAAGTTGTACACGATCACTAACAATGTATGCCAACTCATATTCTTCATCCCCTTCACTTATGGGCTGATTAACTGAAGTTAAAATAAAGGAAATATCAATGGCACCTTATTATGAACTACTAAGCATAGTCTTAACTCCTTTAATTAGGTATGCACCTATCTCGTGCTAATGAAATAGTATGTCTCTGATTCTAACAAGCTTCTGCTTTTACGGTTATATAGTCTAAATCCCATCTCTTCATCACCATAAACACCAAATCCACAAAGAAGTGCCTTTGAGTCAAGTTTATATCTTTGATTTTTGGGCACATGTTTAAACACTTTGCATCTAAATACACCCAATTATTGGTATAAGGAGTCTTTCCTTATCCATACTCTCTCAAGAATCTCAAATTTTAAAAGAAATGATGGAACTCTATTGATTAAATAAACAATTGTGCTAACTACACCTTAAAACATCCTTAGTAGCTTAAACATTCAAAGCATATAATGAACCTTCTCCACAATTGTTATTTTCATTATGTCAGCAACACTATTATGTTGTGAAGTACCAGGTTCTATCTTCTCGTGTCTAATTTCATGCATTGCATAATAATCTTTAAACTCCTTAGAGGTATACTCTCTTCTGTTGTTTGTTAGCAGGCACTACAGTTTCCTCCCAACTTCCCTTTCTACCTTGACAAGAAACCTTTGAAAATTTTCAAAAACTTATCTTTTTGCTCTTAACATTTAGACCCAAGTTCTTCGTGAGGCATCATTAATAAATGTAACAATGTGCATCACAACTCTCCACAGGCAACTATCATTTATCCCTTAGATAATTTCCACTTCTTGTCTATAGAATTATGCTAAAATCCTTCTTAATATAACATATTTATTGAGAAAATGAACTTGGCAAAACTTTAATTTCTTATCTTTACAATCCTTATGTCTCTGCTCTTATAATTTGAGAAGTACTCACTTTTTGGAACATAATGTTAAGAGGTTCTTGTATCAACTAACGACTCAAAACTATAATCATTATCATCGAAGCATCTACTAGTTACACAGAGTAGTGATACTTTATCATCTATACTTAAAGTTGTTGTAGTTGTATATTATCATCCCCTTCATTACGATGATTTTGTTTTTTCTAATACCACTTCCACTTGTAGCATAAACTTTTAATATGTTTTTGCTTGATGTAGTGGTTGCATGACTTCACCTCTTTTTCATCTTTAGATTTTAATTAGTTATTAGTCTTACCACACCCTTTTGGACCTCACTCTTACTTCCCCCTTGCTTTTTACAACAAAACCTTCACATTATAATTCTTATCCCTTTTCTTCTAATCTCTTTATTGAAAAAACTCTTCTTGATTACATATAAAGAAAGCATACCTTCTGGAGCTGAATTACTAATCGTCACTACCAATGTCTCCTAGTTATCGATAATGAACTTAATAAAAGCAGGGCTTGAAGCTTTTGATCAAGATGAACTTCATTGTACTCAACTTTTTGATGATATCTTAAAAATCACTAAGATCTCTAATACAGACTTTTCAGCTTTCAGTTTCAAGTTTACAAGCCTCTTAATCATAGAGGCCTTATTGCAGGCAATCTTCCTTTTGTAGAGACCTACCACCTTCTTCACAATTCAAAAGGATCAATTTCTTGAGACACATGGTTAAAGATATTGATGTCAATCCATTGTCGAATTGAAATTTCTTTACTTCATCTTTTCCTATTCTTTATTTTTAATCTTTTCTGGTTTCGATGGAACATCATTCTTCACACCCTTGTCCACATCAATAGGATCAAAGAGATCCTTATGATATAGAATGTCGCCATTATAGGTCTCCAAATGGAGTAATTTGTAGAAGAAAATTTGACCATAAAGTTATTTCTACCTTCTATAACTATTGACTTTGATACTACTTTGTTGGGCTTTAATTACAACTCATATAATGTCAATTAAGAATAATCAACTAATATTAAGAGACCCAATCTCAATAAAAAATAACTAAATAATATATGTGATAAAGAACACTAAATATATAGGGAAAAATTTCTAGTATAGAGAGAAAAACACAGGCCAAACTAATTTTACCGGCTAATACATTAGCCTTTTAACAAATTCTTTTATGTCTTATAGGAAAAAGATATCTGGACCACAATAATGACTTTAGAAGAATTCTTATTTTACCTCTAGCAAAGTAACCTCAGTGATCTTCGGTTCATGAGAATTCCTAGTTTGTATATATTCTAGTTTAGAGGAAGGGAAGAAATAGAAAAGTACAACATCGTGTCAATTGTGAAAATGAGATAAACAATAGAATTTATAGTGGAAGAAAAGTACAAGAAATAAAAGGAAGTTTAATATCATCGCTAATGTCTTTAACAACTTTTCTAGGAATATAAGAAGTCCCTTCTAGGGGAAGGGTAACTTCAGTTGCAGGCTCTATGGTATAAGTTTCTTCAAGCAATTTATTGGAAGAATGAGTAGACTTCATATTAGAACTTTTTAGGATTGGAGTTCTAGATCTCGTGGAACTAGGAGAAGATGAGGACTTCTCTTTAAGCTTTCTTTTAGGGATAGAATTTAGAGCCACATCTCTTTTAGAGGAAGGCTTTCTTTCTTCCTTAATCTCAACTTCTAAGATTTTGAAATATATAATGATAGGGGTTAAAAATAAATATTAAAAGCTAAAACCATAATAGAAGGGTCAGGTTTTAAAGCTTTATCGCCACCAATAACAAAAACTGTAGGATTGGTAAAGACGAGAATTTTTTTTGATAAATTATAAAAATAAGATACTTCAAAAGATTTGAAGATTCTAAGCGAATATAGTCCCTCAGAGAAATATTGGAAAAGTTATAGCTTAGCTATGGACCTAGACTTTAGAGAAAGAAAAACATTAAAGATGTTTTAAGGAGGCTTGCTATAAAAACAAGTAAACAAACAAAGACCCAGAAAATTAGGAAATCTAAAGTCATAAGAAGGCAAGCCTTTTTTTTCCCCTAAGTTTAGGGAAGTTAGTTAAAGGACAAAGTTAGATAAACCTTACACATAAGTTAAGTTATTACAAGGGAATATTGGAAAAACAAATAATTAAATTCCTATAGAGGAATCCCAAAAAAGTATAAACTAGAGCAAGGAACTTTCTGGAAGCTACTACTCACAAAAGGGGAGAAATTCCATATTAGGCCTGTTATTAATAGGGAAAAAATAAATTGGTTCAAGCACCCAAAGTAAATTTGACATGTTCTTCTTCGAAATTGGGAATTCTAGAAGAAGCATAACTAGTTATCAACTTGGAATAAGGAGAAAACTTAAAAGCACTAGGTTTTGAAACAACGATCTCCTTGACCAATCAAACAAAATCTTCCCTGATTACAGGTAATTTGGTAAAAAAGAAATCATCTTTCAACAAGATTGAAGCATGGACTAAAGAAAATATTAAGGAATTACAAGAAGGATTCCAAAATTCCAAAATAGTATATACAAGGCTAGGTTCATATTCTATGTAATTCTTATAGAGGGCCATATCTCTTACAGGCTAAATAATATGAAGGTTACAACCTATCCACCCACTCAGCCTATTGATCCACATTTTTTAACCATGCTTTTAATGATTTAGAAGCTTGAAATAGAACAAATTCTAAGTGCAAATTTGATTTGCTTACTTCTCCTAAATAGGGTTAGGGCAGGAGAGAAGAATCAGTAGGTGAAGGAATTCTAATAGCGAGATGGAAACCCCTGTTCATGATCAAAATGGGGAAATCCTTCTGTAGTATTGAAAAAATGAATTCAAATGCTAAAATTAGTGGTCAAAAAGAAGATTAGAGTCTAAGAAATTGTTTACTTCATTCTTATGAAGGTTGGAAAAGGCTCAATTAGAATAAAGACTAGTTCAAACCTTACAACCTACATAGAGAGGTAAAATTAAAGAAATTAAAGGAATCACAAAGTACAAGAATTAGAGACATACATCTATATCATTCAATTTTAAAGATTCTATTAAAGAGGAGGAAGATGCGTGACAAGTACAAGTCATAGTCATAGAAAAATATGAGTGCATTTGCAAACAGAAAATACTGAAGTCAAAAGAGAGGATATGTAATGTTTAAAAATTGAGATGTAAAAGAAAGAAGTAATGAGAATAATTTATAATGAAAATGATTGAATCTTAATGGAGTAGCAAAAGTTTAATATTTAAAAGATGAAGGTAAAGCTTTCAAATGTGAAAGATCTTCATATGATCTTTGGGCTAGAATCTCCTTATTTATAAAATACTATCTAGGATTTAAGAAAACCCTCATGGTGTTGTCACTTGGCCCCAATTTCAATAACATATTATTGATTTGCTCGACCAGGCATATGCATTAGGGCAATTGTTAAGTATAAAATAAATTCACCCCATTTGACCTAAGGTGCCTAAATTTTAAAAGTCATAGAATTCATTTGGCCATAAAATACACACATATAGGAATTAATTTAGAAGTATAAGATTCAAGAATTTTAAACTGTTAATACATAATTAACATGTAAAAAATAGTGCTAGGAGGGAATTAAATAGAACATGGAAGTTGAGAAAATGGTGGAAGATAGTTAACAAGAACATAGTCAAGTGGCTTGGAAGTTAAACAGTTACAAGAAATTTGCTTGAGACAAAAGTCTAAAATGTGAAAGTTAAGGAGATAGTGGCAGGTAGTTCGTTAAAATGTAGGAAAATAGACAATTACAACAACAAAAAAACTACTTGAGGATGAGAGGACTATAAATTCACCAGCATTATGACATGATAACACACATTTAATCTCACGACAACCTCAAACCCAATATTTGGAAGAACAATCAGCCTATTTCAAAAACACATTATTATTATTTTTTCATCTTTTTGTATTCATTTTATTACCTCAAATTCTCATTATAGTTTGCATTTTTGTTATTGCCCAAAGTAAATCATTTATTCTTTCTAGCACATCTTAGTATTTTGTTAGCTTAGAATTCAATTTTCTATTTCTTTTCAAAATCCACTTATATCATCAATAAGAAATCAGGTATAAATTTTAGGAGAATTTCTCTTTGGCATGTGCGAATTTTAGATTAACGCCAATAATGAGAAACTCAAGGGACTTATATGAGCAAGTGAAGAGCTGCCTACAGTAAATAGCTTTCAACATGTTAATGAATATTGCCACAACTTCTTTCTTGGTCAAAAGAGTTTGGACTTCAGCTTACTTGCTTTCCACCTTATAGCATACTCTTTGAAATTTTCATCTGACTTCTTTTCTATAGTATGATGTTCTAACCATCTTGGTTAAATTCATATAGGTCTTAAAGTTTTTGACCAAATCAAACACTAGCTTAATCGAGTAACAGATTCCATCTGAGAGTTGGTCCCATCATTCTTTGATCAAATAAATGAATCAAAATGTTCTTATATTGCTTATAAATAACTATTTTAATTTAGATGGTCTAAGTCATTCAAATTCCTCATTATTTCTTGTAATTACACAATTTACATGTTGAAAAATGGGGTAGATTCTAATTTTACTGATAGCTGAATAAGAATAAAACTTTTTATTTAATTTATGAAAGTTAAAATTAATTAAAATTTTATAACGTGATTAAAACATAAACATAATAAGCATAAACGTAAACTTTATGATATTTATATGTAACCTATTATGTTATTAAAAATGTTAACAAGAGATATAAATTATAACTGTAAATTATAATTAAGATTAGACAAATTAAACTCCTTCAATTTATCTTTAATTCTCTAATTAGATAATTTATATTTATAAATCAAGATTGATATCTAAAAAAAATTGAAACGTCAAAACGTTTTTAAATAGCATTTTTATGCATGATTTTTCATATAATTTAACTCTTTCATCTTACAATATCCTAATTAGACATCAAGTATAAAAATAATGTCAACTCTATTTAAGTTCAATCACGTTTCTCTACGATTAGTAATTAATTTTATTAATGGCATTTAAAATTTATTTTCAAAGTGCTAATTCATGTCAACTAAAAAATTTTCAAATTAATGCTAAAAAATAAACAGTATCTACTTTTAACATAAAACAAATACTTATTGATTTTGGAAATCAGAAGTCTTGATTTCAGATATGTACCTCTAGTAAGAATGCTTAAATTGTTAGATCCTGTTTTCGGAACCCAAATCTTCGGAGACATTTGACAGAAAACAGTACTTGCCCTCAATTATACTAAACCTGTTTTGAGGACATTTGAATAACCCTCATTATGGATATCAGATTTAGGTGTTCTTTAGGTAGCTTTAAAGAGGACTTCAAGATTTACCACTTTCATGAAGACCTTGAAGACAGACTCTATCGTCTGAAGAGTCTAAAATGGATCAGATGATAGTATTAGATGAATAGTAAAGAGAGGAAGAGGTCTCGATCATAAAAGCAGAAAGCAGTCAAAAAAAAAACAAACGAAGCGAAGAGGGCAGACGAAACAAAAGAACAGATGAAACGAAGAGAGCAAACAAAACAAAGGAGCAGGTGAAGCGAAGAGGGTAGACGAAACAAAAGAATAGACGAAGTGAAGAGGTCAAACAAAACAAAAGAACAGACCAAGCGAAGACAGACGAAGCAAAATTCTTAAGATGAAGTAGGGTCAACCTAAAACGAAGTAAAGTCTTAAGACGATGCAGAGTCAACTTAAGATGAGGCAAAGTCTTAAGATGATGTGGGTTCAACTTAAGACGGAGCAAAGTCTTAAGACAATACGGGGTCAACTTAAGACAGAGCAAAGTCTTAAGAAGATGCGGGGTTAACTTAAGATGGAGCAGGGTCTTAAGACGATGCGGGGGTAACTTAAGACGAAGCATGGTCTTAAGACAATGCGGGGTCAACTTAAGACGAAGCATGGTCTTAAGACAATGCAGGGTCAAGTTAAGACGAAGAAAGGTCTTAAGACGATACGGGGTCAACTTAAGATGAAGCAAAGTCTTGAGACAATGCGGGGTCAACTTAAGACAAAGCAAGGTCTTAAGACGACACAACTCTATAGATGATATGACGTCATCACAAACGATATGACGTCATCACAGATGATACGTCTTTACAGATGATACATCTTCACAGATGATGCATCTCTTAAGACGAATGATGTCATCATAGACGATACGTCTTTACAGACGATGCATCTCTTAAGATGAATGACGTCATCATAGAAGATATGATGTCATCATAGATGATATGTCTTTATAGACGATACATCTTCCCCCTTAATAAAGACCATAACTTTCGACTTCAAAGGTCAAAGTTTCTATACCATATGTCGATGGAAAGCTGGATAATTAAACTACAACTTTTTAGAGGACAACTTTAACTAATTTAGCCTCAATTAGTCTATTTTCCCCTAGAAGTTAGCACACAACTTCTACACCTATGAAAGGTTTAGATCAAGAACTGTACATATACCAAAGAAACATGCACATTCACCTAGGGACTTTCCAGTTTTTCTTTAACTTATTATCCCAAGAAATAGAAACTTATACATTACTTAATTATATCAATACACTTTGAACAAGGGCTTAACTGCAAAATACAACATACACAGGATGCTCGATGTTTATATGCTTATGAAGCTATCCCAAAAGTGAACAAACTAACTTAGTGACAAATGTTACTATCTTGGAATTGCCCAAATGCCTTGCATGGATCACTTATCTTCTCAATCTGCACCTGAGGAGGGAATAATAGGGTGAGCGACACAACTCTGTGGCTAATATATATATGGCCATTAGCAATTGGCCACATATTCAAGCATATATATATGTATATCTAACAATTCTAACATTCTTACTTTAGTCATGCAACTTAAATACAACTCAAATTTAATACACGACATAAACTTCAGTCATTTAAACATAAAAATTTATTATGCACCATACCTGAACATCTAAAGATGCAATGCACAGCAATTGGCTCGAGGGTTCTGTGAGCAAAACAAAGAAACCGAAGTTTGCTCGGTGAACAAAATGAATCCATTTTTCAAATTTCGTGTGCCACAAGCGGGCAGCCCGGAGAAGGCTTTATGTCGACGTACACGTGACTACGAAGGGGTTCCTCTCTCGTCTAAACACAATCAAATATATGCTCAATTTAGTCAATCACAATTTGCACTCTCATGCTTCTTTCATTTCATCGTATTCTTATATTTTCATGTTTTCTCTTCTTTTCATTCAATTCCAAATGTTATAACCTTTTCCAAGGTATAATAGAACCACAATGCATCATGCATTTCAAGTATTCACAATTATTTCAATTTCATGCATATCAATTTTTAAGCAAACTACATACACATACATAGGCCAGAATTTGCCCAATTACACAATAACTATAAATACGTTACCCACCTAATAGGCTGCTCTTGGGTAGGATTCCCTTGGTTTCCTAACATAACCGAGGTTCTATTCAAAACCAACATCCCAATAAATTTATAAACTTCAAAAATCATAGAATCACAATAAACACAAATGAAACTCAAATCCAACCTACCCATAATCCATCTAGGTTAGAAAAATTAAGATCTAGTTTAGAAACCCTAAAATCGATTGGGTTCTCTTAATCCATCTTCTTCTCACAAAACCTCTTTGCTTTCAAACTCCTTCATCCTCAATACAACCATTCCTTTAATAAAGTAAGAAAAAGATGATTAACCTACCTTAACAAGCTCGATTCTCTTCTCTTCTTTTTCACTGAAACTTCTCTTCTTCTCTCCAATTTGTGTTTCTCTCTTCTTTCTCTTTGGTTCTCACGATACTTCTCTCTTCTTCTAATACAAAACCATTTTAATGGTCTTTTCCCCATTTTACCCTTCATTTACCTTGTACTTCCCATTTTGCCCCTTCTTTCATTTAATCCATCTACTAACTCCTTTAAGCTAACTTACTTCTAACCTTCCCATATTAA
>JAOQMP010000004.1:24025137-24036697 GCA_027563575.1 Erythroxylum pedicellare
AGTATGGTTTACCTAATCGCTAAATGATATAATTTTCCTTTAAGCTTGAGTGATATCTTCTTGTCACATAAAACTCCTAAAACACCTCTCTATTTCATTCACCCTGCTTTGATCCGGTGAACTATTTATTCATCAATTTCTCCGTTGATCTGGATAGATCCTAAATATTTAAAACACTCCTTTTGTGGTATAACTTTTGCACCAATCTTTACCTCCACATTTGTAACCACCCTATGTTTTGAAAAGTCACATTCTACATACTCCATCTTAGTCCTACTCAGTCTAAAACCCTTTGATTCTAACGTATCACTCTAAAGTTCAAGCTTGGCGATGATCTCCTCTTTGTCTTATCTATTAATATATTGTCATCGAAAAATGACATACCTAGGTCACATCCCCTTGGATGTTCTTAGTGGTCGCATCAATTACTACTACAAACAAAAAAGGGACTAAAAGCAGAACCTTAGTATAGCCCAATATTTATAGAAAAATGCTTTGTATCTCCTCCTATCATCATTACTTTAGTTTTTACACCTTCATACAAATTGCTAATAATATGTATGTAAGTCATCGAAACCCCCTTAACTTCTAAACACGTCCACATGATTTCCCTTTGAACCATTTCATAGGCCTTCTTTAAATAAAAACCATGTGTAGGTTATGCAGTCTTTCCCTGTAGTATTCTATTCACCTTATAAGGAGATGCAAAGCTTCTATTGTAGACCTTCTTGGCATGAAGCCAAATTGGTTTTTTGAGATAGGAGCATCCCTTTTTATTTTGTTCTCGATCACTTTCTCATATAACTTCATAAAGTGATGAAGTAATTTGATGCCTTTATGGTTGTTACAGCTTTGGATATCCCCTTTGTTCTTGTATAAAGGAATTACTATACTACATCTCCACTCATTTGGCATTTTTCCAGACTTAAGGATCACATTAAAAGGCTTGGCTAACCAAGTAAGACCCTCTTTGCCTAGGCTCTTCCATTACCTCTGTGGGTATCTTGTCAGGTCTTACTGCCCTACTACCCTTCATCTCCCTAAACGTATTGTTAATTTCATCCCTCATAATCTGTGGGTAGAAAGTAAAATTATGAAACCTCTCAAACGAGCTAAGGTCACCTAAATGGGTGTTATCCTCTTTACCTTCATTAAAGAGGCTATAGAAGTACCTCTTCTATCTACTCTTGATGTCATTTTCAACAACATACACCCGCCTTGCTTTATCTTTTACACAATGGAATTGATCAAAATCCATTGCTTTTCGTTCCCTAGCTTTTGCCAGCTTAAAAATATCATTTTCTCCATCTTTACTGTTTAATTATTGATAGAGTTTCTTTTAAGATCTACTTTTAGTTTCTGAGATTATCCTCTTCTTCTCTTGCTTTGCCAGTTTATATCTTTCTTTATTACTAACTCTCTCTACCTCTATGAAGCTATCCCTTATAGCTTTATAGGCAGCCTTCTTGACCTTAACTTTTTCTTGAACATCTTTATTCCACCACCAAGACTCCCTTTTACTACCCCCTCGGCCATTTAGAACTAACCAAGGTCTCTATAATTGTGTTTCTTAAAAGAGTTGCAACTCTCTCCAACATTTGATTATTATCTCCTACTAAACTTTAATCTTCTCCATACATTACCCTATCCTTAAATTGTTTCACCATATCTCCTTTCAAATTCCATCATCTGTCTTCTAAAGTATTTTACTTAGCGTAAGGTGAGGTTTCAACTATTTAATATCATAACCAATCATTATCTCTTATATAACAATTAAAATGAAATGTTATTTTAGGTTTTATAAATTGAAAATTTCCAAAATGACATACAATTTTATAAACTTGTTTAAAGTTAGTGTTTCATTAATTCAATAAAAAGCTATAGTAAGATTCATAAACTTTTAATTTCATCTTATTATGTCCAAATTTATATGAGTTCGAAATTTTTTGGCTAACGCATTTAGTTAAATTTGTGAATATAAATAATTCTTTAAAAAAGATTAAACCCATTTAGAGATTGTATTTTGAAATGAGAAGTTCAATTAAGTTATTGCATCCCCAAAATAACTTTTTTTTATTAATAAAAAACTATTCTTGACTTTTTGTTGAGCAAGTTTTATTCTTATAAAACCCTTAATATTTCACAAGAACATGGGTTGTAAGCATAGTATATAAGGTATCAATCCCTTAAGGAAGTAGTGAACTAATCAAATCCTAACATGTTTAATGCCTAAAAGTGTAATTAAAATGAAAATAAAAATGAGCAGAAAATTAAGCAATTGAATAAGGATAGATTGAAATTCTAAATTAATGCAAGGAATTCAAAATTGAGAATAACTAATTGACAAATAGAAAATCACTCAAGTAAGATTAACCAATTATAAGAAAGAGGGATTTATCCTATCATCTGATGCTAATTTGATTACTTTTGAGTTAATTCAGTATCGATCCTAGAATTTTGAAGGGTGGATTATTCTCTCCCAAGTTCTAATCTTTAACCCTAAATCATAAACCCTAATTAAATTAAATTAAGGAATTTATGATCTCTTAATTAGCAAACAACCCCCACATCTAATTAGATCTTAAGCACTCAAATAGACAATCGAGTCCTTACACGAGATCTTGGTTCGTATAAATTACCAATTTGATTATTTGTGTGATCTATTAGATTGTTTAGATCTCTTTACCCAACCTAATCATTTTACTATTAGTTCACACTCTCGATTTATTATCGAAGTATGCAAATACAACAAACAATCACAATATCCAACATATTAACATCAAAAGCAATCAAATTGACATTCATTCAAGAACAAATCCCTAAAAGAGTTAGAATATCGTTAAACCCAAGTTCATTATCATCATATCCATCTTATACATCAAATGAAAGAAATAATATGGTGAAACTAAGAAGTTCAATTAGAGTGGACTAGGAGTGCAGCAGTAACAGTTCCTTTTTCCTCTCTCCTCTTCTCTCTCTTCCTTAGTTCTTTCTAAATGTAGCAAATAAAGGCTCTCCTTTAGTTTTTCTTTCTTTTGCTTTTATATGCCTTTTCCATTGTAAAACTAGGTTTTACCTGGGCCTAAATGTCTAAAATAACCCTTGAAAACTTAAGTTTGAAAGTAGTCCCCGTGCCTATTATCGCTCCCGTCATGATCTTGGCCAATGAGTCATGATTGTGAGACTTAAAATTAGACTTCTGTCACGATCATGGCTAATGAGTCAAGATTGTGACCCATGCTGGTTCACTTCTATCACGATTGTAACCTAGTCCTATTTGGCTTCTGTCACGATCATGGCAAGGGTATAACAATTGTGACCTTGGCTAGGTTGCTTCTATCACAATCATGGCTTTGGCTCCTCCTTCGACCATTCTCCAAATCTTCTTCGGTCTTCTTTACTTGATCTTAAACATTAACAAACTCATCAAAACACCTCAATCATACAAAATTAAAGCCCAATAATATGCCATAAACCATATAACATTCAAAAATATAAACACATAATCTAAATGACGCAATTGCAAACCTAAACATGCACAAATAATTTAATTAGAAACTAAAAACATACTAAATTACCCATTAAAACATAATGCAAACCACAACTATCAACATCCCTACTCTTGAACTTTTGCTTGTCCCCATACAAAAGAAAAACAAAACACAAACACAAATACACCAAATAATAACACATATCAGTGTGCATATGCAATCAGAGTACAATGGCGTTGAACTTCACGAAACTAATTTAACTTCAAACACAAAACTTCAAGTTGTTCTAACTTATTAACTTATGAAATGTGTGGCTAAGCACTTTGGAATAAATATACATACTAATCAAGACCTTAATGTCAAATTCATTTACCCTCATCACTTGCACACACACGCATTGATAATTATTTGGTCAATCAAAATTGTAACTATCCCTGAGTATCTTTCTATGAAAATTTAAACTATTCATAAAGATCAGTAGGTTTTATTTATCAAAACACTATTTTTGTTAATTTTCATTGACATTAACGTATTCTTTTGACATGAAGGCAAACATTGGTGATGAATGTCCCCAGTTACTCAACTAGGTTATGTTTTAATAATTTGCTTGGTTGGAATGTCATTTCAGCCTTTTGACATGAAAGCAAACATTTGTGATGAATATCCTTTGGTTACTTAATCACATTCTCAACTAGCTACTAAATCTATTCACAACTTAAAGGCCAACGGAATAATTATTTATTTAAGATATACACATTTTTTCACATTTTATAACCTACATCATTTCTTTAGCTAATCATTCTCGTGAAAGGATTCTAATAATGCTACTTATTCAATTGACCTAAAGTTATAAATGTATATGGCAAATTCCTAAGGTTAATGAACTAATATCATATCTTAATTAACATGCATATTTAACCAAAGCGACCTAGGACACTAATTTTACACATTAATAAATCTTTACTACCTAAAAGATTATGATCAAAGCTAAACTGATTCCATTAAGTCCTATCCATTGATACATCCACACAATTCACACCGTGAAAACCTAAACAAGACTAACATACAACATGCAAAATTCACACTCAAAATAAAAACATACAATGCACACAACCCTCCCTACACTTGGACAACACATTGTCCTCAATGTAAGAATAAAAAGTAACACATCAGGTGGGAATAAAACACAAGAACAACATAAAAATAAAAAGATAAGAGTTAGAGCATAAAAACTCATGATGGCGATTAAGGTGGTGATGGTGATGGTGATGGTGTTAGAGGTGGAATCTCCACACTTTGAGTAGCAAAATATTTGTGAATGCCTCAGATGTCTCAATGTTGTCATCTCTGCTCCTTCGCTATCTCCTTTAACACCTCAACATTATCTGCAACTGCCTTGTTAGTGTCTGAAATTACATTGAGTATCTTCTCCCATCTAGCTGTCTCTTCCTCTCCAAACCCTTCACTAGTTGATTAATCGGGTGTTTGTTATGTGTAAGTTTTAATTATTAACCCTCGATAATCTAGAAGCTTACAGTTCATTAGCATAGTACTAAAGGTGTCGATCCCACGAAGAGGGAGTTAATCTAATCCTAAAATCTAAGGCTAGAAATAAATAACAAAAATTCAAGATGCACAAAACTAATACGAGAATTTAATTCAATCAATCAAATTAAGAATCAAACATTGAAATACTTATTACTAAGTAATTTGCAACACACCCAAGAATCAACCGAAAGAAATTACCAATTGAGAGAAAGGAAATTTTACCTATCCTTAATGCTAACCTAACTAATTATGAATTATTGGATTGTTAGTTCTAGACTATCTTATGGTTGATTACTCTCTCTCGAGTTGTAAACATTAACCCTAAATCATAAACCCTAATCGGATTATGGAGGTTGCAATCTCTCAATTCAAAACCTCTCCAAAACCTTAATTAGTTCTAAAGTTCTCTAATAAACTATCAGAAACTTATGCAAGATCTCTCTTCGCATAATTTCTCGATCTAATTTTATTCTTGTTCTATTAAATCACCTAACTCTCATTAGTCCAATTTAATCATTTTTTATTTGACTCACCCTCTCATTTTATTATCAAATTATGCAATCATAGAATTAAAACACAACAGATCCAATAAACACATAAACAATCATATTTCCATTAATTCAAGAATTAAATTTTGAAAGTGAGTTAAAACCATCTTTAACATTCTAGATCGTATCATCAACTGTTCAATCCAATTCTTTACAATAATAAAATTGAAATTAAACAGGAAATACAATCTAAATGGATGACGGGAGGCAATGATGTTAGTAAACCTCCTGATTAGGGAAGTACATCGAGTCAACTTCTTCTCCTCTTCTCTCTCCTTCTTCTCTTCCTCTATCTCTCGATGATTTCTCTGTAGGGTTTCTCAAGGTGGCTGATGAAAAAGCTTTTGTTTTCTACCTCTTTTTATTGTTCTTTAAATATCCTCTTATTTTCTAAGCAACCTTACGTCAGAACAACAAAAAGATCCAAAAAGATCGTGACCTGCATGCTACGATCGTGACCTGCATGCCACGAAAGGTCCAAAAAATCTCTCAAAACTTAATGTTCTTGAGTATCTACATGTCTGCCCAACACATGCCATGATCATAGCTCATATTTGAGCCTTCTGTCATGATTGTGGCATACAGGTCACGATTGTAGGCCATTTCTTGGGCTTCTATCACGATCGTGGCCTGATATGCCATAATTGTGGGCCATTCCCTAGGCTTTTATCATGATTGTAGCCTGATATGCCATGATCATGGGTCATTGTTTCGACCCAAATTGCTCTGAAACTCCTTCGTTCTTTAATATTGACCTTAAAACACCAAAAAACACATCAAGGTATCTCAAAAATATAATATTTAATCTCAAAGACTTGTACTAACCAATAAAACACTGAAAACATAAATAATTAACAAACTAACACAATTCTAACCTAATCACATACTAAATGATTGAATTAATGGCTAAACACATATTAAACTATGCACTAAAACACGGTACAATTTACAATTATCTTTGATTCCTCCTCTTGTTGTGGATGTGCCAAGCTCGAACTAGCTTGTCCCACTTTGTTCTTAACATGAGATTTTGTGCTAATATCTCAAAGTTTCATATTATGGGACTTCAAGATCTCAGCTCTAATCAAGTGACAACTGTTAAGGAACTCAGGAAAATCTACAGTTAGTCCATCATAATTAACACCAAAATAATTTGCAATAGCCATAACCAAGTACCCCATGCCTAGATTATTGCTTCTCTTTTTCATAGTGGCAAAAATAGTGATAAAGATGTGGGTGGAGGTGCAAAATTGGATGCTATGGTCCATGCACCACAATAGAAAAGTTCCTTCACTGAAAACTTGTTTTTCGCTTTTTTCAAACACTATTTGACACATGACCTTGTGTAACAACAAGTTTCTAGGACTAGAAATTATGTTATTATGTTCATTTTTAGCATCAAAATTCTCTAGCCCAGTCAATTCGGTCTAATAATATGTGGCACATAAGTCATTGTGCTAGTCCACTATGGTTGAATATGGGAATCCCCCTATTTTGCACAAACTCTCATAGTTTAACTCATACAATTGACCCCACAACCAAAACCATAGATACTTAGGGTTACTAAGCTCAAATTAGAAGGAAGTGAAGAATTATAGGGTGAGTTCTTCATAAACAACAAATTTAAAATTCATAAACTTTTCCCATTGAATTATGCTTCCTAAGTTTTCAACTTTTTCTCCCAATCCATTGTTTCTCCTATTTCAAAATTCAAATATCGAGGCACAACAAGTTTTTTCAAACTAAGGGTTTGGAACTGGTTACTTTCTTCTTTTAAGTAAATCGAAAAATGTGCTCCGTAATTTATTATCTGGTTTCTTTTTCTGCGGCCCGATACTTGAAATTTGCCCTTCAGTTGAGCATGCTTGCCTATTTTCTTAATTATCGGTCCCATTGGAATGAGAGGTGTGATTAATTTAGAGAGATAAAGACTTTTGTAGAGTGAAGGGAGAGGATTTGAGAGTTTGGTTGCTAGAGAGTGGTGTGGGTGAGAAAAATGAGGGTAAGTATGAATATATAGGTTCAGGAGGAGAAAGGAGCGGTCAAATTGGAAAAAAAGGAATGAAAATTGCATGTCCCATTCTACGCCCACCACGATCATAAAAGAAGGTTCAGAAATGGGTGACAATTGTGACACAGGTATTTTTCAGACTCCTTTCCTATTTTTGATTCTTTCCTTTGTGTCACTCCCGAGTTCCTTCCATACCTTATATTTGCACCATCAACTCATTTTTTTTACCTTCCACACCATTCCCATTCATTATGAAAAAGAAATAACTAATTCTAACATTCCAAAGAGAAATCTAACTACCAAACGTGTTCATTTATGGTCATTAGCTTAACCTTGCATCCTTGGAAGTGCTTTCAATTTTTCGAAAGGAAAGAATATACTTCCTCTTCCTACTCCACTGAGATACAGTTTGCAACGATATCTATTCACCTTAATGGTTTCTTTGTTTACATTTTCTAATTCAAGGGCTCCATAGGAACAACCTCAATCTCGAATTGTACAACAAAACTACATCTCCTACTTTGAATTCCTTCTGCTTAAGATGAGAGTCGTGTCATCTCTTCACCTTTTCCTTGTAAAGTTTTGCATTTTTGTACGTATTGCAACGAAACTCTTTGAGTTCATTTAATGGCAGAAGTCATCTCTCACCCTCTTACTTCCAATTAAAATTTGAAACCTTCATTGCCCAATATGCTTGATGCTCTAGTTCCACAGACAAATGACAAGCTTTACCATATACGAGTTAAAAGGGGGTCGTTTCGATCAGCATTTTAAAAGTGGTTCGATAAGCCCATAAAGAATCATCTAGCTTTAATAGCCAATCCTTCCTAGACCTATTCATCGTCTTTTGTAAAATTTGTTTCATTTCTTGGTTTATGACTTCCACTTGTCCTCTCTCTTGCGGTTGATAAGGAGTGCTAACTTAGTGGTGGACTACGTATCTTTTTAGGAAAGAATCAAAGATCTATTACAAAAATGTTTTTCCCTATCGCTTATTATCATTCTTGGCACTCCAGATCGGTTGAATAACTGTTTGATGAATTTCTGTACAACCTTCCCATCATTAGCTAGAGAAGCCACTGCTTTGACCCACTGAGAAACGTAGTCCACTACCACTAGAATGTATATGTTGCCCATAGAGGATGGGAAGGGACTTGTGAAGTCGATGCCCCACACATCAAGGACTTCGACTTCTAAAATGTTGGATAAAGGCATCTCACCTCTTTTAGAGATGTTGCCCACTCTTTGAAAGCGATCACGTTATGCCATGAAAGCTTGAACATCATTAAATAGCTGTGGCCAATAGTACCACACTTGAATACTTGAGCTACCATCTTGTTTGCTCCATAATGGCCAATACACCGTGCTTCATGAAATTGTATTAATATGTCCAACATCTTGTCCTCCAACACTCATTGTCTTATTAGCCTATCAACATAAGTCTTGTATAGGATCGGCTTGTCCCATAATTATCAAGTGCACTTTTGCAAGAATCATTTTTCTATTGATATGACAAGTTAAAAGGAATTTTACCACTAGCAACAAAATTTACGATATCTGAGAATCATGGTTCGCCATGCTATTGAGTAGCATCAGGGAATTTTTCATTAATATCATCATTTAGCTCGCATTTCCCTCCTTCCAAACGTGATAGGTGGTCTGCGACCACAGTCTCTACTCCCTTCTTATCTCTTACGTCTATATGAAACTCTTGTAAGAGTAGCACCCATCAATTATCCCAAAAGATATGACCAAAACTTGTCATATACATACACCACTGCGAGTAACTCCTTTTAGTGGTGGTGTAGATTCCTTGATGAACAAGTTTGTAAAGGGTCTTACGATTTATGAGAATCCTTAATAAAGCAACGATAGAACCTAACATGGCCTAGGAATGCCCACATGGCCTTAACGTTGATTGGAGGTGGGAGTTTCTCTATAACCTCCATTTTTGCTCTGTCTACTTCAAATCTTTGATGTGAAATTTTGTGTTCAATCACTATCCTCTCTTCTACCATAAAGTGGAACTTCTGCTAATTTAACACTAAATGTGATTCTTCATATCTTTGGAGTACATTATCCAAATTGGTTAGAAACTTATCAAAAGAGTCTCAATGGTAGAAAAATTTTCCATGAAAACTTCCATAATATCTTTAATCATTTTCAAAATGATAGACGTTATACACCCTTGAAATATAGCTAGGGCATTGTATAACACGAAAAGCATTTGTCTATATAAAGGTATCATAAGGACATGTGAACATGGTCTTTTCTTGGTCTTCAGGGTAGATAAATATCTGATTGTACCCTGAGTAACCATCTAAGAAGCAGTAGAATGAGTGAACCATCACTCTTTCTATCATTTGATCTATGAATGGGAGAGGGAATGTCCTTTTTATTCACTTTGTTGAGTTTGTGATATTCTATGCACACTCTCCATCCTATAACTGCTTTCATTGAAATTAATACTCCACTTTCACTTTCCATTATGGTCATTCCACCCTTCTTTGGTACATATTGTATCGAGATGGCCCATTCGCTATCAGTTATAGTGTAATAGTCAATTTCCTAACCTATTGATGGATTGGAGTAATAGTCATATGAATTGCAGTACGTTAGAAAGAATTGCTACATTTGGGATATGATTTCATTCACATGCATAACATGAGCATATAAATACACATAAATTTTGATTTAGGAAAATTGCACTTAATTGACATATTCCGAGGTATGAAAGGTTTAAAATAATTATGATTTGATTGTGTATTGCTTATGTCTTGAATTTTGGTTTGATGGGTTACAAATAATAAATTTAGAATTAATTGTTACAATTGGGAATTGATGAATTAAAATGTACATATAATATAGGAAAAATGACAAGTGGCAAGATAAGTTGACACATGAAAATTTGGAATTAATTGTTACAATTGGAAATTGATGAATTAAAATGTACATTTAGTATAGGAAAAATGACAAGTGGCAAGATAAGTTGACACATGAAAATTTAGGATGAACTATAAAATGAGTTTCATGTGGCATGGAAAATTAAGTGAAAAATGGCTTAGGAAATTAAGTGACAAATGGCCTAGCATAATTGTGACAAATGGTAGCTTATGGAGAGGACAAGTGACTTACTTGCATAGGTGACAAATGCCATTTTATAGTAGTGACACCTAGTACCTAATGAGTTAAGCTACTGTAGGGATAGTTTATGTTATGTTCATTCTTCTTCTTTCCTTTACTCTTACCACTGAAACACTCACACACCCTCATAGCTTTTGAATTTTGCTTCAATTTCATTCATAGTCACTTCAAGATCCATACAAAAATCTGCTCAAAGATAGCTATAATTTGTTATCATCATCTTGCCTTTGCTGAAGTCATTTTACTTCCATCTTGTGCTTAGATGATTTTGCATGCATGTAGAGCTAAGTTAGCTTGATCATTATGGTGGAACTCAAGCTAAATAAGTAAGTGAAATTCTGATCTATGTGGCATTTTGAAATATTTTATGATGACTAAATTGGGATGGAATGTATGTGGCGTTGATGATGATGTTGTGCTAGAATGTGATGGATGAATTGGTTACTTTTCTGTTTTGTTTTTAATGCATGAAAATAGTAGGTTATATACTATTAAATGGATGATTTAGGTTCAGATTTGAAGTATAAATGAAGGTGGATTCATGGTAAAGACAGGTGTTATTGAATTGTTCTTGAATCTAGAAAATAAGAGTTGTAGGTGTGATTGTAAAAAGTGACTGTTAATGACATGAGTTAACATAACTTTGTAAGCCTTAATGTAACCAATATGGAAGTTAAATTAACCTGAAATGAAGTAACCTTAAAGGACATGAAATCTGGAAATTTTTAGGTGTTAGTGATGTCTCTAAGCTTGTAAAATTCGTGAAGTATTGAAGGTAGTAAAGTTACACACATTAGTGATGTTGATGACAAATTCTG
>JAOQMP010000004.1:24041309-24055626 GCA_027563575.1 Erythroxylum pedicellare
TACTTTTCTAACAATCTCTTTGCTCTATCATCTTTATCGATTACACATACTTCTTATTTCAATCACAATGCATCATTTTTCCAATTCGAACCCAAAATTCAAAGCTATTTTCAATCTCTCAATCAGATTCACAATTTCTAAATCCTCAATTTGGGCTTGTTTAATCCTTCCATATGATACTAATCTTCAACTCCATAACAATTAGTACCTTAATCTGACCAAAATTCAACTTCACATTTTATTTTGTAGTTGATCTAGAAAGTTGTAACTAATTTTTTTCTAGGTTTCCAACAGTATATAGTACAAAAATTTTGGACCTCTGGATTGAAAGTTATGGTCTTTAGAAAGGGAAATGGTTAGGAGTATAAAGATGTATCATCTGAAAAGATGTATCGTCTGTGATGACATCACATCGTCTATAATGACTTCATTTTGTCTGTAAGGATGCATCATCTGTAAAGATGTATCGTTTGTAAAGACATATTGTCTGTGATGACGTCACATTGTCTGTGATGATGTCATTTCATTTGAAGATGCATCGTCTGTAAAGATGTATCATCTGTAAAGATATATCATCTGTGATGACATCATATTGACTGTGATAACGTCATATCGTCTATAGAGTTGTATCGTCTGTAAAGATGCTTTGTCTTAAGTTGACCTCGCATCATCTTAAGACTTTGTTTCGTCTTAAATTGACCCTACATTGTCTTAAGACTTTGCTTCGTCTTAAGTTGAATCCCGCATCGTCTTAAGTTGACCTGGAATCGTCTTATGACTTTGTTTTATCTTAAGTTGACTCAGGTTTCGTCTATCTTTTGTTTCATCTGCTTCGTTTCATCTCCTTTTTGACTCGGCTGCTTTGCTTCTTCTGCTTTTTCAATTCTTCTGCTTCGTTTACTTTGTTTCGTCTGCTTTGCTTTGTCTGCTTCGTTTCATCTACTTTTTCAATTCGTCTTCGTTTTTATTAGGTTTGTCTAATCCTATAATTTGATCCATTTTTGACCCTTTAGATGATTGAATTTGTCTTTAAAGCCTTCATAAAAGTTGTAGATCTTGAAGCCATCTTTTAGATAATCCAAAGAACACTTTGATTCGACATTTGTAGCGATAGTTATACAAACTTGGCCCAAGATAAGTTCAATATGTTTGAGGATAAAACTTTTGTTTGATTCTTTCAGCCATAACCTTGTAATCCGACCTGAAAATGAAGTGATTCTTGAACCGATAGTTTCTTAACACATTCTATCACTCCATAGAATTTGATAACATTTAGATTGACTTAAGAAAGATGAATTAAATCAAAGTAAGGGTATTGGTTGGAAGAGTACGAATGCGAGAAATTTAAGTATAGTGTACGAGGAATTTGCTTGTGATTTCTCAAAAATTATGATGTTGATGTTCGGCTATTGTGGGCACGCCATCTTATGGGTCGATGGGCTTTGTAATGTCTCCGAACGTTTGGGTTATGAAAATGGGATCCAACAGGATGTCAGTAGTAGAATATGAAATTCGGTTCAATGAGCAGATGGGTTTTGCTATTGCTTTAATCCCTACAGAAGAAGACAAAACGGACTTAATATGGAGACCAGAATAAGGTTGGCACTTTTAAACCTGAGTACTTTCACTGAGTTGAGAGTTGCTTCGATCAGAATTGAGCAGCTACTGAGAGAGAGATAAGCAAAGAATGGGAAAGGGTCCAGAATGAAGAGGTCGAGTGAGGGTCAGATTGGTTCGAGCAGAATATTCAGTAAGTGCCAGAACAGACCTTTCCGATCATTAACTAGATTAGGGCAGTCAGGATTCAGGCAGAGGGGTGGCTTTGTACAATCAGACAGTGGAAGAGGTAAAGTGTAAAGTCAGTGGCCCCCATGTAAGTATTGTGGGAAGAGGCACGGTGGGGAGTGCTAGAAACTGTATGGAGCTTGCCTTAAGTGCGGCTCTTTTGACCACCAGATTAGAGATTGTCTTGCTACTTTAGGAGCTCATTCTGGTATGAGTAGGAGATCTGGCAGTCATGCTATGGTTTAGTAGAGCCGAGTTAGTGGGTCCAGACAGAGGAGCCGTGGCAAGGGTAGTGTGAGCTTTGGGAGTTCTTTTGTCAGGACTTAGGTGCGGAGCAGCCAACCCTAGTCTTAAGCTAGAGTCTATGCGATGACTAGGTAGGAGGCCCAGGACTCTCTGGATGTCATTGCAGGTGCGCTATTTACGTATGCGATGAAGCGTTTGCATTGCTAGATCTAGGATCTACGTATTTTTTTATTGCACCGCATCTGGCATCTAGGATATATTGTGATAGAGAATAGTTAAAGTATGGATTAAAGTTTAGTACACCAATAGGTAGTACTACAGTGATAGGATAAGTTTGCAAAAGATGTTTAATTCAGATTGATCAAGTAGTATTAGAGGTAGACCTTATTATACTATAGCTGAGAGAGATAACATTATCTTAGGCATGGATTGGCTCACTGCTCATAGGGCTGTCATGAACTGCTATACTAAGGAGGTAGTACTAGAATCTCCTGGTCATCCGAGGGCAGTATTTAGAGGAATTAGTTAAGTAGTGCCAGCCAGGATGATATCATTCGTAAGTTCATTGAGGTTGATGCAAGGAGGATGTGATGCTTATCTGGACCATGTCATTGATACCGGAGCAGAGCAAAATGTGCAGGAAATTCCTATAGTCAAGGAATTCCTAGATGTGTTTCCCGCCGAGCTATCTGATTTACCTCTAGATCGGGAGATGGAATTTACTATTGACTTAGTTCCAGGTGCTACTCCTATATCTATCCTTCCATATAGGATGGCACCTAAGGAACTAAAGGAGTTGAAGGCACAGCTGCAGGAATTACTAGAAAAGGGTTTTATTAGACCCAGTGCTTCACCTTAGGGAGCTACAGTGTTGTTTGTAAAGAAGAAAGATGGGACTTTGAGATTATGTATCCATTATAGGCAACTAAATTAGGTGACAGTAAAGAATAAGTACCCGTTGCCTAGGATCAATGACTTACTTAATCAGTTGCAGGGAGCTCAAATATTTACCAAGTTGGATTTGAGATCAGGGTATTATTAGTTGAAGATAGCAGAGGCTGATGTACCTAAGAGTGTATTCAGGAGAAGGTATGGGCACTTCGAGCTTAGTGATACCGTTTAGGTTGACCAATGCCCTAGCAGCTTTCATGACTTTGATGAATAAGGTACTTCAACCCTACCTGGATCACTTTGTAATTGTGTTCATAGATGATATTTTAGTGTATTCAAAGAGCAGAGAAGAACATGCTGAGCATCTGAGAGTGATTCTACAGATCATGAGGGAAAAACAGTTGTATGCCAAATTCAATAAGTGTGAATTTTGGCTGTATCAAGTAGTGTTTTTGGGACATATAGTGACTAGACAAGGCATATAGGTAGATCTAAGGAAGATAGAGGCAGTGATGAATTAGGAAGCTATGAGGAATGTGTCTGAAATCCAAAGCTTCCTAGGTTTGGCTGGATATTACTAGAGGTTTGTCGAGGGGTTTCTCTAATCTTATCCCCTCTGAAAAAACTTCTGAGGAAGAATGTAGTGTTTAGATGGAATGAGGAATGTCATAAAAGCTTTAAGGAGCTTAAGCATCAGTTGACTACAACACCGGTGTTGACTATTCCATCAGGGACCAAAGGATATGTGGTATATAGTGATGCTTCACATCAAGGATTGGGATATGTATTGATGCAGTATGGCAAGGTGATCGCCTATACATTGAGACAACTAAGGATTCACAAGATTAATTATCTAGTGTATGATTTAGAGCTAGCTGTAGTTATTTTTGCCCTAAATATTTGGAGAAACTACTTGTATGGAGAGACCTTCTAGATTTATACAAATCATAAGAGTTTAAGGTATCTGCTGAGTCAGAAGGAGTTGAACTTGAGACAGAGGAGATGGATTGAGTTGCTAACGGATTATGATTGTACGATTGAGTACCACCTGGGGAAAGCAAATGTGGTGGCTGATGCTTTAGGCAGAAAGTCTAATACTAGTGTAGCTCAGATTCAATTATCGAGGTTATCGAGCTTAATTCAATTGAGAGCTTTGAATGTGAAATTGAATCTGGAACACGATGAAGCCTTGATTGCTACATTGAAACTTAGGCTGATGTTACATGATTGAATCAGAAGAGTACAGAGGAAAGATCTCGATATGGTGAAGCTTATAGAGAAAGTGAAGATGAATCCAAATTTCGAGTTTGAGTTGAGAGATGAGACTTTATGGTTGAAGTAGAGACTATGTGTGCCCAATGTGGAGGATCTGAGGAAGGAAATTCTTAAGGAGGCTTATATGGCCGCCTATGCTATGCATCCTGATACTACCAAGACGTATAACACGCTTAGGTAGCATTTCTTTATGAGATCATTGAGAGGAAAGGACCTTTGGCCTATAATTTAGCTTTATCGGATGAGATGTCTCAATTACATAATGTGTTTCATGTGAGTATGCTCTGAAGATGCCGATCGGATTTGACACATGTAATACCAACTTAAGAGATTGAGGTTGCTAGTAACTTAAGCTATATTGAAGAGCCGATCAAGATAGTGGGATCAAAGATTAAGCAATTGAGAAATCGAGTCATTTCATTGGTGAAAGTATTTTGGAGGAATCACGCAATTGAGGAAGCCATATGGGAAACGGGGGAGCATATAAGGAGACAATATCCCCATTTGTTCGAATAAGCAGGTAAGACTTTCGAGGATGAAATTTCTTTAAAGAGGGGAGAGTTGTAACATCCCGTTATCCATGTTGTAGCTATAATAGAATATATGAGAGATGATTGAGAGATTAGAAAATGCATTTCATGTTCATGCATATTATGACATGCACATACATGTGAATAGTAAAATTTTGTGCATGAAAATGTCTGTTCATGCATTCATTAACATTCTAGGTATAATTGTTTCTAAATGTGATTTCTATTGAGAGTTGTGGTTTTTATGTGTTGAAAACTGATTTGGAGAGTGTATTTGTTAACTTAGAATTTGAAATTTTTGGAGAATTTTCTAGAAATTGTTGGGTATTTTTGGATTAGGAAAATTGTCAAGTGGCAAAATTATGAATAAATTATAGTAGAAATTATTGTCCATTAGCAATGGAAATTTTGATGAATGACTTTAGGATTTATTTACAAGTGTCATTGAAAATTAGGGGACAATTGGAGTAGAAATTGAAATTGATTGGACTAGTAAAATGAAGGAATTTATTTTAATGCTATAGAAATTGGTGCAAGTGACACATGTCTTAAGTTAAAAAAACCCCCTTTTTTTTGTTCTCTCACGATGCTTCTCTCTGAAAAAGTTATTGGAGTTTTATTTTGGTTCCTTCTTCATCTTTGTAGTTTCTTTTCTTTCTCTTCTTCATAAGTTTTGATCCTTCCAACCTCTATTCACGTTGAACCTAGCCCACTCATCTTCCACTTGCTACTCTTCCACCTTAGTCTCTCTTTCATTCCCACTAAAAACACTAACCTTCCAACCCTCAAGATGGTGATGATCGTGGGTTATGTTAAAAGTTAGGTATTTTTTATTTTCTTGAAGAGTTTAAAGATTTGGTAGCTAAATCAAGTAATTCATGTTTTAATTTTATGGGCAATGTTAAATGGAGCATTTATGATCATAGTTAGAGGTTAATATATGAAATGGTGCTTTGTGTATGTATGTGTCATGGGTGATGAAGAGTTTGTGAATTTTTTTGCTTATACATATATTCTTGATGAGTAATGAGTTATAGAGATGTTTTAGAGGTTGAATGATCTTGAAAAAGAGTTTTATGTATGGTAGAATGTGGGTGAAGAAATGAACATATATATATTTATATATATTGATGTTTTGTTTCATATAAATGCTAAATAATTGGTTAGGAGTTATTTTATGGATGATTGATGTTGTATATGATGAGTAAGAAACTATGAGTTTTGCTACACATGTTTGTAAGATGAATTGGTTGTGAAAAGGATGTTTTAATGAGAATTAGGAGTTGATGAATAGGTACATGAACATATCTTATTTTTAGGTTAATGATCAAATTTAGATCATGGTTTGTTAATGGATGATATTGAGATGAAATGGAGTTGAAAATGGGGAGTAAATGAAGTAGAAAATGGGGATCTTTGTATAAGTTATGTTAGGTGTAAAATCTGGAAAGTTTGAAGATGATTGGCTGGAAAATATTCACTGAGTATGCTTCAGTTGTTTAGCAAAAACTTTTTTTCTAGTTATCCAAATAAGATGATTCTTCATTTGGATTAAACTAGAGACATATGGATATATTGTTTATGAAGAAGTCGAATTTAAATTCTATCTAGAAGAGTCTCAAAATCTGTCCTAAAGCTGAAAAACTGGGTATGCATATGTGAAAGTTCGTCGAGGTAAACTTGAAGCATTTAGCTAGGATTTCTTTTAGGTAAAGTTTGTCGAGGCCAACTCTAGGTTCCACCGAGGCGAACTTGTGAAAAATTCGTGAGAATTCCTCTTGGGAGGAGTTCGCCGTGTTTCGGTATTTTGGGCATATCCTAGTAAAATAGAGACATAGGGCTACAATTGATTTGAAGAAATCAAATTATGAATCGGACTCTAATAATTTCAATTTCTAGGTGGAAGTTGAGTATAGGGTGCTGTCTCAAAATAAAAGCAGTCCAAAAATATTTGGAGTATAACTTTCACACTACTGAACCAGATTGAATGATTTTGGTGTCATTAGAAACTTATGAGATATAAGGATAATTTTTAAAGAGAAAGTGTTCCCAAATTACTTCATTTTCATTGTCTAAATGATCAAGAATAGTAGACCCGAAAGTCAATTTTTGGGGAAAAATTTGGAATTTTGATCAGTGAGTTATGAATTGTGATTTTAATGGTTTTATTGGGATATAGACCATAAGTATACATGGTACTTATGTGAGTTGGTAATACAAATGTTTACATGATGAGAACAATAGATAGATACTTGGGATTGTCATGAGCATGCATTGTGCATCTTTCATATACATACATGTGCATTAATAAACAGTTATAAGTGTGCAAATTTTGATATGCATTTATTGTGTGATATAGAGGAGCAATTGGAACGTCAACATCCAAACGTTGCCAGAACTTCTAGGCATTAGCTTTAAGAGCGACCTTTGATTAACCTAGATGGTTCTACTCAATTATTTGTTGTGTTAGGTTATGTTTGAATTGCTTCATGAATGTGAATTGAATTGTGTTGATTTCTAGACAAAAGGTCCGATGATTGTGAAATATGAATGAGATATTGAAGTGCTACTTGCATGTGAATGTAACAAACTAACTGTTTCATGATATGATTGATTGAAAATGTGAAATGCATTCCATACATGAATGCCTGATCAGATAATGAGAGTTGTGACCAGAGTAGCCACTGAAAATGAGCTAAAAGCTCCAAAGTGTATAAAAGCCTAAGGCTCACTATGTAAAACAAGCCCTGTATCCCCAACGAATAAGGGACAGTTATAAACGATCTTAGAATTCACAACGGATATGAGACAGTTTAGACACTCGGTCACAACGACGTAATAATTAGAAAAGAGTCATATGAGCATTCATATGCATTTTATTAAGCATGTTAGACTATTTGAGATGCTAAATTGTCTACTCTTAAGTGTGAATGTGGTCTATGATGAATTATGCAAGGTTGTGAAATTATGTTATATGTACTGATGTGATGCATGAATTGAGTGAACCATCGATGATGGTTACCTCATTGAGTTCACAAAACTAATCTAAAATTCCATGTTGACTTTTCAGGACTAAGAGATGACTTTAGCTACTGAGAGATGTACAAGCAGTGTAGACTTGTACTTTTAAGGAAAAAAAAGAAATGGCTCAAAGGTCGATCAGCTGGGATTGGATTGGTTAGATAGATTTTACATATTTCCTCTTTCATGTAGCACTTTTGTATTATGTTTGGATTATGCACATATTTTGGATGATATTGTAAAAGTTACATTGTAAATTCGGTTTTTATTAAATGAAATGAGGAAAATTGGGTTTTAAAAATATGGTGACTTTCCTTATGATAATTATGAGAGAACAAAGATAGATGATGCCATGTTAAGTAAGTGATGTGATTGATTGTAACGCGCCATTATCGTAGGTCATGTATTGGAATGTCCTTGGGGCGTCCCGGTATGCATCTTAGGGTAAGGGGGTGCTACAACATAACCCTCCCCATACTTGAACAACACATTGACTTCAATATGAAAAGGAGGCAAACAAACACGCATGGTAAGAAGAAACATAACTCAAAGCAAAAACAAAAATAAAATAACGACTAAATTTAAAAAGAAAAGGGTTAGAAACAAAGCCTCATGGTGATGGAGGTGGGGATTGTGTCGGAGGTGGTAGTTGGACACCTTGAGCCTATTGTCTTATCTTGGAATTGTTTAAAGATAGTGAGAGAAGTAGTGATCTTAGATCAATTCAAATTACTAAAGTTTTATTGAAAGTTCAAAATATCTCTAACTAAACCTAAAAATTTTAATCGAATTACTAGACATGCTAATTTATGGTCATTAACTTGACCTTACATCCATGAAGGTGTCCTAATTGCTCGAAAAGAAGGAAATCACTTCATTGTCCTTGGGAATCACTCCTCTGGGATATAGCTTGCAACGATGCCTGTTGACCTTAAAAATTTCCTTGTTAGCATTTTCCAATTTGATGGCTCCATGATCAAAAACTTGAATGACCGTAAAAGGTCCACTCCATCGAGATTTTAACTTTCCTAGAAACAGCTTCAACCTTGAATTATATAGCAGAACTGCATCTACTATTTTAAATTCCTTTTGTTTAAGATGAGAATCATGTCATTTCTTTGCCTTTTCCTTTTAGAGTTTCGTGTTTTAGTATGCATTATAATAAAACTCTTCAAGTTCATCTAGTTGCAAAAGTTACTTTTCACTTGCTTGCTTCCAATCAAAATTTAATGCTTTTATTACCCAGTACGCCTGATGTTCTAGTTCGACCGATAAATGACAAGCTTTTCCGTATACAAGCCTATAAGGAGTTGTTCTAATAGGTGTTTTAAAAGCAATCCTATAAGTCTATAAGGCATCATCTAGCTTTATTGCCCAATCCTTCCTGGAGTTGTTTACTAATTTTTTTCCAAAATTCATTTCAGCTCCTGATTGACAACATCCACTAGGCCATTAGTCTTTAGATGGTAAAGTTTAGCAATATGGTGGTGCACTCCATATCTTTTTAAGAGGGCATTAACAGATCTGTTGCAAAAATGTGTACCTCCATCACTTATTATCATACGTAGAACTCTAAACCGAATGAATATCTGTTTGATAAACTTTTACACCTCTTTTCCATCATTGATTGGAGATACCACTGCATTAGCCCAACGTAAAACATAATCCACCCCCACCAAAATGTACATGTTTCTCATTGAAGATGGGAAAGGACTCATAAAGTTGATGGCCCATACTTCGAAGATTTCCACTTCTAAAATGTTGGATAAAGGTATCTTATCTCTTTTGGAGATGTTTCCTATTCTATGGCACTGATCACATTATGCCACGAAAGTTTGAGCATCCTTAAATAATTGTGGCCTATAAAATCCACCATCGAGTATCCGAGCTGCCATTTTGATAGCTCCATAATGTCCAGCATATTGACCTTCATGACATTGCTTCAATATGTCCAACATTTCCTCATCAAGAACACATCATCGCATTAACCCATCAGTGCATGCTCTGTATAAATTGGCTTATCCCATAAATTTTGGTTACAATCATATAGGAATCTTTTTCTTTGTTGGTTAGATAGATAAGAGGGAAGTTTCCTTTTTCTCTCTCACTTCCATATCAAATTCTTCTAAAATTTACACCCATCGAATAAGCCTTGGTTTTACATCCTTTTTGTTGAAAAGGTATTTTAACTCCGTATGATCGGTGAATACGATTACCTTTGATCCCAAAAGGTATTGTCAAAATTTATCACATGCATACACTACTGCGAGTAATTCCTTCTCTATGGTAGTGTTATTAAGTTGAGGTCCTGCAAGGGTTGCTAGTATAGTAGATCGCATGCAACCTTTTATCTTTCCTTTAGCCCAATACACAACCTATAGCTTGCATCATACATAACCTCAAATGGAAGTGTCCAATGGTGATAGAATTGGTGCAAATATTAATGACTCTTTTAGTTTGTTGAAGGTAGATATACACTTGTCATCAAACAGAAAAGGCACATCCTTAACTAATAAGTTTGTCAAAGGTCTTGCAATTTGCGAGAAGTTTTTAATAAATCGATAATAAAATCCTACATGACCTAAAAATCCTGGCACACCTTTTACATTACTTAGCGGTGGAAGTTTCTTTATAACTTCTATCTTTGCTCTGTCTACTTCAATCCTTGATGAGAGATTTTATGCCTAGCACTATCCCCTCTTGCACCATAAAATGACATTTCTCCTAATTCAGCACCAAGTGTGATTCTTTACATCTTTGAAGAACTTTGTCCAAATTGGTTAAACACATTTTGAAAGAGTCTCCAAAAATTGAAAAATCATCCATGAACACCTCCATTATATCTTCGATCATGTCGGCAAAGATAAACATCATACATCTTTGAAATGTAGTCGGGGCATTGCATAGTCCAAAAGGCATTCGTCCATATGTGAAAGTACTATAAGGGCAGGCAAATGTGGTCTTTTCTTGATCATTAGGGTATATGAAGATTTGATTGTATCCTAAATATCCATCTAAGAAGCAATAAAACGAATGACCACCCAACCTTTCTATCATTTGGTCTATGAACGGGAGAGGAAAATGATCTTTCTTAGTTACTGAGTTAAGTTTGCGATAGTTTATGCACGCTCTCCATCTTGTGACAGTCCTTGTTGAAATTACTGCTTCACTCTTACTTTTTATTACCGTCATTCCACCATTTTTAGGTACACATTGAACTGTACTAACCCATTCACTATCAAAGATGGGATAAATTATCCTTACATCTAAAAGTTTGACTTTTTCTTTCTTGAACACCTCTTTTATGTTAGGGTTCAACCTCCTTTGATGCTCCCTTACCATTCTACATCCTTCCTTGAGGTTTATTCGGTGCATGCAAACATTTGAGCTTATACCTCAAATATCATAAATTTGCCCTTTGATGTCTTTCATTCGCTTTCTCACAATTGCTACCACCTTACTTTCTTATTTCTCATTCAATTGATTTGAGATGATTATCAGTAATGTTTGAATTTCACCTAGAAAGGTGTATCTAACATGTGCAGGTCTTAGCTCTAATATGGGTGATTTTTCTGTGGATGATGGTATGAGTGCTGTAGTTCGGACTAATTTATCTCGATGCAATTGAATAACCAACTCCTCCTTCTCATCATCTCCTTTAGACTCAAGCTTCTCATATTCATTATTTGTCTCTATTACCACTGACTATACTTTAACAATGCAGCTCACAACTTTTTCTTGCAACTTTAGATCCATAATTTCAACCTTCATGCACGTGCTGCTTGTTACTGGGTTTTTAAATCCTTATTCATATTGAATTCGATATGATCTTTTCTTATTTAAAGTGTTAATTTCCCTTCGTGAACATCAATTATGTATTCATAAACGATCGACCAAGGATCAGTGAATAGTTCTTATCTTCTTCAAAATCGAGAACCACAAAATCTATAGGAATAATGAACTTGTCCACTTGCATAAGAACGTATTACGCTATTCTAAATGGTCTTTTAATAGACTGATTAACTAATTGAATTAACATCAATGTTGGCTTAACCTCACCCTACCCCAAGTTCTTGAATATTGGCGAAGGAATAAGATTAATACTTGCTCCTAAGTCGTTTATGCACTTTATGAATTCAAATTCACCAATCACACAGGGTATTGTGAAACTCCCTAGATCCTTTAATTTAGATATCATCTAGCTAGTGACTATGGAATTGCAGGTGCCAGTTAGAGCTACTATTTGATTATCTTCCCAAGTATTCTTCTTTGATAATATGTCCTTCAAAAATTTTGCATATTTAGGCATATGTTCCAAAGCCTCTACAAATGAGAGATTTAACTGTAATGTCTTTAATTTCTCAACGAATTTTGCAAATTTCACATCCAGCTTCATCTTTTGTAATCGTTGAGGGAAATGAATCTAGGATGGATATGGTGAAGGAGCGACATAAGGAGGGTATTCACTTATGTTCACTTCTTTTTCCTTTTCTTGATCTTTCTCAATAGGAGGTACGGGCTCCTCTATTGTCTTTGTGGTATTTCAAGTTCCTTCCTACTTCGAAGTGTGATAGCCTTCAATTTCTCCCTTGGGTTTGTTCCCGAAGTGTTAGTAAGAATTCCCTTAATTCACATAAAGAAAGCATTTAACAATTGGTTTAACTGGATCTCTAGATTATAAATTGAAAAGGCATGGTTCTTTGTTACTTGTTCAAATCTACCTTCTTAATTCTTTTGTACATCATCTAAGGTTCCAAGCTTGTCTAAAATTTTATCCAACTCGGATTCTATTGAGCTTGATTTATCTTATTGGAAGCTTGGTTGTCCTTGAAGTCTAAACTATCCTCTAGCATTGTTCATCCACAAGAAGTTACGCTGATAGTTCTACTAGGGTTGTATGTGTTAAAGTAAGGATTGTTTCCCTCTCCTCATCTATATTGAGCTCCCATATAATTAACTTGCTCAAGATCGCTTTCCTTCATCAAGAAATAGTCCACCGTACCATGGTCCATCTGTCCATAGAGTTCACACTTTAGTTGTATGACTTTTACTGAAGCTTAAAACGAAGTCTTTATTTTGTTAAGCTGTCGAGTTAAGTTGTCAATTTTAGCTTGCATCTCCATCATTTGATCAACAACTACAATTCCTTTTTATTCTCGAAAAGTAGTGGTTTGTCTACTTTGCTCGTTCGTCTATAGGCAGTTATTACTGTCCATCTCGTCTATCAACTCTTATGCTTCATCTACCGTCTTTCTCATCAGTGATCCTCCTGAAGCTGTGTCAATCGTGCCTCTCGTATGTGGGGTTACTCCATTATAGAATGTTTGCAACAAGAATTCCTTAGGTAATTTATGATGTGGGCATTTCTGTTGCAAATACTTGTATCTTTCCCATGCTTCATAGATCGATTCCAAATCACTTTGCTGGAAGTTGATAATCTCCTTAATAATCTTTGTGGTCTTAGTAAAGGGAAAATATTTGTCTAAAAAGGCACGAATTAGTTGATCCCAAGTGGTGACATTAGCTGGCTTGAGAGAATGATACCAAACTTTTGCTCTATCTCTTAAGGTAAAAGGAAAGAGCCTAATTCTTACCACCTCCTCCGACATTTGATGATACTAAAAGGTATTACAGATTTTAAGGAAGTTCACTACATGTGCATTGGGATCTTCATTTATTAGTCCATAGAATTGCATGTTTTGTTGAAACATGTTTAGGAGTGTTGGTATAATTTCGAAAGAGATTGCTTGTAAGGGTGGCCTAGCTACTCCTTGGTTAGTTGTATTGAACCCTGGTCTCATAAAATCCATAAGGGTCCTTTGTTGACATCCTTAGTTCGCTCCGTGGTCCAAATCTTGTTGAAATTCCTCGACCATTGTTGCTTTCGCAATTTTTTCTTCTTCTTCACGCTGAGCTTTCCTAATTTATCATTCTAATCGAGTGATATCTAATTCTAAGGTTTCAGTTGCACGACTCAAACTTCTTGTGACTCTTATGTTCATATAAGAGCACTATTTCAGAAATAGAAAGAAACGAAAATAAATAAATAAATAAATATAACTAACGCCTTAATTTAAAGAATTAAACTAATCGCCTCCCCGGTAACGGCACAAGAAACTTGATTGGGTGTTTGATGTGTGTAAGTTTTAATAAATAACCTCGATAATCTACAAGTGCACGATTTGTTAGCGTAATACTTAAGATGTCGATCTGTAACATCCCACTACTATAGAATATATACCCAAACATCCAGAGGACATTCAAGAATATATCCTATGACAATGGTATGTTAGAGCAAACATAATCTCTTAAATGGCATCATTAAGAATACACAATACTTGAAATCTCAACACTTCATTTCATTCATTCACAAAAGCTTACATTGTAGTCATTAAAATAAATATGTACATTATCAAACGTGAGAAAGTTTACAATCCTTTATATAAAAGTTCTATATGTCAAAGAAACTACAAAATACAATCTATAACTCCTTTGATGTTAGCTGACAGACCGTTGATCCATATCTTAATCCAAAATGTTCCTCCAAAAAATCTTAGGAACTAGGTCTT
>JAOQMP010000004.1:24076357-24100151 GCA_027563575.1 Erythroxylum pedicellare
TCCCGGTGTATACCCTGCGGTAAGGGGGCGCTATATTAACCCTCCATGGGTGTCTTGAAAGAGTGAGTTTTCTGCCCTTCACGAAGTCCCAAGTTAATTCACCTTCTTTTTTTCCATCAAAATGTTCTATTTATGGTAAAAATTAGGTTTTCATATACATATATGGTTTGATACATGACCATGTTTCAATCCTCATAAGTCAAAAAATGTGAAACTCGTGAAGATACACAGTTGGATACACAGTCGTGTATCCAAACATGTAAGTCTAAAACTATCTTTCAAATGTTTACACGATCATATAAGTATATACACAACCCTGTATCTCCCAGATTAAGCTGAAATGTTGTTTTACTTGTGAACTCTTGCCTAATTCTCACCCCAATTGATCTCCTTCTTGTTCCAAAATCAACATTGAGTTTGACATCAAAATGTTAACTTAAAGAAGGTGCTTTTAACCAATTTTAGTTCTTGTGCTCCAAACGTGTACCTAATATCAAATATGAACTAAAATGAGTATCTTAAACATTTCACAACAACAATCACTTAAGTGTTATGGAGTAAATGCATAAACAATTAAGCGTACATCAATTTACGAAACTATATGCATGTAAATCACAACATTTTATTGGTCAACTCACTTTTAAAATAACATAAAAACATTAAACCAAAAAAGAGGCAACCTATTTTTAAAAGATTGGATTCTGATACCAACACTGACAAGCCCCTATCTTGTGTAACAACTAGGCGGCCTGCCTAGCAACCCATGGTGACCTTCTAGTCAATATATAATCCAACTAGAAAGTTCTATTGGAGATAAGCCTATTGCCCTTTTTATCATAAAGTTTTAGCTTAACATAAAAAGATATAAGTAGGGGATTTTTTATTTTATTTTTCTAAACCATTTTATGAAAATTTTCGTCAATATAGCGGCTACATTTAGGCATTCCCAAAATTTTCAAAGTATCTATAAAAGTTCCAAAAACTTTTATATTCATATCGAAATCCCTAATACAAATTTTGGAGTTCAAGTCCACTCACAAGCAATCTCAACAGTCACTTTAATGAACTTTAAAAGCTAAAACTTATTCATGCTTTTAACTTTAAAAAATGCATATACTTGTGTTCTTTACACAAAATACATTCCAAAACATATTCATGAATATGCAAATGTTCCCAAAAACCTTTAAAAGGCAAAAATGCCTACACATTAACACGTGACGAAGCTAACTACTCATGAGGTGGAGTCCCTACTACTAAAGCCCTTAAACGTGCACTGGGAGGTTTTATTTTGAAAAAAGAAAGTAGAGTGTGAGCTAAACGAGCTCAATAAGTGTTAAATTTTCAATGGAAACCATAATTAACAATTTAAACCTCCCTGAGCTAAACGAGCTCAATAAGTGTTAAATTTTCAATGGAAACCATAATTAACAATTTAAACCTCCCTAAAATAAATTCATTTCATTTCTTATGATACAATACCAATACAAAACATATATGCTTTCTAAAATCAAATTTCTCAAGTTACTTTTAAAGCAAGTTGTGGCAACATCATTATTGTCATGAACTCTCTTACATGACATAATCGACCACTAACTTCTTTTCTATATGGTACCTTAGGCATAAATTCAAGGAGTTGGTTTTGCATCGTTTACCCACGATTAGTTAACCACTAGTTACAAAGCTAATTCTACATTCTTACCCCACCAGGTCAATCACCATACATCTATAGTTATGGAGCTGGTTTTGTATCGCTTACCCGCAACTGGTTAACCACTAGTTACTAAACTAGTTCTACAATGCTTACCCACACTAGATTAACTACTATATACTAATAGTTACGAAGCCGGTTCTACATCGCTTACCTATAACTAATTAACCACTAGTTATGGAGTTAGTTCTACATCGCTTACCCATACTAGGCTAACTGCTATACATCTATATAATAACATGTATAAACCTAGCAGTGTACCATAGTCTAAAAACTCATTTACTTTTCATTAACCATTAACATAATTTCAATATAAATTCAAATTGTATGAAATTCAACCTTCAAACTTCAATTCATATATTGCTAAAACATACACTTATACTAGCAATATTCACTTATAATGTATCATTCACATAAAACTCATAATCATACCATATAAGGTTCCATGTAATCAATTCTTTTACAAAGAATTTATTCACAGAGTTTTTCAAACTTATTGACAAACACACTCACGCATTATATACGTCTCCTTTACCTACAAAAATCTCACTTCGTTTTGGCATTTATTTCCAAATTTGAAAATAAAGCATTAAAACTATATATTTGGTTTAATGGAATTCGAGATTAGTATTTAATCATGTAATATGTATACTAATCGTATTTCTAGTTACTTCCGTAAGCTAACCTATTGTTATCCGTTTCAAAGTCTAACTTCGAAAATTATTTAAATACCGTCTTCACCTATCTAACTTATCAATTTCTTCAAAACACTACCTCACTCAATTAATTTACCATAACCATAAACAAACTTCAACAAGTCACACCAACAACTACATTTCTTCTTAAGGCCAAATTGTCCTCACTACACATATATATATATCAACATTTCATTTTCTTTCCAATTTTTCAACACAATTCACCTAAGATCCATGCCAAGTATCTTCCAAACACATTATAAATCATTTCAACTTCACACTTTCCATAGACACTCCATATACTAATTTTTCCAAATAATAACACAACACTTCATTTAATAATTCCAATGTCACAAATACACTTAATGACCATCAATAATCACATTCACTTGGTCATTACATCATAACCTTACTTTTATACCAAAAATTCCCTTAAGGTTAAACTTAACATATTTTACATCAAACTTTTCCTAAACAATTCTTTTTCATTTCTTTATTTCATTAGCATACATCATGAAACATCACAATAAAATTTCTGGGTCAAATCACACTAAAATCCCTAGCCATGTTCGATCCTCTCATTCTTGATTTCTTGATTTACTTTCTTGTTTTCAGCCCTTAAATGCTTCTAATCTCATTATTTACTCCATGGCAAGTCAAAAATTACCATTGCACATCTATCCCACTCAATAGAAATTTAAACTAAGAAAAACTTACTACTTTTCCTTCAATCTTTTGGGTAATTGTTGAGCATCTTTACTTGATCAAGATCTCTTCAAATCTCCGTCAAAACCCATCAAAAATAGCAGCCCTCTTCTTCCTCTTCTCATTGGTCGTAAGTCACCCTTACTTGCTCTCTTCTCTTTTTTTTTCCCTCTTATGGTTATGTTAAAGAATGAAGCAACTTTGTTTTATTTTTTTGCTTTTTATACTCCCCATTAATGCTACACATGCCACACTCTAATTGGTCCACTTTAATGACTCATTAACCCACTAACTTTTATACAAAAAGACCAAATTTTCCTTCAATGAATTTAATTCACTAACTAACCGAATTAAGTTCTAAAAATATTCTGCAACCTTCTTATTATCAAGTTGACCATGAAATACTCTAATTAGGGCCAATACTTATTGACTGGATGCTTTAAAAAATTTGAATGGGTTTAAAATTATCAATACCCATTATTTTTCCAAAAATGACATTTTAGTCTTAAACTTTTGAAACTCCCAAAATCCATCTGATCAGACTTATTTTCGATCCATTTTAGTATCATTAAACTCTAATACTTATTTCGGATATTTTTCAATATTTGGGGGTTGCATCCCCTAAAATCACTATTCACTCAGATTCACTATTCACCTAAAAATACTATTCATTGAAAATAAAATTTTATATTCAATGAAAGGAAAGGTTTGAGGTTTTACAATTTGAATGGAGAGACAACAAGGCCAACTTCGAATTATCCGAATATAGCAATATAGAGTTCTAAAAATTCTTTGACCATAGTTGGTTGATTAATTCCATAGAACCTACAATCAAAAAACCTCATATGTTTCTTCCAACGTCTAAATATGTATAAGATGCAGTTTGAGAGATGAGTTCTAATTTTGAAAGTTCTTCTCAAATTTTTGAACAAAAATGAAGCTATGGACGGCTAAACAAGGAGACCATGGCGTTACATTATTTTATAACAAACTTGTAACTTTGTGACAGGAATTGGACCTATGTTATGAAGATGATTGGGATTGTCTGAATAACAATGTTAGACGTAAAAGGAGGAAAATGATAAATTTTATGTTTTTCTTGTAGGGTTGAATAAAGAATTGGACGAAGTCAAAGGCCAAATTTTAGGAAGAAAGCCTTTACCCTCTATTAAAGAGGTTATCTTATAAGTAAGGAGAGAGGAGATAGGGTGGAGAGTGACGATTGGCAACACCAATTTAGAGGCTGAAGGTTCTGCACTCATGTCAAAAGGAATAGAGGCTTAGGGAGAGAGAAAAAACAACAAAAAAAAGTGGTGTAATCACTGTAAAAGTGATTCACACACCTAAGAAACAAGCTGGAAAATTCATGGGAAGTTGAAAAGTTGGAAGAAAAACAATTCGGAGATAATCATACCTCCCAAGCCAACACTATTGAATCCGGACCTGAAATTTCTCTAGTCCAAATCCTACCTATTCTTTAGTTCAAAAAGGTAATTATCTAGTTGTCTCTTATTTCAGTGTCGATTCAGATCATTCTTGGATAATTGGTTATGGGGAATAGATTATATAACTAGATCCTCTAAATTTTTTTCTTCCTATAGTCGTTGTGTAGGAAATTAAAGACTAAAAATAGTGGATGGTTCAAACTCAGCAGTGGATAGGAAAGGATCAATTGTTCTTTCCCCTGATCTTACACTACACAATGTTCTTCAGGTTCCTGAATTGTCCTACAACTTGTTGTTAGTCAGTGCAATAATTATTGACCAAAATTGTCAAGCTAATTTTTCTTCATGTGATTGTCAATACCAAGATTTGAATATAAGGAAGATGATTGGCAATGTTAAACAAGATGGAGGTCTCTATTTCTTCTAAAATGGATGACTTAAATAGGCAATCCCAGAGAACTTGTCTTAATTCTATTTCAATACTTTGTGAGAATAAAATAATATTATGGCATTTTAGAATTAGACACCTGATTTTTCATTATATGAGGCATTTATTTCCAAATTTTTTTCTACAAATAAAGATTTATCTTCATTTCAGTTTGAAATTTGTCAAATTGCTAAACATCTTTGAAAATCTTTCCCAGCACAATCTCACAAGGCCGCAAAACCCTTTGCTATAATCTATAGAGATATTTGTGGATGTTTGAGAATAAAAAATTAACTAGAAAAAGATTATTCATAACTTTTATTGATGACCACACTAGAATCACTTGGTTATTTTTACTCAATGAGAAGTTAAATGTTGAGAGGGTGTTTCAAAACTTTTTTGACATGATCCAAACACATTTTCAAACTAGAATTCATGTTTTTAGAAGCAATATGGAAAATAATACTTTAACAAGGTTTTAAGGAATTTTTTTGTTAAAAAAGGTATTATTCATCAAAGCTCATACACTGACACCCCATAACAAAATGGAATAGCAAAAAGAAAAAAATGCATATTTATTAGAAATTACAAGATCTTTGATGTTTTCAATTAATACTCCTAAGTACTTATAGGGGGAGGCTATCCTAACAGCTACATATTTGATCAATAAGATCCCTTCGAAAGCTTTAAAATTTCAAACACATGTTAATTGTTTTAATAAATGTTTTATTTCGTCTTAATTATCACATGATCTCCCTTTTAAAGTGTTTGGGTGTACTAAATTTATTCATATTCATGAAAATAACTGGGGAAAACTTGATCCTATAACACAAAATTGTGTTTTGTTGGTTATCCTTCCACTCAAAAAGGGTACAAGTTCTCTAATCCAATAACCAAAAGGTTTTTTATTTCCTTAGATGTCACCTTTTTTAAAGATAAACCTTTTTTCTCTCACCACATCTTTAGGGGACGACACGTAGTGAAGATTCATTTTTTTATATTTATGACAATGATGTGGTTATTTTCTATAATCCTGATTCAATTACTGATGGTGTCTCAGATAATGAAAATAAGGATTCATCTTCAATGCCTTTACAAATTCAATATCGAGAAAAGAATTGAATGTGTGTAAGACAAGATGGAAATCATTTGAAAGGGAAAGTCTTTTTGAGAAAATCCAAAACACAAACAACTTGCAACATGGTCAAAAGTCTAACCCAAAAACAAATCCAAAAATTAGAGACGAACTAGGTAAATCTTAGTTTTAATCTATTTCTATTAAATCAGTGTCACATGGACCAATGTCTAATGTAGAGTCAAATGAAACCTTAGATTTACCCATTACTTTTAGGAAACATTCTAAAACTGGTACCAAACATCCTTTGTATAACTTCTTATCATATCAAAGTCTATCTCCATCATTTCAAGCATTTACGTATAAGTTATCCAATTTTTCCATTCCTAATAATATACAAGAGGCTCTAAATATTATTGAGTGGAGGGATGCAATCTTGGAGGAGATGAGAGCTTTGGGGAAAGAATAGAATGTGGGAGGAAGATGATCTTTCGAGAGCAAAAACACTAGTCAGATGTAAATGGGTGTTCACCGTAAAGTACAATTATGATGGATCACTTGAAAGATGTAAGACTCGTCTTGTTGCTACGGGGTTTACTCAAACCCACGGCATGGATTATTTAGAAACTTTTTCACTTGTTGCTAAGTTAAATACTGTAAGAGTGTTGCTTTCTATTATAGTTAATCTAGATTAGACTCTACATCAATTAGATGTGAAAAATTCCCTCCCAAATGGAGATTTAGAAGAAGAGGTGTATATGGAGCCTCCCCTAGGATTTAGTGAAATCTTCGAAAAAAGACTATACAAACTAAAAAAAATTATATGGGCTAAAGCAGTCACCAAGGGCCTGGTTTGAAAGATTTTCAAGATTTGTTAAGTCTCAAGGTTTCTTACAGGGGCAACGTTATCATACTCTATTCATAAAAACTTCTGTAAAAGGAAGGACTGCGATTATAATTGGGTATGTAGACGACATTATTCTTACTGATGATGATTTTGAGGACATTGAAATTCTTAAAAAGAATTTTTCAAAGGAGTTTGAAATCAAAGAGCTGGGGCATGTTGGATACTTCATGGGGATGGAAATTGCTAGATCTAAGAAGCACATAGTAGTCATCCGATGAAAGTATATCCTGGACCTTCTAGAAGAAATTGGGATGAATGGATGTGTTTCAGATACTCCTATAGAATTCAACTCAAAGTTGGGTAAAGTTAAAGAAAGAGTTTCATTAGATACAGGTAAATATCAACGACTAGTAACAAAGCTAATCTACTTATCTCACACCAGACCAGATATTTCCTTTGTTTTCAGTGTAATAAGCATGTTTATGCATACTCCCTATAAAGAACACTAGGAGGCAGTATACAAAATCTTAAGATACTTAAAGGTAACTCTAGGGAAAGAATTATTCTTCAAGAAAAGTGATCAAAGAAGATTTGAAATCTACACTGATGCAAACTTGGCAGGGGCTCTTACTGACAAAAGATCAACTTCTAGGTATTTCACACATTTGTGGGGAAATCTAGTAATCTGAAAGAAAAAAAAATGTGGTAGCTAGAAGTATTGTGGAGGTAAAGTATAGGACAATGGCTCAAGGAATTTGTGAAATAATTTGGCTTAAAAGAGTAATGAAAGAACTTAAGAAACTAGTGGAGTAGCTAATGAAGTTTTATTATGATAGCAGAGCAACTATCAATATTGTCAACAATCCAGTTCAACATGATCGCACGAAGCATGTGGAGATTGACGGACATTTTATGAAAGAAAAACTTAAAAGTTGACTCATTTGCATACCATTTATACCTACAACACAACAAATTGTTGATGTCTTCACCAAAGGGGCTAGAAGGATAAAATTTTGAGTTCTTTGCAAGTGAGTTTAGTGTGATCAATATCTATGCACCAACTCAAGGGAGAGTGTTGATATTATAGAAATAATCAATTGAGTATCTTTAGAGATAATTAGTTGATATTCTATTAATTAGTTGAGATTGTATCATTTAGAGAATAAATAGATTCTTCGTAATTTAAGAAGGTAATTAGAATTTTATTGTCCTATATAAATTCCTTATACTATTCACACAAAAATTAAGAAAGAATTACTTTATCTTCTTTCTTCATATATACTACAAAGGAATTTCATGAAGGTAAGGTAGTAAAAAAAAAAAAAAGCTCAAAATATTACCTGAAAGAGTATAAAAAAAAATTAAGCCCAACAACCTAGAAATTGTTCTGTTCCTTCCATAGAAATAAACAGCACAGGTTGTACAAAGATTTTTAGGAGCTGATGGATTTTATACTAGTTTAAACGTGTTTTTAAAGTGGCGGATGGGAGTGGACGGGCTGTTGAACTCGAGCGGATTAACTTCATTTCTTGAGTTTCGCGTGGGCGTGGAACAGCTGTTTCTATAACAAATCCGTCAACTTTTTAAGAAGGGGGGGGGGTTTGGTGACAAATTTTTAAGAATTTTGAAACACATGGGCTTATTCTGAAATGGGGCAAACTAAGTGCTACCGTTTATTTAGATTATAAGGTACAACAGGAGTCCATAATTAAATGTTGATGCATCACAACCCCCCACCAGCCACCACCGGTTATTTCTCAAGTTGTGAACTACAGGTTGAATTGTAATCAATGGCAATCCTTAAATTACAAAAAGAAAAGAGCTTTTGGTTAATGCTGTGGGAAGTTGGGTCTAAAGTTGGAGATAGTTGAGGTTACCGTGAGATTTGAGCTTAGATCATTGCGAACATTAAATAAGATTAGCAACAACAGTTAAAACACAAAAGTTACATTTTGGTCACTAGAACACTCCGGCTGTGTTGGACTGCCATATTGTAGCTCTAGTAGTTGCAACACTTAGTCAAAAGCGCAAAATCATGTAGCCGACGATTATAAAAATGTGCTTTCTGGATTTTCAACAGAGAGCAGTGCTGCTGTCATATAATAATATTCAAACAGTTTTGGTCCTATTAATACTAGCAGAATTAAGGTATTTTGATAAACTAGTGGAGCAGCGAGATGCACATAGGAAGCACAGGTTATTGTTCCGTTCTTCAAAAGGCACTTCTCAACATGATGCATATGTGCCTGACGAAGATGCATTGGATAGTCTTTTCAGAAAGGACGCAACATCTTCTGATGATCCCAGCAAATACCGTGCATTCGTACAGGTTCTTCCAACAGCACACGAGAAGTAATTATCTCCCTTGAGATCAAGCACATTGAAAGATGTCTTTTCTGGTGAGGATGATGGTTTTCTCCCACTTCTGCAGTTATGATTATTTGTCTTCGTCTCAGTATTTGGTAGAGGACGTTGTGACTTACTCTGGGATGATTTTGACCCAGTCCTACCAACCGGAAGCTTCAAAGGTCTTCTTTCCCCAGGTAACTTCAGTCCATCTGTTTGTTTGGTTCTTATTATCCCAAAGCCATCAGAAGGAAGCTCTGGCTCAAAAAATGTATATATATCTTCATCCTGAAGAAGTAAAGAAAACCTATTAGAATCTATGACAAAGTGAGACGCCAACAATTGAAGGGATAAGATAGGATCTGTGACGGTGAGATGTCAATAATTGAAGGGATAATATATCAAGCCTAAGGGAGCACATGTTTGTATCTTTTATGTGATTGTCAAATAACTTGAAGATGGTGCAATGTTCACAAACAATTAAAACTCTTTAAGCTTAATTGGGATTTGCCAACAAAGTGAATTCCAGTAGAAACATGTGTACTCTATTTGGGAAGCAAATATGGTCGCACTGCTGTTGCTTGATTTTGGGTTATTCAGGCAACTACAAATGATTGAACATTATTTTTTCTTGCAAATATTACTATTGTCCCAATGTAAGGTCTATTGATATTTTATTCTAACTGGCAATAATTCAATGAATCTTGGAACATAGTCCACAAAAGCCTACAAATTACCTTTCATAGATCATTGCAGTTGATAAATCAAGCAAGTTGAAAAGAGCTAAATTGCTATGAAGTATGTTTCAGGTTACCTTTCCCAGAAAATGTCCAATACAAAGGACGTAATCAATTGGTGTGGTCATGGATTTGCTGTGAACTATCTCCCCAAGGATTCTATCAATAAAAGCACCCTGAATAGACAAGGACCTATTAAAAATAGATAAGAACCAAAAAAAAAAAAAATCTACAATTTCAAGTTTGCCATGAGCTTTGAAATAGAAAATAACTAGTTACCTTTGTAACACCAACTGCTCGAACTTCAACTGAACGGCTACCTTGTACCACATCAACAGATGCATTAGATATTGGACCTGTCCAGAGATGCTGCAGCATATCTCTTGCTTGAAGTCTTCCAAATTCAACATCTACAGCAGCAAAAAGATGTAAACAACCACAAATGGAAAGACAACCTCAGTTGACACTATAAAACCATGTACTAGCCTAAATACCAGAAGAAACAGCACCTGCATATTTGTAGTTCCACACAAGTGAAGTTTCACGCTGCTCAAAATGTGATCGGGGAGTCCTCTCTGTAAAATACTCAAAAACATGCTGAAAACACGAGCCAAAGAGGCATATGATTCTTTAGTAGATAGTGATCAGCAATTGCAAAATCCAAACTCAACACAAGTAACTTCAGCACCTTCACACTGTCCACCCATTCCAGATTTGAGTGGTCTGGCATTGTTGTCATCCATGTTCCGATTGTATTGCGTAAAAACATTCCATGTTCAGCTGCCAACCACATTTCATAATCCCCAAAGTTCTGCGGATGAGAAAAGCTTGATTACAATATAAACATAATAGGTTTAGAAGGAATCAACCATAGAATTAGGTCAAATACAGCATCCAAAGTGCTTCTATCACTCCCACTGAGCACAACAATGGTGGTATTTGAATCCCTGCAAAGTGCTTTTAATGTTTCTCTCAACTCAGGGTGCAACTTAAGTTCCATTTCTTTAATTTGATCACCTCTTCTCCCAGGTGTTTCCACTGGTTCGGTTAATGTTGCATTAAATCCCTGCAGTTTAAACAGTAAAATACATGGAACAATAATGAAATAGTCTTAGAACCAATAAAACCACGCATGCTAGACATGTCAACCCCTGGTTCCTTTTAACATAGAAACGTCATCAGAAATATCTTGTATGGCGAATAGCAACCACAAAGGGGTTCCAACTAAACAAGTCAAACAGAGCATACCAGTATAAGCAATCGATTATTAGACTGTAAAAATCGTGTAACTGCTTCTTCTTCTGGAAGTGGTGGTGGGACTTGTTTGGTCCTTAATTGTGCTTCAACAACTGTGTCATTCAGTTCACTGGGAAGTAATAAAAATGTGAAATGAAAATTCAGATAGCAGAGGGCATTAATAACAACAATAAACAAACAGATGGAACCCACTCTAAACATAATTCTGCACTACAAAATTATGGAGAATCCTAGAGCCATCAGCAAATGTACAGCTTGATGCATTTAGGCTTGGGTCACATGTAAAGGAACATAATTTTATAAAAATGTAGCATTTAAACTGTGTTCTTATTTCCAAGTATACCCCTTCATTGCATTATACATATACGGAATGTCACAGAACTCTTAATAAAACAAAGTAATTTAAACAATTCTTGAGTGAATCTGGCTCCTTTAAGTCAAATTAAATAATCAAGAAACAGCAACATAAAATCCACATAACAAATAACTATTTCAGGCAGGGTGAACAACACTGGTCCAGACTAAACTTGCAACTCTCTTCAGCTTTTTCATGAAACAACTCAGCAAGTTCTTCAACATAACTAATGCAGAGGTGAGTCAGATTATTGTTTGACACATGGATGAAAAATGATAGGAGTGTATTACTGTAAACTACATTAGTTGGACATCAGAAACGAGATTACTCCTCTGAACAAAATTACCAAATTGCAACATACTGGCATGCAAGATATTTCTGCTTAAAAGGTTCAAATAAAGCTGCAAATACTATAAACATGCCAACCATATTAGTTATCCTCACCATGTCTCAGGCTTCTTAGTTGGTGAGGAGATCAAAAGACCTAAAATTTTATATTATATTGCTTTATCTTTTAACAAGGGATGGGAAACAAAAACACTCATATGGATATGCCAAGGAAAATAAGCTTACAAAAAAAGAGTAAGAAGTACACCTCTTAAATTAAAACTATTCATCATACCTCACAAAAGTTTCTGCCCATTCTTGAGCTGTGTGGGTAGTGACGTGCCGAAAATTATGTCGATGTCTCTTCTCTCTTTCTTCCGCTGACATAGTCAAAGCCTGGCGTATTGAATCAGCAACTTCACTAATGTTCCAAGGATTCACAAGGATTGCTCCAGCACCCAATGACTGTGCGGCACCAGCAAACTATAGAGAACACAAAGCAAACTAAATGTCAAAAGGTCAACACGATCCATTATTGTGAAAGATAATCCAGAACCATAAATCTTCCTACATAGGTAATAAAAGAGCAATTAAAACAAAATAAGAAAGAACATTTCAGATAATAAACATTACAAATATACAATATTCTGAGTACTACCAGGGCAACAGATAGAAATAACAATGATGATATTAAAATGGGAGGAAAGCAAATCTTGTTTTCAGAAGTCCAGAACATAACTTTTGCTTCATAATCTTAGGAAAAAATATACAAACCAAATAAAACAAATTGCAAAACCAATTTATTTAGCCTCTAACTACAAGAACATGGCACTTCAGCGCCAAAGTGATATGAATATGTGAAATGTGATATAAAAAGGTGGCAATCTAGATTTTTCACAAAAGAAAGTATGACCAGACCAACTTATATGGTCTATGAGGTTATGCAGCATAAGTTTTAAGCACTTGGGATCATTTGTTCCTCATTTTTATGTCATATCAGTAAAGAGGATAAATATGTTAATGATTTCATTTTCACTTGACAATGACATACAAACAAATGTCAAAATTAAGCTTATTATCCATCATTTACATCAGCAAAAATATCCGATGATTGCAAGATTCAACAAGAATGATTAGCTAATATGACCTGAAGATTGCTATATTTTAGATAATATGACCTGAAGATTGCTATCTTCGATACTTTATACATTGTAATAAGACTCTAGGTAGTCGTGTTGCATCAGGATCAGTTAGATTAAAAATCATGTATTTTCATTAACTTATATTTACCTCGCTCAGAATGAGAACACCTTTCTTTGAATCTTGGCAAGCAACAAACTCATAACTGACAAGATTCATTCCATCCCTCAAGGAAGTTACTAGTGCTACATCTGTAGAGATCATATGGAAAAGAGAATTATGTGCAAAAAACCAACTATTATTAAAAAAGGCATGCTTTCTGAAACCTTCATGCAATAATCTATGCAAACTATTAACTCTATTCATCAAGGGTAAGATTTAGTTCTGTCAAAATTTTTCTTGTAACCACATATTTAAGCCAGTGGCAGTACCTAATAGGAATTCTTTTCTTTTCTTTGATCATATTATGAGCACTAAAACAACAACAACGTCCCAATAGAAATTCCGCTGAGATGCAAAGCTTAGGGAGATCCAGAAGTACGAAACCTTACTCCTAACTAGTATAGCGATTGTTTTCAATCACAGCAAAAAAAAGTTTTTGAAAACATGGGTTTGAAGAAAACAAGAACCAAAAACATAAACAAATAACTACATAAAAATCAAAATCAAAATCCAAGTAAATAAAGATAAAATAAATATAAAAATAAAACTAAGTAAATAAATAAATATACAAGAAAAAAGACAAATAAATAAATAAAACAAATAAGCAATTGAAAGAAAAATATGAACTAGAAATATGAGTGCCACATATTAGCTATGCCTGCACAATTTTGAAGAGGTATTGCATCTTTGTTCCATATAATAAGTTAACATCTAAGCGTTTTGAAGTAAGAAATATATACAACCACTATCTTTGATATTATGTTTGACATCGTAACTCCTCCACTTAACTCGTTTTCTCATCAAGATTCCACTTAGTTAACTTGGAAGTACATAATTTAACAGAACTGATTGTCCCAATATGTTAAATTACAGAACTGTAAAGAAGCATTATTTATCTTGACAGATCACAAGAAAACTTCTAATCAAGAAGTCATTTAACTAAGAAGTTTTTGAGAATGAAGATAGTACCAGTAACTGCATATAATGCACATAATGCATGAAAGTCCAAAGAGCGATCCTGTAACGGAAAAGGACATGCTTTAGGAACTTCCTATTGCCATTGAGTAATAAAGGAAGAGTAAGAACTCATTAGTAACTGTATCAAAAGATCTCTGTTTCAATCACAAAATAAAACTCCTAATCTTGGTTATATCTGCAGTAACAAGAATCACACAGAATGAGCATTAAGCACATAAATGGCTTGTACATTAACGCTTTTTTGTCCATAATATCTAGAGAAAAAGAATAGTCATGTGACTAAGCACTTACAGGAAAAGATAGAGTCAAGACGTTAAACAACCACCGCACTATTGCAAGGAGGTACAAATAGCTTAAGGATATGAGGGATGAATTAGAGAATAGAAATTTACGTAAATGGCCAGGCTAAAATTAGTATAAATTTTTAGAAAGAGACCTCTTCGCTATTTCTCACTCACTTTGGAATTGGAAAATTAGGATTACGGAGAAGATGCCCCTTCTCATTGCTAACAAACTTTGAAAAGCTCAAAATATGTACTTTTGGTTCGACAGATACTTTCTGAAATATGTGAAGTATGTGGAAGACCAGATTGATCTACTTATGGTCTGGTATTAAGCCGCAATAAATATGATAAGAGCAACACAAAGGTCAGGAACAATAATCCAACCAATGGATTGGAGTTCGATCACAAATTAAACTACTTTCAGAGGAGCTTCCTAAAATAGAAAATATGTCCAGAGACTCGAACAACTTTAAGTTTATTCACTAAAGTTTCTCAATAGAAAAGTCAATTCCCTTAGCTCTTGTCAGTTGCATGAAATGTTTGATTATGTTGACGCCAGTAATCTTTCTTAGATTATTAGAGTTCTTGATGCAATATGCTATATAAACCTACTGCTTAGTTATGGCTCACATTTTACAAAAGACTTCAATAACAAGGGTGGGGATTATCATCAGGAGGGAAAATTTTGTTCATAAGCATTGCACATGCCCATCAACTTGCAATGCTTTAGAAACTTCAACACTCAACAAGTATCTATTCCTAGCCTAAATCTCCCTCAACTTTCTTGACAAAAATAATAGCAGTTCAATCATATCCAATGAATTCCAACACAATAAAAACACTGAAATTTTGTATTCTAATAAAGGAGATACTGTTGTGGACGCATTTATAGGACAGATTTATATGCACAAATCTCGTGGAGTTGGAGAACCTGATGCGTAGATGGTGTTTTTATTGTTATTATTAATAAGACTGCGTTAGCTGTTAGGTTAGTTGCATTTAGTCTTTGGTTATTCTTATTCTCTAGGAATCTCGTTATTTCCTTGTTAGGAGGAATCTCGTTATATCCTTGTTAGGAAGTCTTCCTAAATAGGACTTCTATTTCGATATTAAGTCTTGCCTATTTAAAGGCGGATAAGAGAAATAAAGAAGATGTCATATTTTATCAAAAACCAAGATTAGGATCTCTCTCCAACGAGGTCCAAGGTTTCGGTCTCCCTTAGAGCCGAATTTCTTTTCTTCCTTTCAAAATAGGCAGGAAGAAGAATTCGAACAAGAACAGGAATATAATAGAGTGGCAAGATTACTCTGTACGTCGTCCTGTGACTCGATCCATGTCTAAGGGACCTAACAATTTGGTATCAGAGCAGGGCAACATGGGCGATGATATCGAAGGTTGGTTGAAGAACGTTTCCTCATAGATTCAAAATTGTCAGCAATGGAGAATCGATTAGAAGAGAAACTTGCACTGATTATGGACAAACTATCCTGTTTTGGTTGTGACACTTCCAAATCAGCCTCGAACGGGGACGAGACCAACAGTACTGTTGTACCGTTGAAGGGAAGATCTGGAAACGTTGTTAATATTAGTGGGGGTACACAATCTGTTCCACAAGCAGTCACGCACTCAATAGTCCCACGGTATGCAAAGTTAGATTTTCCTATTTACGATGGCAGAGAAGATCCTTTAATTTGGGCACAAAGATGTGAACAATTTTTTGAGAGTCAGAATACGAGAGAGCCAGAGAAGGTTGGATTAGCTGGGTTTCACATGATGGGGGAAGCACAACTTTGGTATGGGAAATTGAAGAAGACCAAAGGACCAACGCGTTGGGAAGACTTTCGGAAATATTGCTTCCAACGTTTTGGACCTCCGGATAGTTACAACCCAATTGGAGAGCTAAGTATTCTTCGACAAACAGGAACGGTGGAAGTTTATCAGCAATCGTTCCAAGAAAAATTGGCACGTACTGAGGACCTCCCGGAACAAGTATACACAGGTTTATTCATAGCTGGTCTAGACGATTCCCTTCGGTTGGATGTGCAAATGCTCCGACCACCTAACTTAGTTGCCGCAATGAGCTTAGCACGGGCATATGAGCAGAAATACCAATTGCAGAATGGGAGTAACAGTCGGAAAAGCAATTTGCCATCCACTAGATTGGGTTCGGTGGCTTCAGGAAATTTGGAAGTTCAAACTACACCCATGCGATCATCCTTATCAGCCACGGCTAGTTCTCCATCAAGTAACCAAGGTCCATTTATCAAGAGGCTGACCTGCGCTGAAATGGCTGAGCGATGGGTTAAAAGATTGTGTTATAATTGTGATGAGCTGTATTCAGCCTCCCATCAATGCCATCAATGACTATTTTGGATTGAAGTAGAGGTTTAGGAGGGAGAAAATATAGAGGAAGAATTGGTAGGTGCTATAGAAATTTCCTTGCATGCTATTACGAGTCAGAAAAATAGCCGCACTATGCAGGTGCGAGCCATTATTAATGGCTAGCCTGTACTTAGCCTAATTGACTCTAGCAGTACACACAACTTCATTAACACTAGTGCAGCTCGACACTTGGGTCTTCGTCTCCATTCTTTACAAAATACCAGCGTATCGATTTCGAATGGGGATAAGATGCATAGCGTGGGGATTTGTTCTCTGGTAAATTTTGCTATTGCTGATCATAGTTTCTATGCCAATTTTTATGTCATTCCCCTAGATGGCTTTGATATCGTCCTGGGCATTAAATGACTGGAAACGCTAGGACCAATATTGTGGGATTTTGCTTCCCTTGCTATGTCTTTTTCGGTGGAAGGAAAATCAATTTTGTTTCAGGGACAGCACCGAAATGGCCCAAAGGCTCTCCATATGTTGGGCGACACCAAAACTGACAAGCATGACCTAGAAGGGTTACTCACTGAATTTGCGGATTTGTTCCTTGATCCCACGGGGTTACCTCCCATTCCGCATTGTGATCACAGAATTTGTCTATTACCGGGAACGACGCTTGTGGTGGTTCGACCCTACCGATACCTACACCGACAGAAGGATGAACTTGAAAGGTAGTGTGCCAATTTGCTTCAACAAGGATTTTTTCGCCCAAGTCACCTTTTTCTTCCCCGGTTTTACTGGTCCCCAAGCAAGATGGGTCGTGGCGGGTTTGCATCGATTATCGTGAATTGAATGATAAAATAGTAAAGGATAAGTTTCCGATTCCAGTGGTGGATGAACTTTTGGATGAGTTACATGGAGCCCATTTCTTCACTAAATTAGACTTGAAATTTGGGTACCATCAAGTACGTATGCATCCGACTGACGTAGAAAAAACTGCTTTCTGCACTCATCATGGTCATTTTGAATTCTTAGTAATGCCATTCGGCTTTACCAATGCCCCATCCACCTTTCAAGCCTTGATGAATGAGGTGTTTCATGCCTTTTTGCGCCGTTTTGTGCTTGTTTTCTTTGACGATATTTTGATTTACAGTCGTGATTGGGAGAGTCATTTGATCCACATGAAAAGGGTCTTCGACTTACTTCATGTGCACAAACTTTACTTGAAAAGATCGAAATGCAGTTTTGGGTGACACTCCGTCGCATACTTGGGCCATGTTATTTCGACAGCAGGGGTGGGTGTTGATACAAGCAAGGTTCACGCCATTCTTGATTGGCGCCAACCGCAATCAATCACTTCTTTGCGTGGATTCTTAGGTTTGGCGGGCTACTATCGAAAATTTGTGCGTGACTATGGACAATTAGCGACACCATTGACTAGTTTGTTGAAAAAGAACTCCTTTCAATGGAATGATACAGCATTGCAGGCCTTTGACAAACTTAAAACGACTTTATCCACAGCTCCCGTATAGCAACTACTTGACTTTGAGCAAGAATTTGTCGTTGAATGTGACACATTTGGTGGTGGGATTGGAGCTATTTTGCAGCAGGGTGGTCACCTTAGTCGTCAACTTGCTAACCGACACTAGAAATTGGCTGCGTATGAGAGGGAATTAATTGGTTTGGCCAAGGCAGTACAGCATTGGCGACCTTATTTGTGGGGGGCGTTCATTTCTTATTCAAACTGACCACTTTAGCCTCAAATATTTACTGGAACAACGGTTTACTACCCCTCATCAACAACATTGGCTTGCAAAATTGATGGGGTATACCTTTACCGTCGAATACAAGGCTGGTTCCTTAAATAAGGCGGCAGATGCCTTATCCTGTCGGCCCTCGGAAGACCCAGCTATGTTTGCCATTAGTGATCCTTGCAGCTCCTTCTTGGATTCACTTAAAACAGATTTATTGGGGTCACCGGAATTATAGCACTTGTGTCAAAAAGTACAAACTGGTGACCTAGGGGCAGATTGGCAACTCCGTGATGATTGGTTGTTGTTTAAAGGCCAAATCTATCTCCCACAGGACTTCCATTGGCTACGGTTATACTTGCAGCTTACCATGATAGTTTTCATGAAGGAATTCAAAAGACTTTACATAGGATTCGAGGGGATTTTTACTGGAAAGGCATGCGAATAGATATTGCTACATATGTGGCAGCTTATCCTATTTGCCAACGCAACAAATCTGAGCACCTCAGCCCGGCGGGATTGTTACAGCCACTATAATTACTATCCCAATTTTGAGCGGACATCTCCATGGATTTTATTAATGGTCTACCGAAATCATGGGGCAAATATGTTTTATTGGTGGTAGTCGATAGGTTTTCGAAATATGTCCACTTCCTTCCCTTGGCGTATCCATATACAGCTGCCCGCGTTGCTCAGGTTTTCTTTGACCAGATTGTTTGCTTGCATGGGATTCCCGAGACAATTACATGTGATAGGGATGTAGTCTTTACTAGCACTTTTTGAAGGGAATTGTTTCGTCTTAGTGGTACTAAGTTACAATTTTCTTCAGCTTATCACCCTCAGATTGACAGACAAACTGAGAATTTTGTTATAACACCTCATTTCATTCGGCCCTTAAAACTACTCCCTTTAAAGTGGTCTATGGTCGAGATCCACCCCGCTTGCTCTCTTATACTGCTGGTTCTACTAGAGTTGACGTTGTGGATGCTGCATTATTAGATCACATTCGAGTTTTAGATGATGTTCGAGATCGCCTGCTGTTGGCTCAGCAACGGATGAAAGATTATTATGATAAGGGTCATCGTGATGTGAAAGTCAAGGTAGGAGATTGGGTATGGTTGCCTCTGCATCCTTATTGTCGGCTTTCAACAAGAGTGACGGGATATAGTAAGCTTTCTCCTTGGTTTTATAGTCTATTTTTAATTTCTTGGCGCATTGGACCCATTGCATACGAATTGGAACTGCCAAGTGAGAGCCGTATCCACAATGTTTTTCATGTTTCCTTGCTAAAAGCCTTCAAAGGATCTCAGCTGCCACCTATTACTGCATTACCTTCCACAATAGAAGACCGAGTTGTTCTCCTACCTCAAGCAGTCCTACGTGGTCGTTTAAATAGGGGAAAGAAGGAGGTGTTAGTGCCGTGGGCAGGGCTGCCAGCACAAGAAGTTACTTGGGAAGACCTCCAACAATTTCAGCTGTCCTTTCCTTCCTTCGAGCTTGAGGCCAAGCTCTTTTAACGGGAGGGGGGTAATGTTGTGGACGCATTTGTAGGACAGACTTATATGCACAAATCTCGTGAAGTTGGAGGACCTGATGCGTAGATGGTGTTTTTAGTATTATTATTAATAATAAGACTGCGTTAGCTGTTAGGTTAGTTGCATTTAGTCTTTAGTTATTTTTATTCTCTAGGAATCTCGTTAATTCCTTGTTAAGAAGTCTTCTTATATAGGACTTCTATTTCGATATTAAGTCTTGCCTATTTAAAGGCGGATAAGAGAAAAAAAGAGATAAGTCATATTTTATCAAAAATAGAGATTAGGATCTCTCTCCGACGAGGTCTAAGATTTTGGTCTCCCCTAGAGCCGAATTTCTTTTGTTCCTTTCAAAATAGGCAGGAAGAAGAATTCTAATAAGAACAGGAATATATCAGAGTGGCAAGATTATTCTGTACATCATCCTGTGACTAAATCCATGTCTAAGGGACCTAACATATTTGTGTTAATCCTAGTGTCTTCAATTGTCTGCATTTTGTTCTTCTCAGGTGTTTGAAGACATTTCTGCCCCGTTTTACTTGCATTCAAACACTTAAATTCCTTTAATTGCATGCATGAAAATCTACTGTATGAGTGCATTAAACTCGTAAACTCTCTCTTAAGTTTTTTTTAAAAAATATATAAATATATCTGAATTTGAACTATTTTTTATACTGATCTCTAAATACGGCCAAAATATTATGTGAATGTACATTTTTATGTCATCTTTATTTTTGTTTTAGAACTCAGAACTTACTGTCTTATGTTTGTTGGTAATACAGAAATCATTTCCTACAGGCTATTTATAATCTCATTATATTTATATTTACATAGAGATTCTCAAATCTGACTGGTAGAAACGTAGCGTTGACAGTTCAATAATGACTAAAGAAACATAGGGAAGGTGAAAAAAGAAACAGAGAAAATTGTAGAACTTGTTCTCCGATACATCCCTTGGATACTGTGGGAGTGTAGGGAGGACTTGGGTGACAAATATCGTATGAGACATAGCGCACGAGTTCAGTTGGAGAGCCAAATTCAACACTGAATCTCTATACCATATTTGGTTTACATGTCCAACAAGTGAGAACTTAGGTGACAGTTGCAAGAGCCCTGTGATTAGCAATGTACTCTTTGTACCAACCTGCAGAGAGTCTTTGAGTTCTATTCAGACTGGAATAATCAACATGGCAAAGTCCAAACCGTACTGTATATCCTGAAGTCCACTCAAAGTTATCAAGCAACGACCAGACAAAGTATCCTCGCACATCTGCGCCTTTCCTGTTCACCACAGTATAGGTTGTTTCTTTTATTCATGCAAGCAATAAAAATCATATAAAAAGTTCACTTGTTATAGCTCTTCGTAACTAAGTTGTCACCTCACAGCCGTTTCTAGGGCATCCAAGTAGCTGCTCATGTAATCCAGTCTCTTGATATCACTTCCGAGCGCCTTAGCGTTGGAATTGTTGGTTTCGTTCTCACCAAAACCTATGGGAATAGCATAATGTATTCCAGAGATTATGAACGATCGCAGATACTGAAGAATGTAGTCGATGTACTATACTTGGGTTGACACTCACCATTTTCTGTGATGTAGATTGGTATGTTTTTGTATCTGCCTTTCAAATAGGTCAATATATTTTCCATTCCTCGAGGATAAACATATAGCCAGTCAAGTGCAGTCTGCATTGGCACGAAGCAGGAGTTATTTCTCGATAAGGATACGAAAATTGTGGAATAGCGCAGGTTATTTGAGTTGGTATACAGGTTCGCCAATCAACAAACCATCCTTTAGTGGCGTACGTAGAGCAAAACCTTCCGTCCTTGAAGCTCCAGGTCCTTGCTCACATGAAGCAAACAAGCAGTCTTTAATGTAGAAACTGCTGTAGTGGTTTATACCTATGAAGTCTAATCCATTCTGCAGCATCTTCAGCTCGTTGTTTGAAAACACGGGCAGATCAGATCGTAGAATGTCATGCATTTCTGCTGGATATTTTCCAGCTATAATTGGGTCCAGAAACCTGATAATTTAAATATTTTTTTTTCATCATCTATTCAGGAACTCCGTGAGAACTGAATGATAGAGATGCTTACCAGTTCATGTAGAAAGCTTGGGCTCTCTCAGCTGCCAACTTATCTTCCCAGGAATCACTGATGGGTTCATACCATATGCCATTGAGTACAATTCCAATGCTGCCATTTTGCTCTTTCTGAAATTGTACACACCCGAAGACAATCAAGTTCTGTTTGTTCTAAAATGAGTACGGAACGTAATGACAGTGTCCCAAAGAACCTTTAAAATACCTGGTACGCAGTCCTGTAAACTCTAACAGCTGCTGCATGAGACAGGATCATGTTATGGGCTGCAATAAAAGGCTCTCTCCCTGAATCGCCTCTGCTACAGTTTCCAAATGAACCAGAGCAACGGGATGGTGGGTAAAGCCCTGTTCGATAACCCTGAATTGCTACAACATTTGGCTCATTGAAAGTTGTCCAGAACTTCACTCTGTCTCCAAAATATTTGAAACATGTATTTGCATAGTGTTCGAAATCCTCCCTGAAAAATTGAATTTGTGTCAAGAGTTGAATCGTTCTGAGAGGCATATGGTTTGTCAGGACTTAAAGACAATGTCTTCTTACTGTACTTGAGGACTTAGCCACGCTTGATAACTATTTTCTAGTTCTTGGGGAATGTCATAGTGAGTCAATGTCACAAAAGGCTGGATTCCTGAATCCAGAAGTAGACGTTAGTGCGTCAAGGTCTGAGGCCATGCGGAGAAAGATTAATTTATTTGAATCAACCTTTACGCAGAAGTGCATTGATGACCCTGTTATAGTGTCCAATGCCAGCCCCGTTCTCTTTTCCAAATCTTCCCTCTGGATAAATGTTTAGATCAGATAACGAGGATTGTAGTCAAGCCAAGTTAGAAATCGATTTGGTGAACTCACTGGGTAGGATTCTTGCCCATGATATGGAGAAACGAAAGCTATTAACTCCAATATTGTCCATGAGGTCTATGTCTTCCTGCTTTAGCATTTCACAGATGACAAACTTGATTATTGTCCTACAATTGTTCATTGACGGATACTTGACATCCATTATTACGTTTTACTTTTAGCACATAGGGGAATAAATAAAATAAAAAACATATCAGATGTCTTCGACAAATTGTAACAATAATTGGAAGCAGCTGGGATGGGAGTCCCCGGAATTGTCCTTCTGCTTCACAGAACAGAATTGCCAGAATTTAAAATCTGGCACGGTCATGCAATCAAACACAAGTGAAACAAGCCAAAAAACAACGAACTTTACATATACACCAATACACCAATTAAAGCCTTTAAAGGGCAGTAAAAATAGACGGTTCATTATTTGCTGACGAGAGCAATCTAATTGATCATCCAATGTGGGGCACGCACCCGCAACAAGTGATATATACACCGGTTTGTACCGAATTAAAATTGGTAAAAAATAAAGAGTAAATTATACCGAGTTTAATTACTAATCGATATTGGCCCCTATTTTGGATGGTATCAGTCAGTATTGTTCGATATTTAAAATACCAGCCAAATGCTAGTTGGTATCGAAAATTTTAAAAAATATGGAGATTTTTTCGCAAAATTTTTAAAAAATTTTAAAATCCTCAACCCTCCTCTTACCTCTCTTTCCTCTTTTTTTTTTCAAACTTTTACG
>JAOQMP010000004.1:24100251-24113592 GCA_027563575.1 Erythroxylum pedicellare
CTATTTAAAGGCGGATAAGAGAAATAAAGAAGATAAGTCATATTTTATCAAAAACCGAGATTAGGATCTCTCTCCAACGAGGTCCAAGGTTTCGGTCTCCCTTAGGGCTGAATTTCTTTTCTTCCTTTCAAAATAGGCAGGAAGAAGAATTCTAATAAGAACAGGAATATAACAAAGTGGCAAGATTACTCTGTACATCGTCCTTTGATTCGATCTATGTCTAAGGGACCTAAAAATTTGGTATCAGAGCAGGGCAATATGGGCAATGATATCAAAGGTCGGTTGATGGAAGAACGTTCCCTCATAGATTCGAAATTGTCAGCAATGGAGAATCTACTGGAAGAGAAACTTGCACTGATTATGGACAAACTGTCCTGTTTGGGTTGTGAAACTTCCAAATCAGCCTTGAATGGGGACGAAACCATCAGTACTGTTGTACCGTTGAAGGGAAGATTTGGAAAAGTTGTTAATATTAGTGGGGGTACACAATCTGTTCCACAAGTAGTCACGCACTCAACAGTCCCACAGTATGCAAAGTTAGATTTCCTTATTTACGATGGAAGAGAAGATCCTTTAATTTGGACACAAAGATGTGAGCAATTTTTTGAGAGTCAGAATACGGGAGAGCCAGAGAAGGTTGGATTAGCTGGGTTTCACATGATGGGGGAAGCACAACTTTGGTATGGGAAGTTGAAGCAAATCAAAGGACCAATGCATTGGGAAGACTTCCGAAAATATTGCTTCCAACATTTTGGACCTCCGGATAGTTACAACCCAATTGGAGAGCCAAGTATTCTTCGACAAACAAGAACGGCGGAAGTTTATCAACAACAGTTCCAAGAGAAATTGTCACGTATTGAGGACCTCCCGGAACAAGTATACACAGGTTTATTCATAGCTGGTCTAGACGATTCTATTCGGTTGGATGTGCAAATGCTCCGACCACCTGACTTAGTCGCCTCAATGAGCTTAGCACGGGCATACGAGCAGAAATACCAATTGCAGAATGGGAGTAACAGTTGGAAAAGCAATTGGCAGTCCACTAGATCAGGTTCGATGGCTTCAGGAAATTCGCAAGTCCGAACTACACCCATGCAATCATCCTTATCAGCCACGGCTAGTTCTCCATCAAGTAACCAAGGTCCATTTATCAAGAGGTTGACTCGCACTGAAATGGCTGAGCGACGGGCTAAAGGACTGTGTTATAATTGTGATGAGCTGTATTCAACCTCCCATCAGTGTCAACGGCTATTTTGGATTGAAGTAGAGGTTCAGGAGGGTGAAAATATAGAGGAAGAAATGGTGGGTGCTCCAAAAATTTCCTTGCATGCTATTACGGGTCAGAAAAACAATTGCACTATGCAAATGCGAGCCATTATTAATGACCAACTTGTGCTTAGCCTAATTGACTCTGGCAGTACACACAACTTCATTAGCACTAGTGCAGCTCGACACTTGGGTCTTCGTCTCCATTCTTTACAAAATACCAGCGTATCGATTCCGAATGGGGATAAGATGCATAGCGTGGGGATCTGTTCTCGCGTAAATTTTTCTATTGCTAACCATAGTTTCTATGCTGATTTTTATGTCATTCACCTAGATGGCTTTGATATCGTCTTGGGCATTAAATGGCTAGAAATGCTAGGACCAATATTGTGGGATTTTGCTGCCGTTACTATGTCTTTTTTGGTGGAAGGAAACTCAATTTTGTTTTAGGGACAGAACTGAAATGGCCTAAGGGCTCTCCATATGTTGGGCGACACCAAAACTGACAAGCATGACCTAAAAGGGTTACTCACTGAATTTGCAGATTTGTTCCTTGATTCCACGGGGTCACCTCCCATTCAGCATTGTGATCCCAGAATCTGTCTATTACCGGGAACGGCACCTGTGGTGGTTCGGCCCTACCAATACCCACACCAACAGAAGGACGAAATTGAAAGGCAGTGTGCCGAATTGCTTCAACAAGGATTTATTCGCCCAAGTAAGTCACCTTTTTCTTCCCCGGTTTTACTAGTCCCCAAGCAAGATGGGTCGTGGCGGGTTTGCATCAATTACCGTGAATTGATTGATAAAACAGTAAAGGATAAATTTCCGATTCTAGTAGTGGATGAACTTTTAGATGAGTTACAGGGAGCCCATTTCTTCACTAAATTAGAATTGAAATTTGCGTACCATCAAGTATGTATGCATTCGGCTGATGTAGAAAAAACTGCTTTCTGCATTCATCATGGCCATTTTGAATTCTTAGTAATGCCATTCGGACCAATGCCCCATCCACTTTTCAAGCCTTGATGAATGAGGTATTTCATGCTTTTTTGCGCCGTTTTGTGCTTGTTTTCTTTGACGATATTTTGATTTACAGCAGTAATTGGGAGAGTCATTTGATCCACTTAAGAAGGGACTTTGACTTACTTCTTGTGCACAAACTTTACTTGAAAAGATCGAAGTGCAGTTTTGGGTCACCCTCCGTCGCATACTTAGGTCATGTTATTTCAACAGCAGGGGCGGGCGTTGATACAAGCAAGGTTCACGCCATTCTTGACTGGCCCCAATCGCAATCAATCACTTCTTTGCGTGGATTCTTGGGTTTGGCGGGCTACTACCGCAAATTTGTGTGTGACTATGGACAATTAGCGGCACCATTGACTAGTTTGCTGAAAAAGAACTCCTTTCAATGGAATGATACAACGTTGCAGGCCTTTGAGAAACTTAAAACAACTTTATCCACAGCACCCGTATTGCAACTACCTGACTTTGAGCAAGAATTTGTTGTTGAATGTGACGCATCTGGCGGTGGGATTGGAGATGTTTTGCAGTAGGGTGGTCACCCGATTGCTTTCTTTAGTCGTCAAATTGCGAACCGACACCAGAAATTGGCCACGTATAAGAGGGAATTAATTGGTTTAGCCAAGGTAGTACAGCATTGGCGACCTTATTTGTGGGGCCGTTCATTTCTCATTCGAACCGACCACTTTAGCCTCAAATATTTACTGGAACAGCGGTTGACTACCCCTCATCAACAACATTGGCTTGCAAAATTGATGGGTTATACCTTTACCATTGAATACAAGGTTGGTTCCTTGAATAAGGCGGCAGATGCCTTATCCCATCAGCCCTCGGATGACCCAGCTATGTTTGCCATTAGTTATCCTTGTAGCTCCTTCTTGGATTTGCTTAAAACAGATTTATTGGGCTCACCGGAATTACAACACTTGTGTCAAAAAGTACAAACTAGTTACCTAGGGGCAGATTGGCAACTACGTGATGATTGGTTGTTCTTTAAAGGCCGAATCTATCTCCCACAGGACTTCCATTGGTTGTCGGCTATAATAGCAGCTTACCATGATAGTTTTCATGAAGGAATTCAAAAGACTTTACATAAGATTCGAGGGGGTTTTTACTAGAAAGGCATGCAGACAGATATTGCTACGTATGTGGTAGCTTGCCCTATTTGCCAATGCAACAAATCTGAGCACCTCAGCCCGGCGGGATTGTTACAGACACTACAATTACCATCACAGGTTTGGCGGACATCTCCATGGATTTTATTGATGGTCTAGCAAAATCATGGGGCAAATCCGTATTATTGGTGGTGGTAGATAGGTTTTCGAAATATGGTCCCTTGCTTCCCTTGGCGCATCCATATACAGCTGCCCGCATTGCTCAGGTTTTCTTTGACCAAATTGTTCGATTGCATGGGATTCCCGAAACAATTACATGTGATAGAGATGTGGTCTTTACTAGCACTTTTTGGAGGGAATTGTTTCGTCTTAGTGGTACTAAGTTACAATTTTCTTCAGCTTATCACCCTCAGACTGATGGATAAACTCAGGTAGTTAATAGGACAGTTGAAATGAATCTTCGCCGCTTTGCGGGGGACTATCCTAAGAAATGGGTTGCATGGGTGCCATTGGTAGAATTTTTTTATAACTCATTTAATTCGGCCCTTCAAACCACTCCCTTTAAAGTGGTATATGGTCGAGATCCACCCCGCTTGCTCTCTTATACTGCTGGTTCTACTAGAGTTGACGCTGTGGATGCTGCATTATTGGATCGAGATCGGGTTTTAAAGGATGTTCGGGATCGCCTACTGTTGGCTCAACAACGGATGAAGGATTATTATAATAAGGGTCATCATGATGTGGAATTCAAGGTGGGCAATTGGGTATGGTTGCGTCTGTATCCTTATCGTCAACTTTCAGCAAGAGTGACAAGATCTAGTAAGCTTTCTCCTCAGTTTTATGGTCCATTTTTAATTTCTCGTTGCATTGGACCCATTGCATACGAATTGGAACTGCCAAGTGAGAGTCGTATCCATAATGTTTTTCATATTTCCTTGCTAAAAGCCTTCAAAGGATCTCAGCTGCCACCTATTACGGCATTACCTTCCACAGCAGAAGATCGAGTTGTTCTCCTACCTCAAACAGTACTACGTGGTCGTTTAAACAGGGAAAAGAAGGAGGTGTTAGTTCAGTGGGCAGGGTTGCTAGCACAAGACGCTACTTGGGAAGACCTACAGCAATTTTAGTTGTCCCATCCTTCCTTTGAGCTTGAGGACAAGCTCTTTCAGCGAGAGGGGGGTAACGTTATGGATGCATTTGTAGGACAGACTTATATGCGCAAATCTTGTGGAGTTGGAGAACCTGATGCGTAGATGGTGTTTTTATTATTATTATTAATAAGACTGCGTTAGCTGTTAGGTTAGTTGCATTTAGTCTTTGGTTATTTTTATTCTCTAGGAATCTCGTTATTTCCTTGTTAAGAAGTCTTCTTAAATAGGACTTCTATTTCGATATTAAGTCTTGCCTATTTAAAGGCGGATAAGAGAAATAAAGAAGATAAGTCATATTTTATCAAAAACCGAGATTAGGATCTCTCTCCAATCCAAGGTTTTGGTCTCCCTTAGAGCCGAATTTCTTTTCTTCCTTTCAAAATAGGCAGGAAGAAGAATTCTAACAAGAACAGGAATATAACAGAGTGGCAAGATTACTCTGTACATCGTCCTGTGACTCAATCCATGTCTAAGGGACCTAATAGATACATAGAAGAAACAGTAGAAAACCACTACTTAGGGTTCATTCGATATGGGAAATACCATGCTTAATGGAGAAAAACTTCATCACTTGGGATGTTAGAAATAAATAAAAAAAATGAATGTTAGTTTGATATGTAATCCCTAGTCCGGAACATCTTCACGAAAAACTAAAAATATACATTGACAACAGAATGCACTTTCTCATCCACTTGTCCAAAAAATCACTATGTTACATTAATATTCTATTATACTTATCCATAAGAAAAATTGCATATTAATGATAGATAAACACACCTTATCCCCAATATTATGAGCACTAAAGATATAAATCATTTAACATGACAGAGAAAACTAAAATCTTCCTTAATATATTTAGAGTTTTCATACAAATTATAAATATTTTAAGGAAGACCCATAATTTTCACAAGTGTTTATTTATCTATTTTAAGTATAATATAAATATGCATCAATTCATCAATCTTCTATTATTATTTACATTGAACACCCTATTTAAATATTTCAACTTCTCCCATATCGAATTAAACTTTTTACATGAGTTCATAAACTACAATTCCTTATAAATTGCAAGACACCTTAAAGTTTTATGGTCAAGAAGATAATTGTCTATGAAAGGCAAATAACCAAATTCAAGTTAAGATGATAAAGACCAGATGATGTATAGGGACAGCAGTCAATGTTCCAAATCTTCCATTAATGCGCCCAACAATTTCATGAACCTGGCTCGTAAGTTTTTGATCTGCAAAATAAACAATATATCAATATATATATATATATATATCATTCAGCATAAGACAGTTTACTAGATGAATAATGCTAAGAATTCTATTATCATTGTCCTTATATTCTAAGAAAGAATTCAAGTAAAAGGATAACAAGAAATCAAAATGTTCGTGGAAGATACCAAGATACAAAGATGATAATGTAGCTTAGAATAATAGCCTTGAAAAGAGCAGGAATTAAAGGGATAAATTGGAACCTTCTCAATAAATGTTAGTGCTCACAAAGAATGATGAGTTCAAAGATCCCTACTACCCACCAAGACACATTTTCTTAGGAGCTGAGAATTTTTTGCAAACTAGCCAAACCTCAGAAGATCATATATAATCGAACATTCTAATGAAGGGCTTATCTTCCACAATCAACCCATAAGGAAGCGATATTAAACTATTGAAGTTGAAAGACCTGTCTACTAGAAACTGAAAATAAGACTCCTAAAATATTCATTATCTAGAAGACAAGCTAGAAAGGCTAGCCAACGCTTGATATACACGACTTTGTTGCATTAATAACTTTCACTTGCATTATGGTCTATCATTCGTCTCAGCTCCTCTACATTATAAGAAAAACTACGTCTGTTTCAATAAAGCATTGTCATCTCTATCATAGCAGTTTTAACTCAAGTAATATGACCTAAATTCCAAGTCCCACTATGTCTATTATAGCCTCTATTATTTATGTACACCTGAACCATCTTGACTAGACAACAGAATCGTTCTTATTTCAATGAGAAAACACAAGCCATGCAGATTAATTAGGAAAGCAAGTTGAAAATCGTTGGTCTAAAATTAACAAATGAGCAACTGTAATAGTAAAAAGAATATTAGGAAGCCTACACTCGGGAACATCAGTTCTTGTTGGCACAGCAATTTGCAGAAGTACAACTTTATCACGCCAGTAAGAGTTTTCCTCCAGAAACTTTTCAAATGCAAGAATTTTCTGTGGAATTCCCTTTATCATATCAAGACGATCAACACCTAACATTACCTTCAAGAGAAATACAAGCAAAAAATGAGTTTTGAATATAAGCTTGGGAGATCAAGTAATGCAAATGATGCAGCCTTTTCGTAAAGTAAACACAATATGCACTCTAGGGTTACCAGATAAAACAGCAATAGAGTAAATATTAAAGTAAGTAAACTGTAGACCTATTTGTTAAAATTTAGCAAGTCGCAAGCAACAAAAGCAGTACTTTATATGCATTCAGCTTAAGCAGAACAAGGTCAAACATATACATACAACTTAAACATGCTTCAACCAACAATTAGTGAGAGTGGAACCTACAAACATTCACTAAGTACTTTAGTCAAAGACAACACGTTCACTTACATCAACAACAGAGGAAATATATCATTCAGAATCTCTTAAAGTTTATAAAAACCATTTGTGAGGTGATACATTCACGAGCTTAAATTTTGAATCTTGCTAGGAATCTTTCGTCAAAAGATAAAACAGATTCAAGATAGAGCTACTACAAACACAGAAAGCAGAACACCATTATTATGTCACAGGCATAATGCCACTTCAAGCAACAAAAGTACTAATACATGACAAGAGAAGGAAAATCACATATTAGCATGTCATTATATGATGTCATTTAGTATGGGCTATTCACAAAGTATCTGATGTTCACATTGTAAATATTTTTCCTTGACTAGAATCAGTTCTACAAGAATTGATCAAATGGTTAGAAAACTTCAGCTGTCCTCCAAAGTATTTCCTTTTTTTTGTGGAAATGAAACTGTCCTGCAAAGTCTTATCATGCTATAGTCTTCTTTTTATTTAGCAGAACCTACAATCTTTTTTGGCTCTTTTTTTGTCGATTTAACAGTATGAAGCTCTTTTATACAAATCACACAAACCCCGTGGAGGGGTTAATGATAAACACAAAGAACTGCTTTCTTTTCCTGACAACAAATAGTAAAGGTAGCTCAAACATTTAACTCTTTATGAAAGTTGGCCTTTGAATATGAAGTGCTTTACCTTTCTTCCAGCAAATCTTTCTTTCAATTCTTTGATGTGGTCCTGTACTGGAGGCAGCTCAAGTGCCCCTATGAATCTCTCTGAGTCAATTCCTATAGGAAACTGATGTACAGAGATTAATTGGGAATATAAATAAAGTAATGGCAGGATGTTAACTATCTTGATGTAATATGTTCAGATGTTTACATGCTTCAGAAAACGCTAACACAATTGATTTAAAAAGAGGACATAATCATATTAACAATTTTATTCAAACATACTGCAGCAACTCGTGTCAACCTTCCTTGATCCTCAACTCCTTCAGGTGTTCCCTCAAGGCCTAGAATGCGGGTACAAGCACTGACAAAGTGCCTTGCATAGTCATATGTATGAAATCTGTATAGAGTTGCATGTGAAGGAAAGGTTGAAGTTTAGGATACAGAATAACTTTCTCTGACAATAAAACGAGAAAAATGAAAGAATTTAAAGAGTGCAAAATCATCAAACAAGGAAATAGAGTTGCAAGGACAATGTTCACAACTTAATTACTATTTATCAGCAAGTTGATCTGAACTATTGTCTGACAACATGTAAAGATTGTAGTAGTGTCACTATAACATCCAAAAAATCAAGTATTGCAAGCCACAAACAAGACAGGATAAAACATAGATTGAAATTTTCTAAATCCTGAAGCACCTTTCTAATGAAAACTCAAAGCACTAGTTATTTTTTTATTAATAGTAGAACAGGAAAAACAACAAATATTTCATTCCTGTGGTGTCAAACTAAGATGTGTAAATGTGCAAAGAGATGAGAATATTCCTCTTCCTGGTGTATGGTTAGATTGCTCCAGAATTCATGTTTAAGTCACTATGTGCTGCTCCCTTAAATCTCATGTTATACCATAATATTCCAAGTAATGCAAGAAAGCATAATAAAATATGAACCGGAAAACCCTAATCACAATATAAACAGCACAAATCAAAAGTACTTCCTGGGGAAGTACACATAGTAGCGTAAGTTTGATAATTCTTCAGTTATCCATCACATAATAAGGACCAAAATGGTAAGGGAGAAGCAGTTTCCTACAATATGGAAGAATTAGTGAAACAAATGAATCTCACCCAACCAGATCAGCAGCAAGAACTGAACGCAATAGCTCTGAACGAGATGGCAGTGTTCTGTGGATTTCAGAAGAAGGAAATGGTGTATGGAGAAACCAACCCACTTTCATATTGATATTGTGTTCTTTTAGGCATTTTGGTAGGAACATTAGATGATAATCATGGCACCAGACTACATCACCTTCTTCATAGTGCTTGTTCACCACGTCAGCAAACATCTGATTAGCCTTCTTATATGCAGCAAATTGAGACTGAAAACTTCGGGTTGTGGCCAAGCGATCTTCTTGTGGAAGCCCAAGGTAATGGAAAAGAGGCCACAATATATTGTTGCAGTAGCCATTATAATATTGGTGAACAATCTCTTCATCCAGGAATACGGGTATGCATCTCTAAAATAATCGGGGTACATGAGACAACGGAAACATAAAATTAACTTCAATAAGTACCGAGTCATTAAAATAAATTTTAGAAAAAAGGCTGAAATACATGAAAAAGAAAAGGGAAAAAGAGTTGAGAAGTTGCCTTCTCAGCCAAAGCTTTGGTCAATGCCTTCTGGCCAATCTCATCCGGCACATTTACTCCAGCCCAGCCTATCCATCTTGCCTCAAACTCTTTGACACCTTTGATGACATCAAAAAGTTCTTCAGTGGAAGGAAAACATGTAAAATTGTACTCAAAGAAAATGTGTGTGTGTGTGACAGAGTCGTATAAATCATGAATTAGTAACACACACTTAAAATCAATAATTCAAACTAACTGAACCATGTGGTAGTTTGTAGGGTCAACAATTTTATTCATTTTTTGGATCTACAAACCTAACAATCTTCATCAGGAAGTTCAGTAACCAACCTTTTTGCCAAGCAAAACGATAGAATTTTATTAAAAAGAAAAAAAAATGAAAAACGAAAAGAGATCTAAACGAGTTACCTAGAAGAGCACTGACTAAGCCTCCAGCACTTATCTCTAAAGACCATGATTCTTCTCCTCTTCTAACTGCAGAGACAGGCAGTCTATTGGCAACAACCAATAGCCTTTGTCTCAAAGGCAATCCGTCCTGCTTTTCACATCCTTCTGGATTTTCCCTTACAGCTGCAGCAGCTGCTTCCAAGTATTGTTCAACATAGGAATTGTTGTTATAGTGGTCAACGTCTCTCAACCTGAAGCCATTTTCCCAAGGTTCAGCCCCTCCATGGCTATCGGTCGCCTCATTGGAATGGTAACCTCTGCTAATTTTCCTTAGGTTCCTTTCTCGCACGAGCCTTGCAACACGATCTGAGCCACCGTTGTACTGGTTTCCAGGCATACGCTCACTGTAGAAGCACCAAACTCCAAATTCACCAATTTTCCTCTTCGAGAGTTGGATGCTCTTAAAAGAAATCTGTGTCATACATTTTGTTTCACGTCAGTACCTTTACGACTCAATAAACACTCTAGGCCACGACAAACACTCAATCTTTCAATTCAGTGATTATAAACTGCTGTACTATGACAACACATAATCATCAGTGAATTATTAAAAATGATGAAGCATCTTCAGTATGTTCATCGAATAGAAAAAGGATAAGGAGGAGAATGGGATCCGCAGAATTGTAGAAGGGAACAAAAAGAAATGGGGTCTACAGAAAATCCTGCCTATATAAGCCCGCATTAGAAGTGAGTGAAATATGAGAACAAGCACTACAGGTGTGGGGAGGAAAAGGTCTGCTGCTTCTCTTGATCGAAAGAAAATGGAAAGAAACTATCCACACATTGCATGAAAGAGAACACTTGTAGACATGGAACTGAAACACCGACCGAGTTAAGGTTAAGGAAGCTGAAATCTGAGAAAAGGAAAAAGGTAACAAGAGAATAAGTTTGAAAGAAAGAAACGCACTATAAGAAAAAGGTCACAAGACTTAGCGTAAACGCGAGACCCGTGAAGCGGAAAAGCAAAATTTTTAGGGAAAGGGGGGAGGGGGGCCTAGGCCTACCTTTTTCCCTGAGGCTGAAAATGAAATTCGATTGAATAAAGAAATGGGTTTGGGGAAACAAGTGACTGAGACTGACAGAGGGTTTTAACTTTTTAAAGAAAAGGCAAAAGAATGAAGAGCGGCAGAGGGAGGAGGGAGGTCCTCGTGTAAGCTTTTTATAAAATACACAAGGCCACATAGCCATGCAGGTAAATTCCAATCCCATGATCCCATACCATAGAGTTAGGCTAATAAAAAAGTAAATAAACAAAAAGGTTTGGGTGATAAGGGAGTTTTATTCTCAAGTTTAATAATATCAAATCTAATAAATTAATGATTTCTGCTCTTTTCCTGATTCTTGATGGAAAATACATTATTAGCTACTAATTTTCTATTATCTATTGTTTATATTTTATTTCTTATTACACCCACAATAAAATTAGAAGGAGATATTAGCTTAAACATGAAAATTGAAAATTAAATGCAAGGGAGTGAGCAATTAAATAAAATTTTAATATCATAATTTAATTGAATACTTCAGAGTACTTCTATAATCTATAAAACTTGTGGAAACATTCAGAATAGGAGTAAATTATGAAAATGAAATACAATACAACTTAGAATCGCACTCAAGAAGCAGATGAGAAGAAAAATGAAGGAATAAATTCCCCTCGAAAGTGATGGGATGGGACCAAGCCAAACCAAATCAATCTTTATATGTTCTTTCTATTATAATCCACTAGGAAACATACGCACACAAAAAAGTGAAGATGACGAAATCACACCGGTTGGTTAATATGAAAAAATAATAAGAAGAAATGTAGTAAAAAATAAGGATGAATGTTATTATTATAATTATAATGGTTAGCTAGGAAAAAGTATTAATTATTATTATCATTAATATTGTAATTAATTAAAATATAATTATATTATTTTAATTGATGAATTAATTATATTTTAATTAACTAGTATTAAAAATATTTTTAAAAAAATCATTATTAAAAAATGAGTTTTATTTCTCTACTAAATGAAGCATATGGAAGATTTTCCAAGAGTAGCTTATCAAACTATTATCCTTACAATGATAACTAACAACTAATCTCTTACTTTTTATTCTATACTCATTAATCCGTTCCTAAACTCATCAACTAAGTACACACTCACTTACAATTGTCCTCTACATATTTATATTATGATGTCTGAAACTATAACTTAAACTCTCTCTCGTTCTCATGATATCCCAGTCTCTGTGGGAGTGAAGCTAAAGTGTGCTCTAAGTCTGCATAAGCCAACAAAACTAAACTGTGAGACTGCTGATTCAAAAGAATGTACAAATGCATATGTGTTCTCCGTCTTCAATATCATTGTTAGTATTGTCTTTCCTGTGTTTGCAGCTTTTTATATGCGCATGTATGCGTCGATTACGGTTTCTGGTTATAATTTGGTGTATAAGCTGCTGTTTTCTCCTTTTAATTATTTTTCTAATAAGATAAACTCTGAGAGGGTAAAGAAAATATATGTAAATGTTTGTATTAGGCATGTTACTTAGGGAGGGCAGATTGCAATCTGCCTCTTTATGTAGCCCATCAAATTAAAGGGGAGGAAGATTCCAAAGTAGAAAGAAACAAAGTTAATAATTCTGCCTTTTCTTGTTAAACGAATATATAATAAAAGAAAGCTCAAATTTTTATTCGAAAATGAATCTCCTCAGGAGCCCTAAATTGTAATTTTACAATGATCAATTCTAAATGGAAGTTTTCAGTGATTCACTTGGACCAACATGCCTGGTGCAAGATCTCGTTCAAATCTAACTTTTTAGCTTTTCCACCGAATGACCTGACACAATAAGAATGGACGGACGCAATATGAAGATTCGCGGGACGTAATCATCCATCCACTGACACACTTCGACCCACAAAAACTAAGAGAAAATAAAGCACTAGTCTGTTCTGTCAATTAACTTTATTAGCTTAACACCTTATAATATTTACTTTAGTTTTTAATGCCAGCTTACTTTATTAGGTTAACACCTTATCATATTTACTTTAGTTTTCAAGAGCTTAACACTTTCTAATATGTAGGATGACTTAATTCATTTTTGGTTTTGAAATATAAACTGCTTGACTTGAATAGTTTCCTTTTTTATGATAAAAAGTTAAGCCTTTATTCATTAGCATTAAAACCGATTATAATCTAAAGGCTAAAGGTAACATATGGAATATGAAATAACTAAGTTGTTAATAATTTCGCAGACTATTCGCAAATTATTTTTCCAACAAACAAAATAAAAACTCACAAAAGCTAAATAACAAAGACACCGACGTTTGGTAACACAGTTCGGCACACTCTGCCTACGTCTGCGGGGCCCTCACCCAGATTAATTACTTTCACTATAGTTCAACAAAATTACACAAGATTAATCTAACCACTTAATCTTTGTAACTATCCCACAACCTAACTACCCGTGAAA
>JAOQMP010000004.1:24147469-24168982 GCA_027563575.1 Erythroxylum pedicellare
TTTAAATTGCTTGAATAAAGTACGAATGTTAGAATTGCTAAACATACATATACATATGCTTGAATATGTGGCCAATTGTCAATGGCTATATATATATTAGTGACTGAGCTGTGTAGCTCACCCCATTATTCCCTCCTTAGGTGCAGATCGAGAAGATAAGTAATCCTTGCAAGGCATTTGGGAAAATTCCAAGATGGTAGCTTTTATCACTAAGTTAGTTTGTTCACTTTTAGGATAACTTCATAAGCACGTAACCATCGAGCATCCTGTATATGTTGTATTTTGGGGTTAAGCCCTTGTTCAAAATATATTTATGTAATTAAGTGATGTATGAGTTTCTGTTGCTTAGGCAAATGAGTTAAAAAGAAAAACTGAAAAGCCCCCAAGTGCATGTGCATTTTTCTTTGGTAGATGTACAGTTCTTGATCTAAGCCTTTCATAGGTGTAGAAGTTATGTGTTGAATTCTAGGGGAAACTAGACTAATTGAGGCTAAATTAGTTAAAGTTGTCATCTGAAAAGTTATAGTTTAATTGTCAAGCTTTCTATCGACATATAGTATAGAAACTTTAGACTCCGGAGTCGAAAGTTTTGGTCTTTATAAAGGGGGAGATGTATCGTCTGTAAAAGACGTATCGTCTGTGATGACATCATTTCGTCTTTAAGGATGCATCGTATGCAAAAGACATATCATCTGTGATGATGTCAGATCATCTATGATGATGTTATTTCGTTTGTAAGGATGCATTGTCTGTAAACACGTATCGTCTGTGATGACATCATTTGTCTTAAGAGATGCATCGTCTGTAAAGATGTATCATCTGTGATGACGTCATTCGTCTTAAGAGATGCATCGTCTGTAAAGATGTATCATCTGTGATGACGTCATTCGTCTTAAGAGATGCATTGTCTATAAAGACGTATCATCTATGATGATGTTATCTCGTCTATAAAGTTGTATCGTCTATAAAGACGCTTCGTCTTAAGAGTTGCATTGTCTTAAGACTTTGTTTCGTCTTAAGTTGACCCCGCATCATCTTAAGACTTTATTTTGTCTTAAGTTGACCCTGCTTCATCTTAAGACTTTTGCTTCATCTGTCTTCGTTTCGTTTGTTCTTTTATTTTTTCTGCCTTCTTTGCTTCGTCTATTCTTTTGTTTCATCTGCCCTCTTCGCTTCGTCTGTATTTTGTTTTGTCTACTTTCTATTTTTATGACCGAGACTTCTTCCTCTATTTACTATTCATCTAATACCATCATCTGGTCCATTTTGACTCTTTAGACGATAGATTCTGTCTTCAAGGTCTTCACGAAAGTGGTAGATCTCGAAGTCCTCTTTTAAGCTACCCCAAAGAACACTCAAATCCGATACCTATAATGAGAGTTATTCAAGTGTCCCCAAAACAGGTTTAGTATAGTTGAGGGCAAGTATTGTTTTCCATCAAATGTCTCCGAATGTTTGGGTTCCAAAAACGAGATCCAACAACAACATTGTTAGAATTACTAGATGTAAATAATGAATAACTAATATTATTATTTTCCTTTAACACATCTAGTCCAATAAAACCATCCAATAAAAAACCATGATCATAATTAATAGATCCAAGATACAAATCCATTCCACCACTGTGGAAATTTATATTAAAACCAAGTCTAACTAACATCGACACAGATAAAAGATTCCTACAAATATGTGGAGCAAATAAGACACAGCCAATTCCTTGTACAACAAATTTGGAATTTTCACCTACATGAAGCCATCGACTACCATGTGGGAGTTTACGAAACTCAACAAAGGCATCACGATCCGTCGCTAAATGGTTGGTTGCTCCTGAGACTACAATCCACAAAGGATGCGATTCAGTTAGAAAAACAGAACGAGAAACATTCATAAAACAAATGTTTGTACTATAAAGCTGTACCTTCTTGGGCTCAGTAGAATCTCGAGCAAAGTGGCCCTTATTACCACAATTATAGCACTTTACATATTTCATGTTCTTCTTTTGGAAGGAACATTTTCCCTTTTCACGTTGGTTCCATTTCACATTCTTGGATTCTTGAGGACAGTGGTTGAATTTCTTATTCTTCTTTCACTTATATCCACTAGTTAAAGAACTGTTCGTTACTAATTTACTACAGAGCTCTTTTGTTTATACTCTTCTCTTTATTATATAAAAGAAGTTAAGCCACTTCAAACATACATCTTGTTTTAAAATGGCCTCCTTATAACTACCATCATGTAACTACTTTTGGTAATTATTTCAAAAGTTTAAGTACTATTATACCCTTTATGGTTGTAATAATAACTTATGTTTAATACCCTCATGTAGTCCTTATGGTTGCTCTTTTCCCCTCATTTGATTATGGAAAATATGTCAGAGATTTTGCAGCTTTTTGGATAACAACATCACAAATAATCAGGTGCAATTGTGATTGCTTGAATTTTATTTGTTTGAGAATTATTTTGGTTATTATCAGGAGTTTGGAATGAACTGATAATTGGATCAAAACAACTATTTTTTAAGTAGGATCTTATGCGGTCATAAATTGAGATAACCAACTCCTATGGATCATCCGATGTTCATCTTCATTGAAGCTAGTATTGTTGAAAGGTATGCTTTCTTTTGAAACCCATCACTTCAAACCAAAATCATCTAGCAAATAAGATCATCCACTGGATTAGGGAATCATTGCAAGCTATTCTTAACTAGATAATCATAAGTGAAAGAACCAGAAGAATTTGGTATTCGCGCTAATGTATTCTAAGTTGGTTCTTAGATTTTTAAGGTATTATATATACTAGTTCCATAGCTATTTGACTCCCATTATTATTAATTATATGACACTATTTAAGAATAAAATCAAAAAATAATTTGAGAAAGAGAAAAATTTGGAGTAAAATATCACAATAAAAAAATATTTTGATAAGTATGAGATGTGTTTCGGTCATGATTTTCCAACCTAAACACCTCTTACATAGGAAGGGATTGCTGTCTACAGAATCATGCTAACGTATAGACTAGCTTGCAACTACTATTGGAAACAAAGCGTGATGGTCGTTTGATCCAAACAACGGAAGTTACATCACCACACCATAATTTGCCAAACATCTGAAGTTTGTCACTACGTTTTATAATAAATAGGAAGATGCATAAAATACTGCATAAAAAATAGCAATTTTGAGCCAATTATCAGTTCATTTCAATGCTCCTGATAATTCTCAAACACATAATATTTAAGCAGTCTCAATTGCACCTTGTCATTATAAATTACTAGAGAAACATGATTTGGGTAGTGGGTATGTGAGATAAATTTAGAGAGGTACGAAAACTGGCAGCTAGTGCAACTCTTAACATTTTTGTGAAACAATCATAATACGAAGCATTTTATGTATGAAGCTTTTGGGACATGAGCATAGCTCAGACCATATATCCTCCTAGAAAATGTTCTCTCACAATATGGACGCAAGCCATAGATCTTATTGTCTTTATGCTCTTCTAGGCATACTAACGTGTCACAATTCGTGGATCCTCATGTATGTCTATATATGTTGATTCCATTTGGTACATGGGTGTATCCTAAGCTATAGATCCATGTCTAAAAGCTAACTTAACAACAAAGTTTAGGACATGCATATCCTAAGTTGTGTTCGAAAAATTTAATTCAACATATTTAATACTTCTATCTTTTCTACTGGCCTATTTCTTTAATGGTTCATCTCTATAACTTATTTTAAGTTTCTATTTAAGTTTCTATATGCTTTACATTGCATACTTAACGACAAAACCATAGATGTCAAAGTACAAATTACAAAGAAAAAAATAACTATAATAGAATATAAACCTATCAAACAATCTAATAAAAATCCTTATGAAATGTCAAACAAAATTTCAAATTATTAGTTTCTCTGAATAAAGTAAAAACAAGATTCTTAAAAAGGTGGAAAGAACTATATTTTGAAAGTTGATACGAAGACAGTTTATGATAATGTCGATGTTGACTAAAACTTTCCATGTAACATCAAGACAACCTTAGAATTTCCATATTTCTTCATAGAGAGGATGATACTATGCTTCACCACCCCTTCTTTTAGCATTCTCATTAATGGAGAATCCACAAGAACTTTTAACAGCTTTAGAGGCAATAGGCAAGGTGATCAACCCATATCATACATATTTGCTCTCGTTATGGAAGTGTTCAACGGACTCTTGAAAAGAATTGTGGAGAGAACCAAGCATTTCAAATTTCATTCCAAATTCAAGAGATTGGGAATCACTAACCTCATTTTTGATGATGATCTAATTATATTAACTAGAGAGGATAAACCTTCATTATCAGTATTGATGAAGACCATCAAAATGTTACCAAATTGTCTAAACTATATATCAATACAAACAAATGTTTTTCCCATACTTCCAAAAGTGCAGAGAACCTAAATCACTTGATAAATGACATCACTGGTTTCAAGGGGTTGCATCTACCTTTCACTTATCTTGGAATTCCAATAGCTTCCACTAGATCAAACTATGTAAGCTTTAAACCATTGGTGGACAAAATATAACTTTTTCTCTTATTGGAAGAGCTTAGTTAATTATAGTTGTGATGTCTTCAATCAATATATATTAGGCTACACATCTTGCTATTCTTATAGCAGTGAATAAAACAATTAATTAGATCATTAGAGAGTTCCTTTAGTTAGGGTCAAATGATGGTGGTTATAAATCAGATATCAAATGTTCTGAAGTGTGCAAATAAAAAAGGCATGGAGGTTTGAGCATAATTCCTTTAAGACTATTGAATCCGTGCATGCCTATCAAAAGATTGTGGAGATTAATTGATGATCATAAATCCTTATGGTGCAAATGGATTCATGAATATTACATCCAAAGATAATATCATATGGGAAATTGACCTTGCAACTAGGAGTGCTTTAGCTACATTGAAGGAAATTCTCTAGCTAAGAAACTCAATCAGACCTCACATTAACAAGAAAGTTGGGAATGACACGAATACCTTATTTTGGCATGATAATTGGATTACATGAGGACCGCTAAAAAATATAGTAGAGTTAAAAAGCCTTGAGAAACAACATTCATGATAACCAGACTCACAGAAATGCTCTACTTCACAAGGATTAGATTCTTATGCAAATGAATGATAGGAATATGTAGACTGAGATCAAAAGATTGAAGCTGGATGAAAATTTTCTTGATAAGAATTGATGGTGCCTATCAATGGAAATTTTAGCAATGCATCATGTATAAATCTCTTTCAATAGAACCTTATGTGTGTGTCGAGGTATAAGTTAGTTTGGTGTAAATATAATCTTCCTAAAGTTACTACAAATTTATAGAGAGCTATTAGGAACATATTACAAACCATTAATAGATTGAATAAGTTTAATTACTTCACAAACTAGTGTAGTCTTTGCAAATGCTAAATAAAGAGCACTTTGCATCTATTCTTCAAATGCAATTTCATCAGAGGTTATCAAAATTAACTCCTTGCAAATGTTGCATCATCAGTCCTCCAAATGAGTGGCAACATATTGTCAACTAGAGTATAAATTTATAACATATCAAGAAAGACATCAAATGATGTTTTCTCATTGCTATACCTTATCTGGTTTTACATATATGGGATGAAAGAAAGACACATTTTTAACAACAAGAAGAGAAGCTTTGAGCAATTCATTAAGGATCTAGTTAATGCTATTAGACTTCACGTCAACACCTTTTAGGACAAGCTATCCTTAGGTTCAAAATGTATTGATATATGAAGAACTAGTAAGGATTTTTTGTAACAATTGGTGATGTTAAGTAGCTTAGTATGCTACATTTGCGTTTGGAACTCTCATCTTGAAAGTTACTGTATTATTAACTTGTTTAAGCCATTATTGGCTTAATTCGATCCCATTTTTCAATTTTTTTTAAAAAACTTGTGGATAGGTTAACTCCCAATAAGTGCTTTTTTAAGAGTCTTATAACCGGACTCTTTACTTAAACTTTATTAGTTTTTAAAGCAATATGGTTACTCCATTTGTTATGAAGATCATGGAAAGTGCCATGTAAAAGGTTCTCTTCTCTCTTCTTGATCTTTTCCTTTATGCTTACTTTCATTCTTACTCATTTTTGCTCCTTAACTTTTTTCCCTAATGATTTCTTGTAAAATAATGAAAAAAGTTTGTTTGTTTTCCTGAAGTCTTCAATAGGAATAAACAATATCTCATCGTGTGAAAGTAAAAGTTTATAATCTATAATCCTAAGTATTAGTTTTCCTAACATTGTTTACTGCACCGGTTGTAGCAAGGAAGGGTTTTATGATTAGGATTTTCTCCTCATCCTATTTAATATATAAAATATAAAAATCTATTAAGAATATGACAAATCAATTTTTATCAAAACATTCTCCTTTACACCTTAAGGACTTCTTATCAAGACATAAGCAAGATATATTATTCTCCTAATCCCAATCTTTTTAACATGACAGAAGACATTACATTAATACTTTATCCTAAATCTGAAAATTTCTTTTTAATATGGACATTAATAATTTTGTTTGAGATATTAAAACTTATCGGGTCACCTAAATCTTTTCACCTTTTTAAGTTTTCAAGTGTTTATTTTTTTAAGAAGGATAAAAGTTTGATATAGTTAAGTTCTATCTGTATACATGTATATATTTTCATAAGCCATAATACAAAATGAAGGTTGAAGGCAATTTAGTCGTATTTATTGCGATAAGTTGGCAATCATTGCTATCACTCATTGGGGATATATTACATTGAATAGCGTCCCTATTTCGAAAGAAATAGTGTGTGAATATGTTATAGCCTATATGGGGTGTCTATGTAGCATTAGTTGGCATATTATAGCCCTATCTATTTTGGTTAGTAATTGGCAATCATTGAGGTCATACGGTGGACTTTCTTTCCTTTCTTTGTTAGGTTTATAATTTTCTTATTAGCATCATAACTTAACCCATCTTTTAGGATGTGGATGCTTAGTAGTAGGCTAAGCTCATTATGGAAGGACCATAATCTTTGTAGATATGAATTCTATAAAACTTTATACTATGAGTCGTGCAAGTTCGATAATTTTTGGTTTCTATTGTCAGGGAAACTACATAACTTATATTATTATATCATGAAAGAAATGTTTGGTTGTCTAAAATTAATTTTTTTTGACACATATGAGAATTTTCATGCTAAAACATTTTGGAAGCAGTTAATGGGTTTATATGTGTTTAATCCACATAATGCACCAAATAATGTTATTAAAAATCTTGAGTGTTTGTTATAGAAAAAATTTATATGCTATACTACTTTTGCCGAGATCCAAAGTAATAAATGCTTAAAGAAAGATTTATTTACACTTTGGAGCATAGATAATAAGGTTCAAATCTGCATATCCACTCATATGTTTCAAACTATAGTTACTTCGATTACTAAAAAGAGTGGCTATCTAGGCATGAGTTTTCTTATAACTGCTTTAGCTTATTACCATGATGTTATTGTTGATGGACCAACCCTTGTGTTTTTTGAGCTTTTGAATAACACACATTTGAGGTGAGCTAAAATCTTAGAGTGCCATGGTATGGAACTTCGAGACATTAGCTTTAAATCAAAAGTTAAATACATGACAAGCTAAATGGGTTCTAGTTTTGCACTGCCATAACAACATCAACAACTCTCATTCAGTGAAGAATCTGAGGAGGAGGAAGAAAACTTCGAGGGTCATATGGACACTGTAGAGGCACAACCAAAGGAGGTAGAGTGCCATCAATGCTATCAAACCAAGAATTGTTAAAATTTTTTGTTGTGCAAAGTGTCCACATTCCATCTCCTATACTGTCACCACCTCAATCTCAATAAGTATTCTTTCTCTTAATTTTTTATTTCTCTTAATTTTTAATATTTCAATTTTAACATTAAGGATAATTTGTTGCTTAAGTGTGGGGGCTTATAGGCACTTTCATGTCAATTATGTGAGTATATTTGCATTGTGTTAGTTTTTGATTAGAATGGCATTATGTGAACATTTGGTTGTATGATGTGTTTATTGTGTGAATATGTAGATGACATGAATTGAACAGAATTGGCTTATCTTTGAACATGGTCATTTAAATTGTTAAGGCACATTAACTTTTGAATTTTGTGTTTTAAGTCTTTTGAGTATGAATATGCATGTTAATAGGGATATGACACCTGTTCTTTCACTTTATGACTTTTGTTTGGATACATTTATAGTTACATTTATTTAAATAGGTAAGCATCATTAATAACCTTTCATAGGAGTGATTGATTTAAAAGAAATGAGGTAACCTAAGAAAAAAGTGTTTAATAAAATTCCTATTCCACTGGCCCTTTTTAAGAAAATTAGGTTAAGAATAGAGCTAGTAATCCATTGAGAGTTCTGATATAGCTGAATAACCAGGCCTAGTCATGAAAAAAATTCAGACTGCTAGAATTGTAGATCTTTTTATGCAATGGTTAATCTAGCCACAAAAAAGTAACATTTACTAGAAGAATCATTGATCTTTGGAAAACTCAACGACTTCAATTATTACAAACTACTGATCCATTTTATCTAGATTTACAAAATTGTAAAGATAGGATTAGTAACAATTAACTTATATATAATCAAGAATTATTAGAACTTCAAGAATTACATAGACTTTTTAGTGAACATTATCGCATACATTTGGATGGAACCCAATAGCTCTACTATCTGCCACCAAATACTTAATGTTACTGATCCTATATTCCTTAGCAAAAAGATAACAAACTTGAACAATCAGTAACAAAAGAATTGGTAACAATAAAAACTCAATCACGAGAATTAGCTACACATATAAAAAAACAAGAATAAAAAGAGTGAGTGCTTATTCGAGATTGTTATAAGAGATAGTAGGATCTTGTATTTTATTTAAGAGATGATGAAATAAAAGTCGATTAAATTTATGAATTAAACAACTATGTAAAGAAGCTTCTAATTGATGTGTAGGAGAGATAAATATACAGCTAGCAGATAAGAAAAGCATAATTGGAAAGCATAAATAATTCATAATTAAATAAATATGCATATAGATTTATGAAACTAAAATGATAAAAATCATAGATAAGTTAGATACTTGGTGATGAAATGATAAAAAACTAACAAACTCATACCTGTTCTCGTTTCTGTTTGAAAGCCAATCCTAGGCAAGAGTCAGATTCTAGAGGGAAGGTAAAAGAACTGAAAGTAATTTATTATTTCATACCAATGAAAGCTCCTGCCTCTACATTATATAGAAAAAAAGGAGAGAAAGAGACCTAAAACAGGTGGCCGACAAAAGCAAAATAATCTACAAAAGAAAAGTAAAAGTAAAGGTGAAAGCAAAAGCAGAGGAATATGCTTTTTATTTATTGGCCATGGGCCTACATCTTTTAAATATTCATCCTTAGTTGTTGCTAAATGCTTTATTCTTCAATTATTGCGTCAAGTGAGCTGCTATCCTCTTTTTCATTTGTGGATGATGAAGGACAATAATTACATTTATGCTGAGGATGGTTGCTGAGTTGCTGACAGATAGCCTATTTCCATTGGTTGGATAATTCATGAAATATGCCATTGATAACTGAAAAAGGTTGTTCAAATTGTCTAATAATATGAATAGCTTTGGTTGATGCTAGTGCTTTATAGGCAGAGATCATAATCCGATTTGGTCCTTTATAGTTAACGTTGATTAATAACTTTGCATTGATTCTTAAGCAGAAAATAAATTTAGCTCAACAAAATATTGAATATTTAGGAATATAATTTCATATTGGTTTTCTAAAATTACAACCTTACACTTTAAATAAAATTCAACAATTTCCTAAAATTTTAAAAACTAGAACACATGTTTAACAATTCTTAGGAATCCTTAATCACATATCAGAACAAGGTTTCTTTAAAAATCTTGCTAAAGAAAGGAAAAAGGTTACAACTTAAATGCAGCACCAAATCTCAATGAAATTGGACTACTAAAGATACAGAAGTGGTAAGACATTTGAAATATCTATGCAAGGATTTACCTGTACTATATAATTATCTTTCAAAGGATACACTTCTGGTACAAATTGGTGCCAGTATAGATACATGGGTAGGATGCCTTTTAGCACAACAACCCAACCAAAAGAAGTATTTACTTTCAAAGTTCATAAACGGGACCTTTAATCCCACAGAAATGAAATATCCAATCCATGAGAAGGAAACATTAGCCTATCTTAAGACATTGAGAAAATGACGTATTGATCTATTACCTATTGAATTTACTATTCAAACAGATTCCAAGAATTTATGTGGTTTTACTAAATATAATATAAAAACTAATTATAATTAAGGACGTTTAATCCGATGGCAATTGGAGTTAAATCAATATAATTTTCATATTCATTACATAAAATCTTCTGACAATAGTCTTACAGATATCTTAACCAGAGAATGGAAGCAACAATAATAAGCCTTAAGGAATCATTAAAAAAGAAGGAAGAAGAATTAGTTAACCTCCAACAACAAGTAGGAGTTGTCAACAAAGAAATTAACCAACTTCGATCAACAATCACCCTCCTTGAAAAACAACTCTCTTTTGATCAAACACCTACCACTGTCACTATCACTCCACCTACCCTTCAACCAATTACTCCCCAACAAATTACCCAACTCTCTTTATCCACACCATCAGCCACTCCTCAATGAAAGGAAGATTTTAAAGAAGAAAGAGTGTATGTCATTTTCAATGGACCTATGGCAGGAATCTATGACGAATGGCACAAAGCAGTAGTATACATCACAGGAAAATCATTCATTTTACACAAAAGTTTTCCAAGCAAACAAGAAGCTGAAAAATCCTTAGCTGAATTTAAAGGCCCCGTTCTGAAGCCACAATATAAACAAGTTTAAGATTGTGTTATAGCACCAGAAAAGTTATTATTAGAATAGGCCAATAAGATACAATTAATTATTCAAATAGAAAAACCTTTTGATGGATTAGATAATAAAAATCTACTATGGAATTTTATTACTTATAAAACAACTGGAATCGTCCTAGATTTTCTTATAGATAATGAAGAAAGAATAAAAAATACCACCACCTATTTACTCTCTATTGACAATGTACAAGTATTTCAAGTAATATTGAGTGAAATTTATAAAGAATTCATTGGTAAGGATGTAGCTTCTTATAAATAAGAAATCGAAAATGAAGAAAGAATAACTGCTTTATGCCATTTAAATAGTATGAGGATTGTGATATTTTCTATTTAGAATCATATATTTGCGAATTTTAAAAATATTATTATAAGTTACCTAGACCCTAACAAGAAATGTATATCCACATTTTTATCCAAAAACTCCGTTATCCTATCAACTAAAAAGTAGAAGAACAATTTCAAGATAAAAATAGCAAAAACTTAGTAGCATATAATTTAGGTGGACCCATTGCCATTACCAAAGAAGTTTTATCACAAAAATGTTTAGAGGCAAAACTACATAAAACATTGAGACATAAAGATATATAGCTTTGTTGTTCCAAATATGCTGAAGTCCCTCAACAATATGGTTGTGAATTTTCTTCCTATAGGCATCCTAGAACAAAACATCCACATTTCAAAATTAGAAGATATAAATGGAAAAAATATCCTCGAAAATATAGAAAACAACCATTTAGACCTTGTAGAAAGTTTTTTAGATGAAAAAATTATAGACAATTAAAACCCAAAAAACAAGAATATTGTCCTCAAAAGAAAAAATCTTGTAAATGTTGGTTATGTAAAGAAGAAGGAATATTATGCAAATAATTGTCCAAAGAAAAATCAAACTAAATACAAAGAATAAATTAATATATTAAATTCAACATTTGAAGAAAATTTAGAACCAATTGAATCAGATTATGAAACTAATTCAACTATTTCAACTCTTTATCTCTATGAATCCCAAAGGTCAGAATCATCAACTGAATCTGAATACAATATTTATTCAAGTGATTATTTAGAATAAAAGGGTAAATACATATATAAATATAGGAGCTACTATATGTATAACATCAAAACAATTATTAACTAAGTGGAAAAAAACTAGATAAACCACTTCAAATTAGAATAACAGATGAAGTATAAAATCAATTTGGTATGTCAGTTATTACAACAATATAATAATTGAAAAATATACATTTACAGTACCATCTATTTATCAACAAGAATCAGGATTACCATTAATATTAGGTAACAATTTTCTAAAGTTATATAATCCCTTTTGCCAATATCTACACTATATGACACTTAAAGCACCAATAATAAAATTGTTAAATCAAAAAGCAATTATTCTTAAAATTCCTATATATCATACTACTTATTATCAAAAATTACAGCTGTTAATAGGCAAACTCGATTATTTACAATTCTATCTTCTCAACAATATGTTTGTTCAATTAGAAATTGAAACATTATTAGAAAATATTTGTAGCGAAAATCCACTAGATCCTTTTAAAAATCATAATACTCAACTTGTTGAAATAAAATTAAAGGATCCTACACAAGAAATAAATATTCGAAATAATATTCCCTATACTCAACAAGATGTTCAAGAATTTATTTATGAATGTACTAAAATTTTAGATAAAAAGTTAATATCTCCAAGCACTAGTAAACATTCAACCCTTACCTTTTATGTAAATAATCATTCTGAACAAAAAAGAGGAAAAAGATGAATGGTAATTAACTATAAAAAAATTAAATGAAGCAACTATAGGAGATGCATATAAATTACCTCGTAAAAATTATATTATTAATAAACTAAAAGGACCTAATTGGTTTACTACATTAGATGCTAAATATGGATATTGGCAGTTAAGACTACATGAAAACACAAAACTACTTATTGCTTTTACATGTCCACCTCAAAAATATTATCAATGGAATGTACTACCTTTTGGACTTAAACAAGCCCCTAGCATTTATCAACGATTTATGGATAATAATCTTGAAGGATTAGAAGAATTCACTATAGCTTATTCCTATTATTTGATCATTTAGATTTGTCATTCGTTCATCATATCTTCGTGTCAAAAGGTTATAATGACACTCTAACCAAGGTAAATAAAAAATGTAACCTAGTTGAATAACTGGGGACATCCATGACAAGGTGTTTGTCTTTGCGTTAAAAGACCAGGTGATGTTAAAGAAAATCTAAAAAGATGGCGCTTGCAATAAAATTAAACTACTGATTTTTTAAAATATCAAGAATTTTCATGAAGGGTTAGTGATACTTTTCCTTTTTAATTGATCAATAATAATAAGTGCATGCTTACAGGTGCTATAGTTGCATGAATAAGCTGTCAATATTTTAATTGATATGTGTATTCAAATCAAAGCACTTAAATATGAATGGAATAAGTTAGTATGTTGATAATTTTTAAGTGGTTAATGTTTAAGGTTAATTTAATTCCATAATACTTGATGTTTTGTGCTGTTTTATGTGATTATGTTTGTTTTGTGTTGTTTATTTTATGGTTTTAGTTTTGCTTAAGTACAAGTAAAGATTTAAATGTGGGGATGTTGATAGGTATATATTATAGTATGTGTTCTAGATGTTTAAGTGTGTTATTGAGTGTTTTTTAGATGATAAGCATATGTTTAGGACATAGAATTATGTTTTTATTTGTTTTATTGTTTAAGAACAAGGATTTGATTTTAATATTATGTTTAAAGGGTTTTTTCATGTGTTTGTTAATGAGTAAACAAAAAAAAAGAAGAAGAAAAGGTCAAGAAAGAGTTGAAGAACAGGACTATTCACTTTCGTCATACAAGCAGTATGGGGATGAACTCTCTTGATCATGCATCCCTATGTATGATTGTGCCAGAGAGTTTGGATGGTTATGCATAATCATGCATCCTCAATGCACAATCTTGCATTAACAATTTCCAACTCCCGAGATTTTTGTATTCTTGACGTTTTGGGGCTATTTTTGGAACCAAAACAAGTAGGAAAACCTTAAAAAGAACCATATAATGCTCAAGAGTATAAAAAGAAAAAGAAAGACATAAAAGAGGAGGTTGCACATCACAAAAAAAGAGATTAAAATGGGAAACATAAAAATCAACTCTAACTTTCTAGATTTTCCAAATCAAGGCTTCAAACTATTTTCTTTCTTTTTACTTCTTCTATTTCGTTATCTTGCATGTTAATTCTTATTAGTTGTGTTTTGAAAATGATTATGGAGTTCTAAATCTATTTTAGGGTATATTCTTGAATTAGTTTGTCAAAGTTTTACTTGCTTGAATTCAATATATTAATATTGTGTGGTATTTGTCATGCTCATACTTGATAAGAAATTGAGAGATTGAATCAAAGTTATATGTGCTAAGTTGCACAATTAGAGTTAGTACCTTAATAGACTTACAAATATAAGGTTAATAAACAATTGAAGAGTGACCTTAATTGTGAGTTAAATATCCTTAAGAATGCTTCAAATCCAATTGAGTAGTTAAGAGTACTTTGAGAATTGAGAGATTTTTAAGTTAACTACTATTTATTTCAATCAGGATTACTTGGTTAGATCTTAAGAGAGAGTAATCAAAATCTTAAGACATCTATGATCAAACATAGTTGAATTGTCAAGATTTATTTTCCATTATTGATTAGCTTTGCTCTTATTGCTATCTTTACTAGTTCATCTTTTAAGTTTTATTAGTTTATTTAGTTTTAGTTAATTAATTTTAATTTCAATTGATTGAATCTTTTATTACCTTAGACAAAGTGCATTCAAATTGTTAGGTGACAAATTCAATCATCGTGGGAACGATATCTTGTGTACTACAATATACGATCCATATACTTGCGTTATTGCATACATTAAAACAAAGCAAACAGGTATTTGTATATTTTTATTTTTAGATTTAGTTTCTTTTAGGATCACATTTTCAAAGTTAATAAGAACATTTGAATTTATGAATTACTCCTTAGATAAGGGTTAAGTTCCCATTTGAATCCCCAAGCCTAAAAGTAACTTAAAATCAATTTTGTTTTTTTTTTTATATAGAATTTGTGATTGTTTATTATACGAAGAAGTTGAGTCAAATTTGATTCATGTAATTAGTTAAATAAATGATTAGGTGATGAAACTAGGCTAGTGAAAAGCAATTTTAAAATCTCACTTGGTAATAAAAAATAAAAATAGAAGTCCAAAAAGTTAAATTCCTTGGGTTATGTCCAAACATTAAGTCAAGCTCAAAACAAGTCAATCTCTTATGTCAAGCCCAAGCAATTCAACTCCCTAACTTAAGCGTAAATAAGTCAAAGTCCTAGATCATTACCAGTTATGTTAAAGCCGCGTCAACCGTAAACAATTTAAAGGCTTAGGTCGAGTCCAAACAAGTCAAAATCCTAGGTCTAAGATGAATCCAAACTCCTAGACTGTTCCTTGTTTTTTTTTTTTTTTTCTTTCCTTTTAATTGTTAAGCCAAACTCACAGGTCCTTTATTTCAACTAAATGGTAATCAATTAACATGGAAGCCCTACATCCATGTATGCTAAGCTCCTAGGTATTTTTGCATAAAGCAAAATTTCAGGCATAAGTTCAAATCCAAGTTTGTTAATTAAGCCATAGGTTTGAATAATATAGTTATGCAATTGTCCATAAATCAAAAGTTAGTCTGATTCATTTGTGTTTTTTAGTCGTCCTTTTAAGTTATTTCTTAATAAAGGCTCCAACTATCTTTCTTCCTTTCATACATAGTAGTGTTACATTCAAAGACCATCCCTTCATATGACTCCCCAATATGCGCAAAGCTCATAGTTGACAAATGCAATATGGTACGTATCACCTTCCCAAGACCCTGAACACAGTATCTGATGATTCCTTGCTTAGCCATGTTACCATATAGGCTAAATTGAGGTCCTGATAAAACATAAAGTAGCTATTTTAAAAATATTATGGTGAATTTTGGAAAAATGTTCGACCTTTGTGCTTCTTTTTAAAATTTTCCATTTCCAATTTAGAATTAATTAAAATTTTTAAATCGCTCGCTTTTATCTTTATAACATTAGAATTGTTATTAATTAATCATATGGTGACATGACAAGAACGAAGCAAGGGTCAGAGCTAGGAGCCCGTAAGCACTTGCACTTCCCACCATTTTAAAACTCAAATCTTCTGCGTTCTTTCATTCCAACTCTGAGAACCATAGAATCCCAACTCTTCCTGTCATACAAAATCACTCAATCATACATAAATCACTCAAAACTTTTTAAAAAATAGAAACCCAAAGATATCCTAGAAAATATTACCTAGGTTAACTACTAATTTCATACTACAAATTCCAGGCCTTTTCTTCATTACCAGTTATATTATAATGCCTTAAAGACAATAACAAATTTTAAAACAAATTAGCACTTGATTTTATAAAATAAACTCTCTAAGACATAAAAATTTATAACGCAAGGAATTAATAAAAATTCATTTTAATGCGGGCAATGTGTTGTATAATTATATCTCTTAAAATTTTTGATACATATATATTCATAAGAATATAAGATTAAATTTACCGTATCAAATTTTTAATAGTTTTAAATTATTATTAATCTAGATAATGTAGTATTGTTTCTAATAAAACAATTTAATTTTTCAAGACATATTCAAGTGACAAACATTATATGACTATATTTATTTATTAAAAAGGTTAATTACATAAAAATCTCATAATAAATATTTAATATTTTTCAATTCTTAACTTTATCTTAATGTTTCCGTTATTTTCACTGACACGACAGTTCTACGTGTGCGTGCATGAACGTTAATTAATCACATACATCAGTAGTTGTAGTTAATATTAAAAAATTTTGATTAATTAAACGACGTCATCTTTTTAATGATGTAACTCCCTTCCCCTTTCAGTGTGCAAAGCACTTGAGCAGCATGAAAAACAACTCCCAATAGACAAAAAAAATCGTCTCTTTTATTATCTTCATTGTCGTCTTCTTCGTTCTGGTCATTTCACTGGTTAGAGCTTCTTGATGGCAATGTCGTCAATGGTGGGTCCGGATATGGGATCGTCTTCCATCCTGGAATTTCTATGAACAAGCCTCACCTTATCGTCTTCTGCCTCAAAAGCCCACACGTTAAGCCTCTATTTTTTCCGGTTTATCCTTTTAGTGTCATGCAATTGGCTTTGATCACTGTGTAAAGTAAACCAGTTTAAAGCTTGATCGAGTTATGAAATTAGATCAAGCTGTACTATGCTAATGTCAAATTAGTACGTGTCTTATTGAAGATGGCCTAAGTGGGTTTTACTAAGATTAATGCCTTTGTTCTTCCCATATGATCGAAAGATGGGGGGTGTAGAAATCTTAGAATCTGTTTTTATTTTCGATGCAGAGCTTATGTCACTAGGTGCATAGTGCTTGTGTAGGGACAAATCTGAACTTGAGATTTCTTTTAACTACTGTTGTCTTCTCCATATGAGTATCAGTGCTTGGTATAACATATTTTGTTGATAAGCAATGAATTATAGTTGCCAATTGGGACGAGTTGCAGAAACAAACAATGACTAAAACACACCAACGAACCATCAATAATGTTCTTTTGTCTTTTCAATATCGTGTCAAAGAAGACACCACTCTTAATGTTCATTATTGAAGGTGAGAATCGAAGTCATAGATTCTATTCTTCATATCTTTCTCTTCACTTCAGCCTAACATGGATGTATTGTTTGAGATAATTAGTACTTTCTAGTTAATTTCATTATTATGTATTTTGACCCAGGGCTTCTGATTATCCTACAGTCCTGTTGCTCATTATTTCTTGTTTCTTTTTCAATGGACTGATTATCTCCTTGTTGGTGCATTGGGATTGCTTATGATTCTTATATACAAGGTGTTTTGCACTGTATTTGTTTGAGAAAAGTTGCGTTCAATGATATGACATTGATTCTCACAGGCTTATGAAAATGGAAAGACCATTATGTCCATTCACGAGGGAAGAGCTAGTTTGAGAGAGTTTCATGGTGAGCTACGATGAATTGTTACTTGTCTTTGTTAAGTGAACTAGTTCTTAACCTAAATCTCTTATTGCAGGTGTGATATTTCCCTTCCTTAATACAACTCCAAAGAGGAATTACAGATGTTGAAGACTGGAAACAGAGAGAAATTTGTGCCAACTATAGAAAGAAATGCGAAATGAACAAAGGGAAGCTCTCTGAAATTGATTTTGAGAGAGAAAAAGAATGTGAGATTTGTTTGGATATTAGCACTAAGGTCGTACTACCAAACTTTGTTCCTAAACCAATGCTCGTAACCTATGATCCAAGGCCTCCCTAAGGATAAATTGACTTTAAGGTTGGAAATTTTGTACACATAATATTTGGTTGATTGTTTACATCAATTTTTTATTGTAGAAAATTATTTTTCCACCTTGATCTGTATTGATCCTCATACTTTAGAACTTGGTTCTTCAATGGAGTTCCTTTGAAAGATTGTGTTTTGATTTGAATCATAAGTAATGAACATGGAATTGTAAAGAAATTGATTCTAAACAGACAAGTATAAGACAAGGAACTTAGTATTATGTCAAACATGCGACTAACTGAACTAAAAATTACAGGACTTAAACAGGAGTTGATAGGTTAGAGTCATCAGGACAAAACACAAATTTTCTTTCTTTTCAAAAATATCATATTTTTCCTTCTCTGATTCGGAGAGAACCCATTATAATATGGTAGCTGATAGAATATACACCCAGAACTTTTGCTCCAAACTCTGACTTTAATCATCGTCTTCTTCATCTTCTTCCTCTACGTCCTCTTCCTCTTCTTCATCTTCCAACTCTTCGTTCTCCTCCTCCTCCTTCACATTGTCCTACAGAGATAATTTTTAGAAGGACATTGCACATCAACAACTAACATCATAAGGCAGTGAAAGTAAAGTTGATAATAGTTCTAATAAAAACAATTTCAGTTCTTGGTGCAAAATGGAAACTTAGATTAAAGAACACTTAGCTAGCATTTTAATGTAATAGCAAAAACGTTGCTTCGACGGAGAACAAATCAAGAAACAACCAGAAATACCCATCAAGTCCTTCATTCTAAGTATACTCGCATTGGTCGTAATCAAGTCATTAAAACAGAAGATGTAATCTTCTGCCAATGTTTGATAGAGTCAGATCAGAAATGCAAAGAAGCCACTAGATTAACTCTTTCACCAAGTAAATAGACCCTTTCTATACTATTAATTCCTGGCTCATCTCCGCATCATTCATTATAATTATGCTTTTGAGGCAGAAGATGATAAGGCGAGGCTTGTTTTTAGAAATCATCCTTTCTTTACCATTAATTCCTGGCTCATCTCTGCATCATTCATTGTAATTATGCTTTTAAGGTAGAAGACGATAAGGCGAGGCTTGTTTTTAGAAATCCGGGTATGGAAGACGATCCCATATGCTGACCCACCATTGAAGACATTGCTATCAAGAAGCTCCAACCAGTGAAATGATAGGAACTAAGAAGACGACAATGAAGATAACGACAGAGATGATTTTTTCTTTCTTGGGAGCTACTTTTCATGTTGCTCAAGTGCTTTGCAAACTGGAAAGGGAAGGGGGTTATGTCATGAAAAAAACGACATTTTATTAATTGGAATTTTGAATATTAACATGGGTTTGAATAATTAACATTCCTACGTAATCAAAACACTAACTTCAAGCTAAAATTGAAAAAAATTTAAAAAATTTAAAATTTTATTATTACTTTTAAAATTTTAGATTTTGATTAAAAAATTGACAAAAATTGAGTTTTTTTAATTAACCCATTAAAAAATGAAGTCATTCATGATTATGATAAAGTCAAACAAAAATTAGGAATTGTAAAAACTTTTATAATGGATCTAAAATGCTTATTTAAACTATTCAAATTATTGTATGAACAGTAGAAATTTATTTTTATTTTTAACGTTAAATTATTTTATACCTTTTACAAATAAAGTAAAAATATTTACATTTTTTCACTTAGGTTCTAACTTTTTTTTAATTATCAAGCCTTTCAAAGACAAAATAATAGTTTAAAATTTTTACTTACTACACATTATATAAAGTTTTTTCACAAAACATCTATGTTTTAGCCAATTAATTGTTAGTCTCATTTGAATTTTAAAATTCAATTTCAAAAAAGATATCTCGATCATTCGTTTAAAAACAAAAATTATACATTAAAATTTATTGTAATTTACCCAAAAACATTATTTTTGTTAGTCGACCAACCATCAAGAGAAGCAAAAATAGTAGGGTCAGTAATCGATAAGAATAAGGAAGTAACAATTAATGAATAATAGCCAATTGTAAAGCAATAGACATGTTTAAAATCCTTCAAGCTACCAATAAAAGAATTATACCATTTGATCCCTTATCAGGTCAAAAATTGTATAAAAAATGGCATCGGGGAGGGGGGAGGGGGAGTGGTAAATCTATTGATTCTATATGACTTATTACCAATGTTTTAAAAATCAAAACGCACATCAAAATGGTCAAAGGAAAGGTTTAAGGTTTAAAGGTTCAACCGATATTAAACTGTTATAAAACCGATATATAATAAATAAAAAGTAAAACTTGTAAGAATAAGTAAAAATAAAATATTTTATTGAAATAAAAAATACACTAATGTCTATTATTATATAATGAACAAATAATAAGTCAAACTAAATTTGAATACAATATAACTTAAAATAACAATAGAAATCAAAATTGTATTTCTGAAGGAGGTTGTGTCTCATCATCACCAAAAGTTTTAAATTCTCTAACACAATCCTTAGACTCATAAACCACACGTTCATCCAAAGGATTTGCATCAAATTCTACTACGTTCAATCAAATTTCAAAATAGTAATTGCAAAATTATTCTCATTTGGAAATTTGTAATACATTGTACCTTTAACTTAAATATGATTAAAATAAGATATGAACAGACCATTAGTAGATGTTCTTAATTCATTTGTTGTAAAAAATGCATTTTCTTCACGAATCACCTTTTTAAGTTCATTATAATCAAGATCATACGATGATCCTTCTTCTTCAGTCTAAAAATCAGTATGGTCAATACATTCAATATCAACTAGATAATATGTTCTCTTATTACTAAGCACTTTGAATACGTAAAAGAGAAATTACAAAGTTAATAATAAAAAACAAAATTATTGAAAAAAACTATGAAATACATGTTATTCATTCTTAAATTATAAGTAGCGTAAACAAGGTCATCAAGTCTTTGATGTTCCAAATGATTTCATTTCTTTTTGTGATTACGTTAAAAACATGCTCCAATTACGTACACAATCTAATGCAGAAGTTGTTTGACTAAGTAATCTAATAGTGAGTTTTCTCAACTTTAGAGCACATGTATTGAATAATCTCCACCACTCATTTATATTTTAAATTAATAGTTACAAAAAGTAAGAATATATATTATTAATAAGTAAAGAATGAAATTAAGGTATAAAAGCTTATCGGACAACAT
>JAOQMP010000004.1:24175816-24186085 GCA_027563575.1 Erythroxylum pedicellare
AGACAAAAATGTGATATAATTATACACAAAAATTGTGATCTTAGATGCACGTGAAGCAAGATTAGAAATATTTTCCTTACCACCAATATCTTTTAAAATAAGATTTACACAATGAGCAGCGCATGTAAATCAATAAATATGCTCATAGTTTGATTATAATAGGTACCCAGCTGATACATATTTAACTTCATTATCTATAACAAATGCATAACATTCTTTGGTCCAACCCACTTAACGATTTCAAAAAATAATTCAAATAAAGCATTAGCACTTTTTACTATATCACAAGCATCAACAGACATGGTAAAAGTTTTTCCATTATTACAATAAAACAAGAAATTAATCAAGATTCTTTGTCTTCGATCAATCCACACATCTACCATAATAGATCCTATTGATTCCCACCTAGACTTATATGTATCCATAATTAACTGGCATTCCTTTTTTAAATCTTGAAGTAAGAGTACACGAATCTCATAATAAAAAGGTAACTTAAATCTTGAACCTACCATTGTTGTAGCATCTATTGTTTCTTGAAAATATAGTGAATTTAAAGCATTTAAAGGAATACATCAATGATATAACCATCTAGCTCCTGCTGTTTTACATTGCAAAATAGCATCCTTATCAACCGAAACACATTTTGGACTAAGTTGAGAACCAAGAGTAGTTCTTGGAGGAAAATAAGAATTTATGTCAATAATAACTTTCCTTTTTCCTTTATCTAATACTTGTGGTGCTTCATCATCTCTAAAAGATATATCATGAGCTTTTTTATTTTCTTTTTTCTTGTTGATACAAAAGATTTCCAATCCTCTCATGTACATAAAATAGTACTTTTTTACAAGAAGCAATGTTACTCTTAACACTAATAAGATATTCTTTTATTATATAAATTCCTCCCCTTTTAAATATTCTATCGCAAAACATGTAATTATATTAGGTATTCTCATCAGATGCTTAAGAAGAAGAAAACTAATTTCATGATGTATTGGACTTACCATGAGTAGAGGATGTTGTATTCATCGATTTTTCTTTTGCTAACTACATATTCTCCATTATAATTTTAACCTAAAAGTATGAAAAATAATTTACAATATATAACAAAATAGCCAAAAATAGATTAAAATATCTTCTGCTTTTTATATAATAAAGAATAACTGTGACATGAATATTTATAAAAGGATAAAATTTTCTATTTATATTAATTTACTCCAACAAAAATTATGTAATTTAATTTAGAAGTAGCTATCATAAAAAGTAATCAATAAATTAGAGGTTATACTAAACTTAATAGCTTATATTTCAGCAAAAATAATGCCAATAAGTAAAATTAATTCAAAAGTTATTATATGAGTAATTATATATTTATATTATTATTTTCTTTGATTTAATTTTTTAAAAAATAAAATTCATTGCAAGTATAAAAGGAGTCAATATAACTTCCAGTAATATAAAGTTAAATTTAATTATGGCACAATTAAAAGAATTATAGTTCAAATAATTGAATAAGGTTAAAAGTAAATTATGAAAAAATTAAAAGTGAAAAGATGAAGTAATTAGATGGACAAAAATACTTGAAAAGTAATTATTTATTAAATTAAAAGTATGCCAAAAACTAAAGAGAAGTATATAACTTATTCCTTCACCCTTCTTTTCTTTAGTGTTATAGTATAAACAAGTAAATTTAAAAGGCTATATTAAAATAGTAATTCTTGATGAAGAAAGAGAATAATTATGTTTATTATAAAATTTCATTAACATATCCTATAAGACTATATCTCATTATCTCATTGAAACTAAGAAAAATAATACTTCGATGATAGCAAAAAGTAAAATGTAAGAATAAATTAGCAAGATCACTTTACAAATTATTCATATCTCATATACAATTTATCAAGCAGAATTTATTTGATAAATTGCATGTGAGATATGAATATAATTTATCTTTTTCAAAAAAAAAATTATCAAACATAATTGATTAATTACACAGAAGATCAACAGTGGAATGGTGAACGAAATCAAATCACACTCACTTATTAAATTTTGCTCTATCAATTACCAAACTCTTATAGGTTTACTCCACTTCAAATGGTCGAGTGTTATCTTGTCCAAATATTGCAATTGTAGTTTTTAGTTTTGGGGTTTTAGATTAACAAATTGAATACTTCAACACAATATATATAACACAAATAACAAAATTAAATATTAAAATGAAATAAAGTTCAAACGTTAAAGAAAACTAATTAAGAAAGAATTACGAATAAGGAAGAAATCTCCTATTGTTGGTACTCTTATAGATTAAGTTATCAACTGTCTTATCCTTACAGCCAATCTCTTTGGTTGTAATTTAGTGACAAATTATTTAATGGCATTCTTCATCTTGTATATGTTTAGATGTATATGATAAAGTCCATGGGATAATTGTACATTGCAAATGAAATTGAGATTATAATTATGAGATTTATATTGCATGTATGTATTATTCCTAAATGTTCTTAGTCATTGTTTTATTAAAATTGGGCATTAATAGAACGTAAAAAGGCTAGCATACTTTTTTTTTTCCTTATAAAGGAAGTAATCGATCTCATAGGCTAAAATATAGAGATATTTAAACAAACGTGTGGGTGCTTTCTAGAGAACAAGTTCACTGAACAAACCTCATATGAGAAATCCATTTGGAACTTTACTTGTATGTCTATGAAATTCTCATTGTGATAATTGTATAAGTGATCCTTTGATATGAGGTTATCACAGTTATCTTTTATGCGGATTGCTATGTTTTGATATTACTTATGATCTATTTAATCATAGGTAGGTTAATCGGTAGTCATTGGATGTAGCATGAACTATATGGAGATAGTTGAGTGATCAAGATAGGATTCATCACCCTAAAGTAATTAGGAAGAATGTCTTATTGTTCTTGATTAGTATTAATTCAAGAAATCCTTGACCAAGGTGAAATGACGCTTTATAAATAGTTTACAAATGTCATTAATTGAATTGATAGCTAATGGCGGAGAACTAATATGATTAGACTCAAAATAGAGTAGACATTAACTTCATACTCTGTTGGACCCCAATTTTTATTATTTATTAATTTATTAATTTGTTTATTTATTTTAAAGTTTAGTCCATTAATTTAGCAAGCATAAAGAGAACTTAGAATTTAGAACGTAATTGTTAGAAGCATAATATGGTAGTTAAAAGACTAAAGGAGCTAATGGGTATTACATTAAATAAAGAAGGGTAAAATTGGAAAGACGAGACAAAAGTAGTCTTAAAATGAGAAAGAAGAGAGAAAAATGTGGGAAAGAAAGAAAGAAGAAGAAGAAATCGTGGGAGAAGTTAGGAAAGAAGAAGAAAAATTGTGGAGAAGGAGAAAGAAGAAGAAGGAAGAGAAATCAACTTGTTAGGTAATCTCCATCATCTTTTCTTTTTGTTAAGGGTAGAAAAGGAAGTAGAGAAATAAGTTTTGTGATTAAAATGAAGGGAGAAAGAAGAGGATTCAAGAAACCCATTTGATTTTCATGGTTTTAAACTAGGTCTTGGTTTTTGTAGCCTAGATACACTATGGGTAGGTTAAGTCTAAGCTCAAGTTGTTATTTATATTGTTGATTATTGAAGCTTTATGGATTTTCTATTGGAATATTGGTTTGAATGGGAATTGACTTTTTTTTAAGGAAACCAAGACAATCCCGTGCAAGAGCAAGAGGAAAGGCAAACTTAAGTTTGAATTTCCAAGTAATTTAGGTGGGTAATATGTTTATAGTTATTTTGGAGATGGGAAAATTTTCTTACCTGTGTGTGTATGCTTAATTGTTGGACTTTGAATTGTTGGGTTTATTGGAAAAATGCATTATGATTGATTATCATGTTATGCCTTGAAATATGTTATGACATTCGTTATGATCAAAAGAGGAAATAGCATAAGAAGCATGAAAATATGAATGTGAGATGGAATGAACTGAGCATAAAATTCACTTGTGCTTGGGCAAGAAAGATACCATTTCGTTTGCCACATGCACGTTGACTTAAAACCTTCTCCCGGCTGCTAGCTTATGGAACATGAGCTCCTAAGAAACGGACTCATTTAGTTCATGATGTAAACTTCTTTTTCTCCATTTCGATCCATGGGACTCTCAAGCCATTATGTTTGTGCATTTCATCAGTGATTTGTTAAGTATGATACACAATTGAGTGTTAGGCTTTGATGGTTAAATATACATGATATGTTCTATATGATGACATTTTTTTAGCTATGAGTCTTTGAGCTATAATTGTTGATGATTGAATTGCTAGATTAAAATGAGATATAGATGCATATATATGCTTGATTGGTGTGCTGGTTACCAATGGCTATAATATATATATATGCTTGATTGGTGTGCTCATATTCATCTTTTGTTGAGTTGTTAATTGTGGATGGAAATTGTAAGTGCTAATTATCTTGGTTTGTTGGGTTCTGGGTTGCGGATTCGAAGGTTTTGCCGCGGTGAAACTAGGACTTTTTCCACGGCAAACCTTTCCCGAAGGGTGTTTTAAGCTTGATCTCGTAACTACACTGCGGCGAATCTAGACTTTCTTCGCAGTGCATTTTTCCTAAAGGGTGCGTTTGCTCGACCTTGGAACTTCTCCACAGTGAAGCCAGATGTTGGTTGCATCGAACTTTTCCTGAAAGGTCATCAGTCGTATTCCTTAAGCGAAACACTTACTTCGCCACGACGAAACACTTACTTCTCCACAGTGAACCTACCAACGCTGATGTTGAAATTGTTCTTACAATTGTAATAAGTAACAAGACCCGAGCCCAACATCTTTTGATATTAGAGCCTATGGTTCTTAAGGATTCCTAGGCTTAGAATACATAGTGGTATAAATTATTAGGATATATGATTAATTATTTGCATTGTTGAATTGATTGATTGCATTAAGTGACATGCATATCATGCATACATGTAAGAAATAAGATTAAAATGAAACGTAAGCTATTCATTAGTGTTTAAATTGAAGGAGTAAGATGCTACCTCGTAGAAGAACACAAGGAGTTTTACAAGGATCTGCTGCACTTGACTCTCCACCAAGAGAGGAGAGTACTGATGAGTCTAGAGCCCTAGGAAATGCTGAGGCTTCTGTAGGGTATGGTAGTGGACCCTCTCGACCACAAATGCATGAGTCGCCCTTTCCGCAAGAGCAGGTGCCTATCCCTTAGATCCTAGACTGTTCCAGGCCTTTGCTTAGGCTTTTGTCCAAGCCATGGGCCAGATGCCACAGACTTCTGCTCCAGCCCCAGTTAAGAAAGGAAAGCAAATTTATAAGCTTAGACAGTATGGGGTAGTGGATTTTATGGAACGACTGATCCAGAAGAAGCTGAGACATGGTTGTGGAAGACATAAAGGACATTAGAACAAATGGACTATGAGGATAGTGAGAAGGTTGAATATGTTGTAAGCTTGTTACAGGGAGATGCCTTGCATTATTAGGAAAGTGTACCAGGGAGTAAGGTAAAACTCCCAGTGCTAACATAGAAGGACTTCCTAGCTGTTTATAGGAAGAAATATTTGTCTGAGATGTATATCCAGTAGAAACAAAGGAAATTTCTGAGTCTCACCTAGAGGGAGATGACAGTGAGCGAATATGAGCACAGATTTACGCAACTATCCCGATATGCAGCTGAGATGATGATGAGCGAAGCGGTTAAGTGCTATAGGTTTAAAGCAGGATTGCATTTAGCCATCAGGGAAAAAGTGGTAGCGCAGAATTTCTATGACTTCTAACAGCTGGTAGAAACAACGTTAAGGGTCGAGAATGTGGAGAATATAAAGAGCACAGTAAACAGAAAGAGAAAAGGGAGAGAACAGTTCAGGAGGGGAGGTAGTGCTCTTATGTCAGAGAGAAGTGACAGGACTTTCCCCATGCAATTTGAGGATAAGAGTGGTGGTACAGGCAGGTCCAAACAAATGAGAACTGTTTCTCACCAAGCCTCAACAGTGGGAGGTAGTAGAAAGAGAGAGGGGGATAAGCCATCCATTCCCAAATGCGACCATTACGGCAAATTCCATAAAGGGGAGTGTTATAGACTAACTGGAGCTTGTTTTAACTGTGGGGAAAAAGGGCACATGGCTAGAGAGTGCCCGCAGCATGCAAGACGAGAGGGAACTCAGATGCAGCTTCAAACAAGACCACAACTGAAGTGGAAAGTTCTGATGCAGTCAAGAAAGTGAATCGTGTAGGAAGACCGAGGGGGCAAGCACCAGCTAGGGTGTTTGCAATGATGATAGAGGCCGCAGAGATAGCTCCAGAGGTTGTGACTGGTATGGTTAAATTTTTTAATGATGATATTATTGTTTTAATTGATCCGGGATCTACTCATTCATTTTCTTCATCAAGTAGAATTGTGTATGGTAGAAGTTTGAGCCTATTAGGTAATCCCTTGATGGTTCGTACCCTAATTGGCCAGTATATCATTATTAGTCAAGTTTATAGAGATTGTGAAATATATATTGGTGGAGAACAATTAATGGTGGATTTAATGCCATTAAACATTAGGGATTAGACGTGATTTTAGGCATAGATACATTAGAAAAATATAATGCCAATCTAGATTGTAAATAAAAGAAAGTAGAGTTTGAGTTGGACAAAGGTAGAAGGTGGTGTTTATGGGAGACCGGAAAGCAAACCCACCTAGAATTATTTCAACTTTGACAGTAGAGAAAATGATAAGAAAAGGGAGTGAAGCATTCTTGGCATATGTTATAGACATGAAGGTAGATGGAGGAAAATTAGAAGAAATTCCTGTGGCAATAGAATTCTTGAATGTCTTTCCAAAGGATTTATAAGGACTACCACTACCTAGAGGAATTGAGTTTCCCATTGATCTTCTTCTAGGAACAACAATAATATCAATCCCACCTTATAGAATGGCTCTGGAAGAACTGAAGAAGTTTAAAGAACAGTTAAATGAATTGTTGGAGAAAAGTTACATTAGGCCTAGCTTTTCAACTTGGGGAGCTCCAGTTCTTTTTGTGAAGAAGAAAGATGGATCGTTAAGAATGTGTATGGACTACAGGAAACTTAACCATGTCACTATCAAGAATAGATATCTGCTCCCACGCATAGATAATTTATTTGATCAATTATAAGGGGCAAAAATCTTCTCCAAGATAAACTTGAGATCATGTTACTACCAATTGAGAGTAAAGGAGTCCGATGTGTCAAAGACTGCTTTTAGAACATGATATGGGCATTTTGAGTTCTTAGTCATACCCTTTGGTTTAACAAATGCCCCTGCAGCTTTCATGGACTTAATGAATAGAGCCTTCAAGCCTTTCTTAGACCGATTTATCGTAGGCTTTATTAATGATATATTGATTCATTTCAAGAGTGACAAGGAGCATGAAGAACATTTAAGGATTGCCTTAGAGACATTGAGGAAGAAAGAATTGTATGCCAAATTCAATAAATGTAAATTTTGGCTAAGGGAAGTACTGTTTCTTAAACATGTAATTTCAAAAAAGGAAGTACATGTGGATCTAAAGAAAATAAGAGTTGTAGTTAAATGGGAAGCACCTAAGAATATAGCAGAAGTGAGGAGTTTCTTGGGTTTAGCTAGTTATTACAGAAGATTTTTATAGGGTTTTTCCATGATAGCAGCCCCACATGCCAAATTGATGAGGAAGAATTAGAAGTTTTTGTGGACAGGGGAATGCCAGAAGAGCATTAAGGAATTGAAGAATAGGCTCACAATTGCTCTAATTTTGACTTTGCCTTCTAGTAGTGATGGGTGTGTAGTATATAGTGGCGCCTCAAGGAAGGGATTAGGATGTGTGTTGATGTAAGGAGATAAAGTTATTGCCTATGCTTCTAGGCAATTGAAACTCTATAAGATGAATTATCCTACACATGATTTGGAGCTAGCTGCCATAATTTTTCCATTGAAAATTTGGAGACATTATTTATATGGAATCACCACCAAGGTATTCACAGACCGTAAGAGTCTCAAATATTTGACGAGCCAAAAAGAGTTCAATCTAAGGCAAAGAAGGTGTTTAGAACTATTAAAGGATTATGACTTAGTGATAGATTACCACTTAGGGAAAGCTAATGTAATAATGGATGCATTGAGTAGAAAATCTATTATTGCACATATGGAGACAGTATATTTTCCTTTGTTGAAGAAATTAGCCAAACTTAAGGTGACATTGAGGCAAGTCGAATCCGGTTGCATATTGGCTAATTTTAGAATAAGGCCAGCGTTGAAGGAGAAGATTAAGGAATTGTAGGAGCAAGATGAGTACTTGAGTAAGCTCAGAGAAGAAATTAAAAATGGTAAGCTTTCTAAAATAGAGATAAGAGAAGATGGATTAATGGTGGTAGGTAACATATTATGTATTCCAGATCTGTTAGAATTGAAGGATGAGATTCTTGATGAGACACACAATGCTCCCTATACAATGCACCCGAGGAGTACAAGAATGTATAGAGATTTAAAAGAGCACTTCTAGTGGAGAGGAATAAAGAAAGATGTTGCAGAGTATGCTAGGAAATGCTTAGTATGTCAGCAAGTTAAAGCAAAACATCAAGCACCTATTAGAAAGCTTAAACCTTTGTCTATTCTTGAATGAAAGTGAGAGAAGATTATGGTAGATTTTTTGATGGGATTGCCAAGAACTAGTAGGAAGCATGACGCAATATGGGTGATTGTTAATAGGTTAACCAAGTCAACACATTTCCTGTCAATTAGACAAGTATATTCTTTGAATGCTTTGACCAAGAAATACATAGATGAAATAATCAGACTTCATGGGATTCCAAGTTCTATAGTCTTGGATCGAGATCTCAGATTCACCTCCAGATTCTGGACAAGCTTACAAGAGGCTTTGGGAACCAAGTTACATTTTAGAACATCTTTCCATCCATAGACTAATGGCCAGTCAGAGAGGACAATACAGACACTGGAGACAATATTAAGAGCTTGTGTTATGAACTTGAAAGGCTCATGGGATGTTCATTTACCTTTAATTGAGTTTGCTTATAATAATTCTTACCACTTAGGAATTCAAATGGCACCTTATGAAGTCTTGTATGGTAGGAGGTGCAGAACTCCTATTTATTGGGATTAAAAAGGTGAAAAGAGACTTTTAGGACCTGAGTTGGTACAAGTCACAGTTGACAAGATTAAATTGGTGAAGCAGAGACTTAAGGCAGCTTAAGACAGGATGAAGAGCTACACGGACGTGCACAGAAAGGAGTTGAAATTTGAATTTAGAGACAAAGTGTTTCTTAGAGCTTCTCCATGGAAAGGAGTCTTAAGATTTGGTAAAAAGGGCAAGCTCAGTCCAAGATACATAGGGCCTTATGAGATTATTGAGAAGATTGGGCCTCTAGCCTACAAGTTAGCCTTGTCACCATAATTATCTAAAATTCACAATGTCTTCTATGTATCAATGTTGAGAAAATACCAATCAGATCATTCATACATAGTCCAACCTTCAGAGGTCCAATTAAGAGAGGATTTGACTTATGAAGAAAAACCAGTATAGATTCTAGATTTAAAGAAAAAGGACTTGAGAAACAACACTGTGAAGTTGGTTAAAATCTTATGGAAGAACCATACAAGAGAGGAGGCAACATGGAAACCTTTGGAAGCCATGAAGGAGAAGTATTCACACCTTATTGTAGACTCAGGTAAGAATTTTAAGGACAAAATGCTTTAAGGGGAGGAAAATTGTTGGACCTGAATTTTTATTATTTCTTAATTTGTTTATTTATTTTGGAGTTTATTCCATTAATTTAACAAGCATAAATAGAACTTAGAATTTAGAATAGAATTGTGAGAAGTATAATATGGTAGTTAATAGACTAAAAGAGCGAATGGGCATTACATTAAATGAAGAAGGGTAAAATTGGAAAGACAAGATAAAAAGTAGTCTTAAAATGATAAAGAAGAGAGAAAAAACGTGGGAAAGAAAGAAAGAAAAAGAAGAAATTGTGAGAGAAGCTAGGAAAGAAGAAGAAAAATAGTGGAGAAAGAGAAAGAAGAAGAAGGAAGAGAAATCAACTTGTTAGGTAATCTCCGTCATCTTTTCTTCTTGTTAAGGGTAAAAAAGGAAGTAGAGAAATAAGTTTTATGATTGAAATGAAGGGAGAAAGAAGAGGATTCAAGAAACCCATTTGATTTTCATGGTTTTAAACTAGGTCTTGGTTTTTCTAGCCTAGATATACTATAGGTAGGTTAAGTCTAAGCTCAATTTATTATTTATATTCTTA
>JAOQMP010000004.1:24219701-24251871 GCA_027563575.1 Erythroxylum pedicellare
CACATCAACACTCCCATCTTGGATATTCACTCACACTTACCAACCACTCAATCACATTCTATCCTAATCCTTATCAACAACCCACCCACCAACCCTAACTTGTGATTTAGTTGATTGCGTTGTTGTCATGTGCCATTGCAGGTTGTTTCTCACAAAATTAGCACAATGCGAAGGAAGAAGAGTGATTCTCGTAGACTAGCCCCGCCAATACATTTTGCTACTAATGTTCCTCCACCACAACCCACTTCAAACACCACCGAGCCACCTCCTGCACTAGCCCAAACGCAAATAGTTGCTACTCCAACACCATGAACACGCCAAAGGACAAAGAGAGGAAAAGAAGTCGAAAACAACAGCAAATGGACCACTATAGTTGGGGGCTGCACATCTTTCCGACTTCCCGAAGATACAACACGATTCCAACAGCTAAGTGAACAAAAAATTTATCCCTGTAAATATATTCTTTTTGAAACGCTTGAAGCATTAAATGTTTATGATTCTTTCACACAATTCATGGGTCCAATTGGTTGGAGTGTTTTTGCTAAAATTAATTGACCTGCATTTGTTGAATTAATGAGAGAATTCTATAGCACATTCTAATTTAATTGTACTGAAGAGTTTAATGTGTTCACGAAAGAGGTTATTAAATTTTGATTGATGGGAAAAGAATTTCCATTATCGATTACTGAATTCAATGTTGCCATGGGTTTTATTTAGACTGCTGAAATTAAGACTGAGTTGTTTATCAATGCTAAATGTGACTATCATGAAGATTTTAATGCATTGAAATTATAGAGTCAATGGTCTGTTGATACAAATCCATATAATGCTAGTATTTCTAAGAGTTCCTTTCTTAGAAATCATATTTTTAAAATCATCCATAGACTATTGGCATACAATTTTTCTGGTCGTAAAGATGCTGCGAGAACATTGTTGAAAGTAGAATTTTACTTCCTGTGGTGTATGGATAGGCACGTTCTTGTGAATTTAGGTTATTGGTTTATAACTCAATTTCAGTCGGTGCTACATAAGAAATCCAAACCTTTGATCCTCAATTCATATATTACACAATTGGCTATTAATTTGTAACTATTGGATCTTGATCATACTGACATGAATGTGACTTGTGGTACAAAACCATTGGATTTAGATTGTTTGAGCAGGATAGGGGTTATGGATTTTAGTCGTGGCCACATCGCTTTATCATTCCCGACCCAACCACTCTTCCCACTACGAGATCATCAGCAGTACGAAGTTGGGCTCCACCAGCTGAAAACAGTAGCCACCAACAACATGACACCGATTTGGAGGATCGTCTTAGTAGGATCTAACTAAAAATGCACCAGTTGGAGCACAATTGGATGACCTATTGGGAGTATGAAGGATTCCAACCGCCATATTCGCTAACACCTTGATTTCAGCACTTCCATAATAGAGAAGCTTTCTTTCACTTTTTCCTTTATATTTATGCTTCTTTAATATTAAGGACAATGTTGGTCTAGGTGTGGGGGGGAAATAGGAGTTTTGGTGTGTGAATATTTGCAGTTTTTGTGTGATTTTTATTGATTTTTGCATGTGATTATGCATGTTAAGCCATGAAACTTTTCCATATTAGTTTGGATGAGATTAAGTATATGCATGAAATTAAATTGGGCTAAGTGAGTTCTAAGGTGAATCATGTTGATTGATTACAATAACTGATATTATAGACTTAGTCAAAATTTTGACATTTGAGTGATGAGGAATTGAAGTGAATTCTTAAGTTAAACATGTGAGCGAAATTTGAGCCTAAATGACATCATCTTTAGGTCATGTTATTTCTTTGAATTGTATGATGCTCCTCTATTCATGTCACCTTCAGAACTTGCACGGAACTGGTTTGAATTTATTTGATTACATGAGATATAAACATGATTAAGGCCTTCCATATTTTTAAACCCTTTAGCTTAAAAATGACCCACCTAATTATTTTCCCTTTGCAAACATTTTTTAGTCTTTATCCTTGTTTTTCAATCAATCGCCTTATTTTAAAACTCAAAAACCCCATTAGCCTTACCCTATCACAAGTTGAATGAAGCATTGAGTAATTTGAGACTTTTGTTTTATATTTTATTCTAAGATACTTTTATAGGTGCTTTTACTCATATGTTTATTAAATTTTGCTACTAGCAATTTCTCTTGTTTTTATTGTTTTCTCTTATGTTTAGCGTTATTCAAAAAGATGGAAAAAAGAGGAAAAAATAGAAAAAGAAAAGAAAAAACAAAAAAGGAAGAAGAAAAGGGGGAAAAAGGAATAAAGCATAGTAGCATGAGTTAGTATGATTAGTTGTAACCCTTTTTGTCATGTGTTTATCTCAGAATTTTAATTTCAGCATCCCTATTACTGGATACTTTGTGAATGCTTATGATTAACCTTTTGCAATTTTTACCTCACCTGTGAACATAGCCCTATTACAACCCTAAATAAAGTCCTTATAATCTATTAGCTCATGTGATCTGAATGAATCATAACTAGTGAAATCGCAAGCCTATGGTAGTGCAATATATTATAGAGAGATTTGAGAAAAACATTTTACTCTCAAACACTTAAGTGTAAGAGCAAAATCCATGAGAAGAATTCATTTTGATTTCATATTTGCTTTTGAACAAAGATGTCTTATTTTGACTTCGTTTATTTGCATTAGTGAAAAGCGATTATGATATGTGTCGCAACTTAAGTCTTACTGGCCCAAGTTAATGGAATGTGTACACTTAATCTTATGAAGGATGAATTGACTGAGCGTAGTGGTTTGACATGTTTGCTCGAGGGTGAGCAAAGGTTTGGTGTGAGAGAATTTGTTAAGTTATCAATTTGCGCTTATTTTGCACTTAATTCTCTTTAATGTGTTGAAATTATTATTCAAAATTAATGGAATTATCTTATAATTGTTCTCAGATGATTTTCAATAGCTTAGAGATGAAATTGAATCAAAAAGATAAAAAAGAAACAAAGAAAATCCGAAATTCCAAGTTTGGCAGCAATTCAGTGACTAAGCATTGACACGTGCAAGGATGAAATAAATTTCCAGATCTACTTTAAAAATCTAAATCTAATTCTTTTGAGAATTTCATAATCTTTTAAGATCAAATTGATGGAGATTCACAATCTGAACATGTGGGAAGCGTGATCTACAGGAGAGGACGGAAAAGGAAGGGATCAGGAGGCATTAAAAGTCAAAAACATTACTGTTCATGACACATCCCTTTAGAGTTAGAACAGTTTAGTTTTCTGCAATCTTTCTCATCCATTGTTCTTACGTTTCCGCACTTTTTCTTTTAGTATTTTTGTATTCTTCAAGAAAGACCAGGGATGGAGACTCGTTGTGTTGTTATTTCTTTGATTTCTACTTTCGTTATGAATAGCTAAACTTCTTTTCTTGGTTGACAGAAGTTATGTTATCCGCTATTATGTGTAAGATGTTTCAATAAAGTTTATGTTGTTGATGAACGTTGAATATCTTCTGAATTACTTTTTCTAATTGAATTGATTAATTTCTAGGTGTGTAACTAGGGATTATTTCGTTCAATAGCTAGATTAATGAAATATGACGTTAATTTTGTTAATCACAAATAGCAATTAGGATTACTTTCTTTACATTAGAGTCGGAAATTCTAAGAAGATATTCACTTCATTAATTAAATGTCGTACATGTATTATCTTGCTAATTGGTTTCTTGATTTTAAAAACTATTATTCAATTGAACCTACAATCATATCTAGGTTGTTGTTTAATAAGAATGCTAGGATACATGTTTCTAGTCATTTACTCTTAAGAGAAAACATCCCCCAATGAATGTTTATTAATGATTGAAATTTTATATCAATGATCCATTTTAGCGTGATAACATCGATAACCTGAAAACTAAGATTTTTCCCATTAAATTTTCAAATCAAATTATTTCTTTTAATTTGTGGTTTTTTTGGCTTAATTTTCTGTGAATTGAAATCCCCCCATTTCGTTACTTTGTCTCATTTTGAATTCGTAACTCTTTTATCATTAAGATTCCTTGTGGGAACGATATCCACTTACCACTACTATGTTAAATTGTATTAAAGAAAGTTGGGTTCTTTTTTAATTTGGTTGCAGGCGATAGTAGTACCAAATTTTGGCGTCGTTGCCAGAGAATTTTTTATGGTTTATGTATGTTACGCATTCGAATCAATCAGAGAATTTGCAGTACAATCCTAAGATTGATAAGAAAGCCAAAAGACTGCAGAAACAGACCAAAAATCAGAAAGAAACGCAAAAAATGGAAAGAATGGCAGCAAACCGCATTCTTCGTGAACTAGCCACACCCACAGACGCACAACAACCCCACTGCATCAACTTTCTGAATTTAGTTGATAACAATACTTTTGAATTAAAATCTAGGCTGATTCATTTATTATCTATTTTCAGGGGTTTACTGGGAGAAGATCTGTACAAGCACTTGAAGGAATTCAATATGGTTTGCATTGGAATGAAGCCAACGAATGTGACAGAAGAGTAGATTAAGTTGAGAGCCCCGCAATATTCTTGCCTCTAGGAGCATCAACTAACTCCCAGTTTGAATTCTTTTCAATAGCCTGCATCTCCCCTGTCATAGCATTCTACCATTCTGGATGTTCTGAAACTTCTTCAAATGATTGTTGGGTCAATGACTAATAAGGCAATGTCACATAACTCATAAATTTCTCTGAAGGATCTGAATTTTATTGGTGAGGTTTCTTTGCTGGTAGAGGATGATGGAGACTAGGGACTTGCTAAATTGTTTGTGCTACTACGAATGCTTAGTGTTGAGGGGGCTGACCTTGTAGTGATATTGTCACCAAGGGTTCTAAGAGATGGATCTTCAAAGTCTATCACAACTTGATCATATTTATATTGCTTCTGATCATTCCAATCCCAACTTGCTTCTTCATTAAACTCAACATTCTTGTTTATTATCACCTTGCCAGTAGTAGGGTTATATAGACGATAAGGTTTAGATTTAGGACTATAGTTGATGAAAATACATTTTTCAGATTTTTCTTCAAGTTTTGTACAAGATTTAACCAACACATATGCTATACAACTGATGACTTTTAAATGGCTTACCCTAGGTTTCTTACACACGCAAGCTTCATAAGGTGTCTGATTCATAACAGCTCTTATCGAAGAGATATGTAAGAGGTACATCGTTGTTGCAACTGCTTCTCTCCAGAATTGATTTGGAAGAACCTTTGCTTTTAGCATGCTCCTGGCCATTTCCACCATCATTCTATTTTTCTACTCTGCTACACCGTCTTGTTAAGACGTCTCTAGTGTTGTTAGTTGCCTACAAATACCATGCTCATCACAGAAAGCAGTAAATTTATTAGATAAAAATTCTCCACCATGATCAGTTCTAAATGCCTTGATGCTCCTGCCACTTTGCTTCTCCACTAATGCCTTGAATTTATTGAAACTCTCAAATGTTTCTGATTTAAATGTTAAGAAATAAACCTAACTCATTTGACTATAATCATTTGCAAAAAGTGGGAAATACCGACTACCAGCAAGTGATTCAATTTTCATAGGCCTATAAAAGTCGATATGCACAAGTTCAAGACATTCTGTAGCTCTCCATAACTTCCCAACAGGAAATGACTTCCTAGTTTGCTTCCCATAAATACATCCCTTATAAAACCAAGTTCTCCAATTTTGGCATCTAGAAAACCATTTCTTTTTTACTTAACAATCTTAAGCCATTTATATTCAGATGCTTATATGGTAAGTTCCATAATTTAGCCTCGAAATCGCATCTAGTAACTAAGGTCCCACTCACATCATTCGAAACATCAAGATGGAACATTAAATTTTGAGTTATATGAACAAGAGCTATGATCTGTCTAGATTTTTTATCATGAATAGCACATTTATCACCATCAAATATAAGCAAATATCCACTAGACATCAATTGTCCAACAATCAATACTTTGTGAGCTAAACTAGGCATGAATTAGACATCATGCAACAATTTAATAGTACCTTACACAATGTTAATGGCCACCATACCTCTGCCTTCGACTTGAATCTGCTTATTGTCACCATGTTAGACTGCACTTTTCTTCATCTCATCAAGATCCTAAAATAGAGACCTTGAATTGGACACGTGATTGGAGCATCCACTATCAATAAACCAAACATCATTTAACTCGTGAGTAGTTAAAGAATAGGCCATAAATAACTTACTTTCCACTTCCACATTTTCTATGAAGTGAGCCTTTTGTTCATCTTTCTATTTTATCCAATAGGCAGCCTCCTTGTGCCCATATTTCTTGTATAGTGACATTCACTAAAAAATTGACCTCAACCCCTCCTACAATTGCGACCATGACCATGAAAACCTCCTCTGCCCTGTCCTCTTGAATTATTAATCTTCCCTTTAGAGGAAAAGTCCCCTTTCACCTGAAAGGCCTTCTCTTCAACCTTTTCACCAGACCTATCTAGTTTATCCTCATTAGCTAGCAACGAACTTAACAATTCATCAAAAGAATAAATAGATAGATCCTTAGATTCCTCAATGGCAGCTACCACATGATCATATTTTGGAGTTAAACTTCACAGTACTTCACTGACTATAGTTTCATTAGTGACATTTTCACTATATGACTTCAACAAATTTGTAACCTCATATGTGGGATGCAAATAGGTGTTTACCATGAAATACAATTCTGATGGAAGTATTAACAGGCATAAGGCAAAACTTGTGGCTAGGGGATCTACACAGACACATGGGATTGACTACCAGGAAACATTTGCACCAGTAGCCAAACTCAATACAATTAAGATTCTATTGTCACTAGCTGCAAATCTAGGCTGGCCCCTACATCAGCTTGATGTCAAAAATGCCTTCTTGAATGATGATCTTAAAGAGGTGTATATGGAGTTGCCACCGGGATTAAGAAGAAACAACCACCCTCAGAGAGTATGCAAACTTAAAAAAGTCTTTGTATGGCCTGAAGTAGTCACCTAAAGCATGGTTTGGGAGATTTGCAAGAGCAATGAAGAATCTTAAATACTATCAATGCCAGGCTGATCACACCCTACTAATGGTAGGATTACTATCCTTATTGTCTATGTTGATGATATCGTCATTACAAGTGATGATTGGGAAGGTATACAGGAGCTAAAGAATTCTCTAGCTCGAGAATTTGAAATCAAAGATATGGATAACTTGAGATATTTCCTTGGAATGAAGGTGGCCAGATCTAGTAAAGGTATCCCAGTGTCTCAAAGGAAGTATACTCTTGATCTTTTAAAGGAAACTGGCATGCTAGGAGCAAAGCCAACGGAAGCACCTATGGAATCAACATATAAGTTAAGTCTTAAAGAGGGGGGTACACCAGTAGACACAGGCAGATATCAAAGACTGGTGGGAAAACTAATTTATCCATCCCATACTCGGCCAGATATCAATTTTCCTGTCAGTGTGGTTAGTCAATTTATGAGCAATCTTCAAGAGGAACACATGGAGGCAGTGTATAGAATCCTTAAGTACTTAAAAATGACACCCGGAAAGGGGTTATTCTTTTAGAAAGGGGGAGTAAAGAGCATTGAAGTTTTCACAGATGCTGACTAGGCCGGATTTGTAACTGATAGAAGGTCCACAACAGGCTATTGCACCTTTGTGTGGGGCAACTTAGTTACTTGGAGGAGCAAGAAACAACCAGTTGTCGCAAGAAGCAGTGCCAAAGTAGAGTGCAAAGCTTTGGCATTTGGAATATGTGAAGGAATATGAATCAAGAGGCTCCTAGCAGAACTACAAATCACAATAGGGTCTCAAATGAAAGTGTGGTGTGATAAGATGGCCACAATAGGGATTGCAAGGAATCCTATACATCACAATAGAACCAAGTGTGTGGAGATAGATCATCATTTCATCAAAGAGAAAGTAGAATATGGATTAATTGATCTTGCCTATGTGCCCACCAGCAGTCAAGTTGCAGATGTTTTTACCAAGGCACTAACAAGAGTCAGATTTGAAGAACTTAGTTGCAAGCTAGGAATGATCAATATCCATTCACCAGCTTGAGGGGGAGTGTTGGTGATATTATGACTAATATTCTTCTACAGCTACTATACAGCTAGATCTAGATTATATTGAGATATAGATAGACTGTATATAGTTAATATAGAATAAGTTTAAATCCCTTAAATTAAGAGATTAGATCATATTAGATTAGATTAGATAAATCTGGATAATTTTTCAGATTTAAACTTCTCTTGTAATAGGCTATATATGGCCACATATTTTCTATTGTATCAAAGCAGGTTTAATCTGGATTATTAATTTTTCAGTTATCCGTTTGGATGTCCAGTCCCAGCAGTCTGGTCCGATTATTACTGCATATATTTTAAGTGACAATTGGATGTCTAGTCCCAGTTGCACTTGAGGGGGAGTGTTAGAGTATTTCATATTGATTAAACATGAAAATTTTAAAAGATTTATAAGTAGTAAGGATCAACTATTCAAACAACTAGTTCTAATTATTTGGCCAATGGTTAACTTAAGCTCAATTTTTATTAATAGACTCTATATTGTATCCATTTTAAAAACTTAATACCAATCTTAATTATGTATTTGCATTCTTACTCAGGAATATAGATGACCAGAGCCTGACCACCCAGATCTTGTCATATCGATTCTGGCGAATTTGGTCTATTAAATTTGCCCGGAAATGGAAGACTGTGTATGACACAGAAAAGATCACGGTCATTGACTATGCCGTGGAGTGGGTTTCATATAGATCAGAAGATGAGAAAATGAGAGCATAAGAGAGAGAGAGAGAGAAGAGCAAACAGAGGGAAGACAAGATGAGGCAAGTGAAAGCCAAGATCGATCTTTCAGGCCACTGCAAAATCGGAAAACATCAAGACCTTTGCTTTTGTAAACAGTTGAAGAGAAGCTATGCATATGGTTACTTCTTTTTATTGTTTTCCGGTTTTGTTCTCGTTTTATGAACAATATCTTTATATTTTTGCTTGATTTTTTAATTTAAATTATTACAAAATTCACAAAATAAATTTTAATAACTTTAAAGTTAAAAGAAATGTGATGCCAAATATATCTTATTCTGTCAGGTTGGCTAATTACGTAAGACACCTGTCATTAATGGATGTCTAATAAAAATTTAACAAAATTTTAATTAAAAAATTACAGAAATAAGGTTGTGTAATTCAAAACTTTTAAAATGTTGCTGTAATTAAAGGATTAATATATTTATTTTAAAACATTAACCATTTAATACGACCCATTTAATTACGTTAAAGGATTAACATGCACAGTACATAACAAATTAAACTTTTTTACAGAATTTTAAAGAATAAATTACCTTCTTCTTTTTTTTTTAACTTTTCATTCCACTGCAGAACTATAATTTGTTGCGAAGCAATGAGAACGTTTTCTTTAATTCAAGTAAGCATGCCCAGCGGAACATTATTGTCAGTTTTAGCCTAGCAAACTTTGATCCACAAGTGTAAACGTGCACCCATATTATTTTATATAAAATTCTCTAATTTACCGTACAAATTTATATTGATCAGTATTAAATGGCATGCAATAAATAAGGATGATTCATAGGTCAGCTCTCGTCAATTTTTTTAAAATTAAAAATATAGAATAATTTTTTAAAATTAAATTCAAACCGCTCAAACCTATACTTATTTAAGGTTCAATTCATATAAGTAAAAAAAAAAAATTACTAAAAATAATTAAGCTTCAAATTACTCTGGGCTTATATTAAAAATAACTAAATTTAGACCAAAAAAAGTAGTATACTTCTTTTGTACGTATCATTCAACGTCAATTGCAACTGGTCAAATTCATTGACAACCTAACTATCATGAAATAGTTTTTATGACCTATCAACTATGAACCATCATCTACATAATCCACTGTGACAAAAACAACTTTCAGGTAATGAATCTGAATTAGACATGAAAGCTTGCCTTTTGCAACCGAAATCCTAGCTGGTCCAGGATGCTTGTATATTCTAAAATCTGGATCAAGTTCGTTACAACAAACAATATTTGTCATCCATTTTGATCTAGTCTTCTCGACCTCTGATCAAGCTCTGCCATTACTGCTGGTTCTTGCTTTTTCCTTTGCTTGGATATAGTATCGGTTGTCATTGATCCTATCTTATCAAATGCAGCCTGCATAATTTGGACACGTAAAGCATTTAATATGTATGTTCTGCATAGATTAAGTCACCTCATTCTAATATCAGCAATCGAACATCCTCCTGTTGCAGACAAATAACAACTAAAATCTCGCGTTCTTTTCTCCTTTAGAGAAAAGGACAAATGAGATAGAGAAATGATATAAAAATATAAACTGAAAAGAGAATTGCAATAGGGAGAATGGCGTAACTGTCAATAATTCATCAGGATCAAAGAGGTGATGCGAGGTTTTCTGTAGTATGTATATTACATCACCAACATGGCGGCCCCGAAGCAACTCCTCTTCCTTCATCTGCAATCATATATTATAATTTTGAAGTGCCTCTTCAGCAAGTCCAATGATGTTTCAATTGTGAAATTTCAGAAAACATTAAGGTCTAAGACGGGTCTTTGTCCTACAAGTGCATGGCTTTAGCACCTTGAATATAGCCAAAGCAACATGAAACAGAACCTTTGCACCCTCATAGAAAAGGACATCCCACACCCGCAGCGTTGTCTGCAAAAAAGTTACCCGAATGGTCAACTAGTTTTGGTCATTAAAGAACTTAAAAACATAACCAAGTTCTCTTCCTGTGGAAGACAAAGCAATTGACGTTTTCCTAACCTCTGAAGGTAAGCTCTTAGAGAATAGGCAAAGGAACCACTCAGTGGCAACAAGGGAGACATCGAACTCCAATTCCTCCAAATGAGCAGCTATCCTGGAGTTCATTTATAGTTCTTCGTATACAGCAAATAATGTAAGAAGATATTAAATATGTAATCAAATGGAATTACCTTGGGCACTTTTTAGCAAGTAAATCCTTGAAAACTCTTTGCTCAACGTGACACCCTGACAAATTGTTGGCATAGCAGTCATTGACTAAGACATTTTCCAGGAGGACTGCCAGCATCCAGAAAGCATCCTCCTCTGTTTTCATCACCAGCAACAGCAATGCTGCAACATAATTTAGACCCTGCACCAACTCTAAGTTTCATTAAAGAATTTTAATTGGGAGCAGATAACATCAACAAATGAAAGCCAGCCACCACCCATCTACAAATGAAGTAGGTTTTAAGTGCCTACAGAAACATTTTCATTGGTTTCCCGAGTTAGTTACATCCAAGCAGGGAGACGTATTCAATTACATCCATCAATTTAATTACAAAAATCTAGTAAGTTCAGCTCGAAATCTGCGAGATAGTAAAAACAGTGGAACTGTTTGCATGGTAGTAAAAATTTTAGTTCGCATTTATCAGAGTATTAACGAGAAAGATCTAGATTCAGATAAAGTAATGTAATGACTGTAACGGACATAATATTCATAAAGAAATATGACTTAAGGAAATCATAAATGAGCAGTTTCTTGGTTAAGATTGAAAATTATCAAGAAAAACAGGAATAGATACTAAATTATGAGATATTGAGAAAATTAAACATGTAGCAAGTTAGGAAGAAAAGACAAAGTGCACAAACAATGCATCTGAGACCTCTATATACTCTAAACAATTGCAACTATTGGAATAAAATGTCTTCTTGAAAGTGCAACAAGATTGGGATACATGAGAGTGAATGAAGCCTAATTATCAATGCGTGAAAACTTCACCTAAAATTCATCAGGCTCCGGAGTGAGAATAATGTAATCATGATAAAATTTTAGGTCGCATCTTGCAAAAGAAAACAGGTACAAGAAATCAGCAATTCTATCATCTATTCTGAGATTCCACGATAATCTAACATTTTCTATTTACACATTGTTAAACTCATTAGGAACCAACCTGACAATAGCCAACATCAGAATCACGGAAGGAATACCCAACAAGAACACGCCGGAGAGCAGCATGGCTCTCAGAAGTATCCAGTCATGGGTGACCAGGAAATGTTCGTGGCAGGTCCTGCATATAAACAATGAAAGAATTATTAGTAAAATCAAGAATTGGGAATATTGGCCGAATAGGCAAAAATTTAACTTCAAAAGTCCCCTGATATGAAGCACATAGGAATCTAAATGCAAAATGTACAAAAGTGCGCATGATATATTTTACAAAATAGTTTGCATATTCTAGGCAAGAGATCCGTTATCCTTCCTCTACAGCTAAAATAAGAAAACATCAGGACTACCTCCGATAGTGGCGTTTCTCAACCTGACTTCATATAGTATGAATCTTGGTGCAAGAAACTTTGTCGGTGGGAGGTTTGATAATAATAACCACTACTAAGAAATCTCTTTGCGTTCAGGTGTCATGCTTACTACTTTATAAAAAATAATTTCAAAAAACAGATCCTTTTTGCTAACTTCAAAATGCAGCAACCTGAACTCATACTATTGGGGTCTTGTCAGAAATCCCACCCCTCTACAAAGAACAATCAATTCATCATGCATTCTTGATAACCAGGAGAATACTCATATTTCAGGAGAAGCATGCGTCAGGACTCATGATTTTAGCTTCCATCATATGCCTTTGGTTTCATTGCAAGCAAAAATGAAACTATAACTTGCTTTCAGATCCAAGCACAGATAGACTCAATATACATGGGCTACTGTCACATTGGATATTCTCCAACATGATCATAACTTCATTGTTATTGCTTCCAAAATAAAAAATGGAAACATAGCCGTATGATTATAATGAAAGATCCAATCACCGCAGCTGCTATTGAAGTGATGGTCTGAGTAATTCAAGATCCATATTAACAATGCAATATTGAGTTATTAGATAATTATCTCCATTGCACAAGTAAGATCAGCCAATCACCAATATGAAAATTAAAACATATATTTGCTACAAAAGCACAAATACAAACACACATACAAAAACAAATATCAATCAACAAGACCAGAGGTCCAGAAGCAAACATGCACGGGAAATTTGATTCTGAACAGAGCTCAAACAACAAAAATGACAATTTAGTCATAACCCATTAAAGAATAGATACCGTTACCTAAGATAATCAAGCATAATGACCAATCAAGCTCGTATAGCCTTCAGATGATTAGATATAATTTCCTCAATTTTCAATTAAAAAAAATCATATCACGTTCATCCAGAATGTGAACAACAACCAGTTGAAAGCAAAAAAAAAAATTCCCAACAGAACGTTGCAAATCATGACAGACACGTTTCAACTGCAATATTAAAAGTCAAATTCCAAACTCACATGATCAATCTGTCTTGTAGCCGGCGTAACCTTTCCCTCAACGGCCGTAGTCAGATCATTGTAGTAGCTCTCGGGAACGGTAGACTTCTTCTTTGCAGCTCCAGATACCGAAAACCAAACCTTTGGCCTTAGCAATGGTGGTATTCCCTTCCTAATAAGCCTCCTCAAAGTGATTGCATTAGCTGGAGTGGACAATTTGAGGGAAGATTTGAAGGCAATCCCTTCAGCTATTGAAGAAACATGTGGCTGTAAGTACCAATTGGCACCTTTGCTAGCCTCTAATGCCGACCAAATCCTTCCCTGTTGCCTCACCTTCTCTCTTAGCTCGTTCAACACATTAACATCATCAACATTGCCTTCTACGGTGAAACCATAAATGTCCTGGAATTTGACAGTTAAATTTGGCCTCCTTGCATGAATATTAGGCGTCAAAATTGGGATATGAGGATGGAATTCTATGGAAAATTCTCTTTTGTTATGTGTACTGTGCATATCTACTACTTTTTTTCCCAACAGTTTATTCGTGACAGATCAAAAGAGAAAGGAAAACGGAAAGAAGGCACCAAAGAGAAAAGCTTCCTGTTAAAATTGCTGGAAAAGGCCAAAGGCTTGCAAACCTTGAAACAGTCAATTTCCGAAGCTTCAAAAGTAAGGAATTGATATGGTTATTTAAGTATTAACCAAAAGACTCACAGAAAAACAAACTTCATCTCCCAATACAGAAAAAGAAAAAATTAGACTTGGAAATGGTAACCGAAGAGCCTTTTCTTCCATCCAAAAGAGCTTAGAGCTTAGAGCTTAGAGCTTAGAGCTCTATTATCGGAAATGAAAGAGACAAACAGAGAAAGCAAAAGATTGGCACCATCAGAAAATAGGAGGATAAGAAAGATCAAAAGGAGAATGTTTGAAGAAAAACAGAAAAAGAAAGATCGCCCCAGTAATTCGTAAAGAGTACGAAAGATGAATATTCTTACGTTGTTTTAAGAGTTGTGAGCTACGCGAATAGTACATTCATAAATTATCCCTTCCACTTGACGAATACTAGGCTTAGAATATCAGTGAGTCTGACTATGAACAATGAATTAAAATAATGACAACGGAACAAGTTACATGGATATCAAGTTCAAGTATGACCGAGAGCGACCACTTAAATATATTTCCCAAATTTACCCTCGAAATATATACTATTTTACCTTTTTATCTTATCAATGTATTTAAACTTTAAACATAGATTTTTCTTTTTTAAAAACATTATCACAGTTTAAATTATTTGAAAAAACACCTTTAAATACTAAATATAGACTTTACTGTGTAATTAAATATTAAGTATCTGAAAATTTTTGTATGATCTAAACAAAAGTTTCTTTTTTTGTATTTATAATACCACAATATTTTTTAAATAATTTTAAATTATAAAAGATTTTTGGGGAATTAAAAAAACTATATATATGCATTATTTTAACAATACAAATAAATGCATATTTACATATTCTAAACGAAACAGTAAAATTATAAATTTAATTTTTATTAAAATATTTTAATTAAAAGAGAATAAAATTATTTTCTAGTATGCATGACTTTTGATTAAAAATATCTCTCAGTTAAAATTATTTTTTTAATATATTAAAAACTTTAATACGAAGAAATATGAATATTTTGTGCAAACTATTGGATTATTTATGTTAATATTATCTTGTTTTTTATTTTATGGTATTAAAATTTCATGAATACTATTAAAATGAGTTGTCATTTGTTATTTTAATAATATATTTTCAAACATTGTATAATTTTAAAAAAATATATAATTACATGCATCATTCCTTATTAGGTGCATGTAACATTAAATATTAAATGTAATAAAACAAATTTCATCACTTTGTGACTTTCTTTTATTCTTATTACATATTTGTTATTAGTTATCAAATAAGGTTATATACTGAAGTCAACAATTTACTCCACTAAAATTTCATATTTGTCAAAATCTAGTAAGATGATCTAATTCAGATAGGTATATAAATAAATATAGATACACATAAGGTAAAAATTTAAATTAGACTCTAACATTATTATTAAAATAAATTGTATTTAAAAATGAATTCTAATGTTTAAAAATATTCAATAAAAATGTTATGTACCACGTAGCATCTATTTAGCATAATGAACCCATATATCATTCTAATTAATTAATTAACTTAATTACATTTAATTAAACAAAATTTACGAATAATAAGAAGAACCCTAGTTCGTAATTTTCACAATTCTCCAACCATCTCCTAACAGCTCTAATCAAAAATTCAATAAAACTTAATCGTAATTTCTCCGATTGTCAAAACAAACACTACAAATGGCACTATGAATCAAAGATACAGAATTATCATATTCTTGTAATATGTAGTATAGATCTTATTACGTACCCAGTATTTACATGAAAGGATTAAAAATGAAAGTAATGCGGAATACCTGACTTTGGTTTCATTTTTAATTCCGATACTGATTTCGAGTTTCAAACGATCACAAATCTCCCGGGACCTTTACGGAAAGTGTTTCCTGACACAAAGTTTAGGACTTTCTACAGTTTTCTTAATACGTAAGCTCTCTTAACGGGTTAGAGATTCCTTATGCTTATGATTGATATGAGCAACTAGAAGAGACCTTAATCTTTATATAGCTTCCATATCGGGCTTCCCTATTACAAAGCCAATATAGGTCTGGTCCACACTAATTATGATCTATTTTCTACCCGAACTTCGACCCATTAATCTTGATCATTCATTGGGCCATTTTATTATCTTTATCTGGATCAAATTATGTAACTTAACTGATAATTTATTTAAAAACTAAAAAAATACAATTAGTAGTTGTCCAACTTTATGGGAAAGGACAAAATTGTTCAACATTCTCCCCTTTGGACAAATATTAATTGCAGTTTTGACTCTAGTTTAAAAACAATTTAAAAATTCGGTTAAGCCATGTTACTAAATTAGTTGACTAAGTTTTAAAAACAAAACATTTGATCTAAAGATAATGAAAGTCTATCATTCTATCTTGTAAGGCTTTTGATACTGGAAAGTATCAAATGCATGTGTCATGTGTGACACAAATCTAATACAATCACGTATACCTAATACCTCACTAACATGAATGAGAAAATGGAATGTGGAAAACTAGAATGATACTTTATGATCTAAATTATATCATCTTTGTTTATAGGTCTCGATTTCTCTAACTTTATGCTAAACCACATATGCTAAAATGCATTAGAGAAATCCTGTTTTCTCTCACTAAATGCTAAACAGCATTAGAGAAAAATTGTTTCCTCTCATTAAATGCTAAACTGCATTAGAAAAAAACCTTTATGTTCTCTAATTGAATGCTAAACTGCATTAGAGGACACCTTTATGGGATTAAAAACTTATATCCCCGTATGTCATATCAAATTCATGGATACCCGTACCAGAACTGTATGTCTACATGATATAGGCACAAGGTCAATTTATATATATGTCCAATGACCTTTAAATGCTTAAGATCAACATCAATCTTAAGACTTTTATACGTATTATGACAATGTATGACAACACGTATTACCGAGGATAAACGATGATCATCTTTGTTGATGAACCATCATACTATCATAATACACCAAAACGTACAAGTGTACATGGAGCAAACATAACGATCCACTAATAACAGTGTCTAAGGACGTCAAAACACCCATACCGTATACTTGTGTCACAAACATAAGTGGGCGAAGTCCTTTAGTTAAACGATCTACTTATTGTTTTTCAGTCCTTAAATGCTCCAAACCTCAATGTCACCTTTTCATATCAACACCTTTATAACCAAATAATTGACATTAAATGCTAAGACCTTGTGATATTCTTTGTTGTTATTAAATAACACGGCAAGAAGATTACCACAATACAACCAAAAGGGTTTAGCCACTGAATCAATTACAGACAACTCAGAAATCAAGTTTCTGAGCTAAACCGTCTGTGAAGTAGCCTCATAACATTCACTTTGGATGCATAGTCGAGGAAGTTACCTATGTCTTCTTAACACACTTCCACGAAATTATATCATCTGCAAACTTAAAACTGTAACCTTAAATAGTGAAAACGTTTAATAATCTAGAGATAAAGTAGTCATTATTGAATTGATAAAAAGAAAGAATAAAAGAGAAGATGTTCCTTTGAACACAAAGAGAAAAATCAATTCTTTATTAAATTTATTTACAGATATTCCTTTTATAGCGAGGATTCTAACCAATTCTGTTTTACGTTTACAAGAAAATATCTCTAACAAATTACAACTTAGCAAGGCCACCTCATCATATTATAGAATGTTGTAACAATCTAATCTTTCTGATGTGAGAAATGTTTATGTGTTGTTGCGGTTGTAAACTTTGTTACTAAACCAGTATTGTTGCAATTCTGTGAATGCTTGTGTAGATTAGGTTGTTGAACTGCATTTGATTTTCCAATTGATTGTCTTTATTAAGTGTTTTAGGGGTTAGTACAAGTCTTTGAGCTTAATATTATGTTTTGGAGGTACCTCGATGTATTTGCTAGTGTTTTAGGGTCAATATTAAAGAACGGAGAAGTTTCAGAGACATTCTAGCCAAATCAACGGCCCATGATCGTGGCATAACAAGTCGTGATAGTGACAAAAGCACCAAAGTTAGCCCACGACTGTGGCCTACATGCCATGATCATAACATAAGCATCAGAGTTGACCCACGATCGTGGACTACATGCCATAATCATGACAAAAGCCCAAGTAATGGATGATTGTGGCCTGCACCAGGTAGACGCACAAACACTCAAGAACATCAAATTTCAAGGAGTTTTTTGGACCTTTTAGACCCCAAAAAAACCTAGGGTTACTTGAAACATAAAAGGATATTTAAAGAACAACAAAAGAGGCAGAAAGTTAGCCATCTTGAGAAACCCTAAAGATAAATCATCGAGAGATAGAGGAAGAGAAGAAAGAAGAGAGAAGAGGAGAAGAAGCTCACTTGACGTACTTCTCGAATCACGAGGTTTCCTGAGATCACAGCCTCCCATCATTCATTTAGATTGTATTTCCTGTTTAATTTTAGTTTTATTATTGTATAGAATTGGATTCAATAGCTAATGATAGGATATAGAATGTCAAGGATGTTCTAAACTCACCTTCAGAATTTTATTCTTGAATTAATAAAATCTGATTATTTATGTATTTATTGGATATTATTATGGTTTAATTCTACGATTTCATAATTTGATAATAAACTGAGAGGGTGAATTGAATGAAAAAAGATTAAATTAGACTAATGAGAGTTATGTGATTTAATAGTGACAAGAATTGAATCAAATCAAGAAATTGTGCAAAGAGAGATCTTGTATAGGTTTCCAAAGGTTTATTATAGAACTTTAGAACTAATTACGGTTTTGGATAGGATGTGAATTGAGAGATTGCAACCCCCATAATCTGATTAGGGTTTATAATTTAGGGTTAATGGTTATAACTCGAGAGAGAGTAATCAACCTTAGGATAGTCTAGAACCAACAATCCAGTAATTTATAATCAGTTAGGTTAACATTAAGGATAGGTAAATTTTCATTTTTTCTCAATTGGTAATTTCTTTTAGTTGATTCTTGGGTGTGTTGCAATTGCTTAGTAATTAGCATTTTCATGTTTGATTCTTCATTTGATTGATTTAATTAAATTCTCGTATTAGTTTCGTTGCATCTTGAATTTTTGTTATTTGTTTCTGGCCTTAGATTTTAGGATTAGATTAATTCTTTCCTCAGAGGATCGACACCTTTGGAACTATGCTAATGAATTGTACGCTTGCAGATTATCGAGGGTTAATAATTAACACTTACACACAACGAAACCTCACGAGCAAAATTTTAGTGCCGCTTCCGGGGAGGCATTTAGTTTAATTCTTTATTCTAAGGCATTTTAGTTAGTTTTAATTTCTGTTCTTTGTTTCTATTTCTGAATCCATGCTCTTGCATGAACACAATGATCACAAGAAGTTCAAGTCAAACCCTGGAGCTAGATATCATTCAATTAGAACGATCAATTAGGAAAGCACGGTGCGAAGAAGAAGAAGAAGAAAGCATAAAAGCAACAATGGCCAAGGAATTTCAACAAGATTTGGATCACAAAGTGAACCAAGGACATCAACAAAGAACCCTTATGGATTTCATGAGACCAGGGTTCAATGAGACTAACTAAGGAGTAGCTAGGCCACCTGTACAAGCAGCCTCTTTTGAAATTAAACCAACCCTCTCAAACATGCTTCAACAGAATGTGCAATTCTGTAAACTAACGAATAAAGATCTCAATGCACATATAGTAAATTTTCTTGAAATATGCGATACCTTTTAGTACCATCAGATGTCAAAGGATGCGGTAAAAATTAGGCTTTTCCCTTTTACTAAGAGAAAGAGCAAAGGCTTGGTACCACTCCTTCAACCCAGCCAATGTCACCACTTGGGATCAACTAGTTCGTGCCTTTTTTGAAAAATATTTTCCCCTTACCAAGACCACAAATATTATCAAGGAAATTACCAACTTCCAGCAAAGTGACAGGGAATCAATCTATGAAGCGTAAGAACAATACAAGGACTTGCAATAAAAATGCCCACACTATAACTTACCTAAGGAGTTCTTTTTGCAAACATTCTATAATAGAGTAACCCCACATATAAGAGGTGCGATTGATGCAGCTTTAGGAGGATCATTGATGATAAATACGATAAATGAAGCAGACGAGTTGATAGAGGAGATGGCGAGTAACAGTTGCCTATGAACGAGTAAGTGGAGTAGACAACTCACTACCTTCTAAGAACAAAATGAAGTTGTAGCTGTTGATCAAATGACGGAGATACAGGCGAAAATTGACAACTTAACTCACAACTCAACAACATGAAGGCTTCGTCCTCAACTTCAGTAAAAGTCATGCAACTAAAGTGTGAGCTTTGTGGACAAATGGACTATAATATGGTAGATTGTTTCTTGATAAAGGATAATGATCTGGAGCAAGTTAGTTATATGGGAGTTCAATATTAATGAGGAGGGGGAAACAATCCCTACTCTAATACATATAGCCATAGATGGAAGAATCACCCTAACTTCTTTTGGATGAACAATGTTAGAGGACAATTCAAACCACAAGGATAACCAAGTTTCCAACAAGATAAACCGAGCTCAATGGAATCTAAGTTGGATAGGATTTTAGATAAAATTAGAGACATAGAGGATGCGCATAAGAGGCTTGACAACAAGTTCAAGCAAGTCACTAAGAACCACGCCTCTTCAATACATAATCTGGAGGTCCAAGTAGGTTAACTAATAGAGGTAATTTTAACTAATAATGCAGGAATCCTTCTAAGCAATACCGAATCTGACCCAAAGGAACATAGCTTAGCCATTAATCAGACCCAGGAAAAGAAACTCAAACATACGAAAGAAGATGAAGACAATGGAGAAGGACAAATAAAGATGGAATTCCTTCCAAATGAGCTCGTAATTAAGCTAATCGTGGAATCTTAACCTAAATTTTCATACCCTATTTTAGCTTAACAGAAGTCAATTTCAAGTAACGTGACAAGGAATTCTAAGGAGGTTGAATTAAAAATTTTTAAGGACATAACGAAACATCTACAAACAAGGTTGACACTGAGGGAATCGATCAAGAAGAAGGTTAAGGAGTGCATAGTAGAAGAAAACCCTAATATAGAATAGAAGAAAGAGGACCCAGGGAATTTTACATTCTTTGTAGTATCAATGGAGTTAAAATAGATAGGGCATTCACAGATTTAAGAGCGATCATTAATATGATGCCCTATACCTTTAGTCAAAATTTGGGTTAGAAAAGTTAGAACCCACTACAATGCTAGTGAAGATGACAGACAAAACAATTCATCGGTCAAAGTATATTATTAAGCATGTGTAAATACAGATTGATAAATTTACCTTCCCCACAGAATTGTTTTTATTGGATATTATAGAAGATATGGAAACCCCTATGGTCTTTGGATGACCATTCTTAGCTACTGCTTGCTCAATAATTGACGTTGATGGGGGTGAACTAACTCTAAGGGTCGAAAAGCATAAAACAACCTTCACAGTGTCAAATAATGACGACAATTCTCCCTTATTTCTAGCTAACATCAAAGAAACCAAACCTCGAAGACAATGGGAAGATATTGAGGATCCTAGGAATGCATTTAGAAAGAAACGATCACAGAGGAGAATGCAAAGGAAGGTGAAGTAGAAGGAAGGTAAAACCTAGGGCATGGTAGCTCGTGTGCAAATGGTAAGATCAATGACTGTGTTACCATTGCAAAATTCATTTGACCACCTTGAGCACAATAAGAGCGTCGAGCTACTGACATTAAAAGAAGTGCTACATGGGAGGCAACCTATGGATTGTTAACTCCATGTTAATTCCTTTGACTTTTAGATAGTTTGAATTCCGTAATTAGGTTATTTCGTTTCCAAATAAGGTCAGGAAGGCATAGGACTTCGATATGAGTTAAATGATCAAGGAAGTAAGTAAAAAAGAGGTGAAAGAGTTATAAAGAGTTAGGAAGTGATCTCGGGAATGTGTAGAAGGATAAAAGAAGAACAAAATCATAAATTAGTGAAAATATTGCAGGTCACGATCGTGGCCTGCAGCAGGTAAAATTGTCCACACAATTTTTAGCTAAAATTTTCACCATTTAATCCTTCCTTCACCTATATATTCATTTCATACTTCATTTTTTCACTCATTTTCATTTTCATTTTATCTCTATAAGTTTAGAATCTCCAAACACTCTCACTTCTCTTTAACCAACTTTTAAAGTCCCATTTTATTCCAATCTCCACCTACTTGGAGTCCAGTATGCTGCGCATTAAGCAATCAGTGAAACACAACCAATCATTGATACGAAATCAAGTCTCGAGCCAAGGTTAAAGGAATAGGATGGTGAATTTAAGAGAACCCTTCCCAATATACATAAAGGAGGAAGGTATTTGTTTCCAATCTCATAATGTTAAACAAATAGTAGTCCTAAAATATTTTGATTTTGATACACTTGATATGTTAGAATTGCAAGATAAGGTAGAGAATTTAGTAAAAAGAATTCAATGGGCCAAGTTTATATGCTTCCAATGTCCTATCTACTAGGAGCTCACGTTCGAATTCTTCAGTTCCTTTTATTTTGAACCTAGTAACCCTAAGGAAATGTGGTTTAGGTTGTAGGGATAAACTTATTAGCTAAACATTGAAATCATATGTGATATTTGTGAGTTCCCCGAATCTTCCATTATCAATCAACACGATGATTTTTGTGCTTCTCACTATTGGAATGAGCTTACTGGGTTAGGCGACTCAACGCTAATAGTGCCCATAACAACATTATACAAACCCATGAGCACTTATTATTACGTAAATTCATATTTCAATTAGTTTTTGACAAATTAAAAACCAACAAGTGCTCAACAAAAGAACTTTTTATGTTGTGGTGCATGTATCACAGCATCTCAGTGTTCACCTCTAGACATGTGCTGATGCTATTGTTGCAACTCTACATAAGAGGAGCAACAATTTGGGTATGAGCCACCATTGTTGAATACTAAGGCATGGATTGTAGTGGACTAACTGTCTACCTCTGATTTTCTAACTCGCCATCATTTGTGGCATGTTAAAATCCTAAAGTCCCATAATATGGAACTCCAGGACATTAGCTAAAAGACTCGTGTGAAGATCAGGGATAGTCAGGCTAGTTCTAGCACAGCATCACCTCAGTAGGTAAAAGAGGACTCAACTAGCGAGGAGTCCGAACAGGAAGAAGACACAGAAGAACTTGGTTGGAAGAAAGTGATTGATACAATCTCCGTCAACACCAAGGTAACACTAGCGGAGAACTTTAGAAGGATGAAGGAGATGGCCTGCACACAACAACGTCAAAGCTAGGATATGCACCGAATTCATCAATATTTCAGGGCTCAAGGCATCCAATTGCCACCTTCGACGCCATCCCCACCTCCATCACCATGAGGCTTTGTTTCTGGCCCTTTTCTTTTAAATTTAGTCTTTATTTTTATTTTTGTGTTATTTTATTTTATGTTTCCTTCTTCGATATGTGTTTGTTTGTCTCCTTCTCACATAGAGGACAATGTTTTGTTCAAGTATAGGGAGGGTTATGTGTTTTGCTTTAAGTGCCAATTTTGCATATTGTATGATTGTTTGTTTAGAATTGCATACTGTGAATTGCATGAATATGTCAATGGCTTAGGTGGAATAAAATCGATTTAATTTTGAACATAATCTATTAGGTTGTTAAGAGTCATTAGCTTGCGAAATTAGTACTCTAAATTCTTTGGCTAAATATGCAGGTTAATTAGGATTTAGTGTTAGGTTATCACCCTATAAGTTGTCACATTCATTTATAATTTTAGTTCCTTGGACTAAGTCGCTTTGATAATATCTTTTTTCCTAGAAATGAGTAACTAAAGAAACAAGATAGGTAATAAAAAATGTTTGTAAATTTTAAATAAATAACTATTCTACTAGCCTTCAGGTTATGAATAGAGCTAGTAGCTAGTTGATAACGTGATGTAGTTGAGTAATCAGATCAACACGCATCACAAATGTGTGCCTTCGCGTCAAAAGGCTATAATGACTTTCCAACCAAGTAGCTTAATAAAAACATGACTTAATCGAGTAATCAGACTGACATTTATCACCAATGTTTACTTCTGTGTAAAAAGACTAGGTCCATGTCTATAAAAAGTAAATAAAAAATGGTTTCTAGTAAAACATACCAAACTTGTAAGTAGCTTGACTTTTCATGAAAACATACTTAGGATTAGTTACAAAGTTTGAAGGACCAAATAATTATTAATGTGTTTGTGAAATTGAAAGGGGTGAATAAATTTGACATTTAAGTTTTGATTAATATGTATATTTAGTTTGGAGCTCTTAGATGCGGATTTTGCATGATAATGATTTGGAATATCTTGAACGATTGTGGTTAAAGTTAAATTTATTTATAAGGTTAAAGTCATTATCTCATTACTGCATTATGTGCTTTGTGATTTTGTGTTGCTTATTGTTTTGTTTGCTTAAGGACAAGCAAACGTTTAAGTGTGGCGATTTTGATAAGTGTAAATTGCATGACGTTTTAGGGCATAGTTTAATATGCGTTTAGTTGTTAATTCAATCATTTAGTATGTTTTTAGGTTAGAATTATGTTAGTTTGTTAATTATTTATGTTTTAATTGTTTTATAGGTTAGTACAAGTCTCTGAGCTTAAATATTTTGTTTTTTAGGTAACTTGATGTGCTTTTTAGTGTTCCAGGGTCAACATCGAAGAACGGAGAAGTTTTAGAGATAGTTCGACCGAAACAACGACCCATAATTATGGCATAACAGGCCATGATCTTAACAGAAGCACCATAGTTAGCCCACGACCATGGCAAAAGCACCAGAGTTAGCCCACGATCATGGTCTACACGCCATGATCATGGCAGAAGCCTAAAAAATGGTCCACAATCGTGGCCTGTGGGGCCACAGTCATGGATTGCATTAGGCAGACACACACATACTCAAGAACGTCAAGTTTTAAGGGATTTTTAGACCTTTCGAACCCCAAAAAAACCTTAGGGTTACCTGAAATATAAGAGGATATTTAAAGAACAAGAAAAGAGGCAAAAACGGAGGTTTTGCAATAGCCATCTTGAGAAACCCTAGAGAGAAATCATCGAGAGATAGAGGAAGAGAAGAAGGAAGAGAGAAGAGGAGAAGAAGTTAACTCGACATACTTCCCAGATCAAGAGATTTCCCGACATCACTGCCTCCAGTCATCCGTTTATATTATATGTCTTATTTAATTTTAGTTGTATTATTTTATAGAATTGGATTGAACAACTAATGATAGGATCTAGGCTGTCGAGGAAGTTCTAAACTCACTTTCAAATTTTATTCTTGAATTAATGAAATCTGATTGTTTATGTGATTATTGGATATTATTGTGGTTTGATTATGTGATTGCATAATTAGATAATAAACTGAGAGGGTGAATTGAATAAAAAATGATTAAATTGGACTAACAAGAGTTAGGTAATTTAATAGAGACAAGAATTGAATCAAATCGAGAAATTGTGTAAAGAGAGATCTTGCAAAGGTTTTCGATAGTTTATTAGAGAACTTCAGAACTAATTAGGGTTTTGGATAGAATGTGAATTGAGAGATTGCCACCCTATAATCTGATTAGGGTTTATGTTTAGGGTTAATGGTTATAACTCGATAGAGAGTAATCAACCCTAGGATAGTCTAGAACCAACAATCCAATAATTCATAATTAGTTAGGTTAACATTAAAGATAGGTAAAATTTCCTTTCTCTCAATTGGTAATTTCTTTTGGTTGATTCTTTATTGCAATTACTTAGTAATCGCTATTTTCATATTTGATTCTTAATTTGATTGATTGAATTAAATTCTCATATTAGTTTCGTTGCATCTAGAATTTATGTTATTTGTTTATGACCTTAGATTTTAGAATTAGATTAGCTCCCTACTCATGAGATCGACACCTTTATTACTATATTAATGGATCATGCGCTTGCAGATTATCGAGGGTTATAATTAAAACTTACACACAACCAAAGTTCACGATCAGTTGGTCTGCCATGTTAGAAGATTCCTTTATGTCCATGTGACCTTCGAAATCTTCTATCTGACGATCTGGCTCAAACTCCCACAAACTTTTCCTATGATGATTCCTTTGCATAGTTCTTTCTATCTTAGGATTTACGTCTAGTAGGTTCTTAGTTTTACTTCGAGTTATAAACTGACATGGAGTCTAAGTCTAAAACTAAGAAAATAAACTAACTTAAACAAATTAAATAATGTAAAGCAAAAACAAAAATAAAACAGAATAAAAGAAAGTAATGACTAGATTATCAAAACTAGGGTTTTCCTGATATCAACTCCCTAACAATGGCGCCGAAAACTTGATTGACTTTTTATGAGTATGTAAATTATGAATAATTATATCTGCACGACATAGCTGTAGTTAGTACGAACAAATACAAGTCAATCTCACTAGGACACTAATTACTAGTAGTTACTATTATTTTATTATCTACTATATAAATTGATTGCAATTTTTAATTAAGAGAAAAAAAATAAACTCACAATAAGATTTGATTAGAGAATTAAAGGAAACACTTTAATGAATTATCAATATCAAGAAATTAGTATCTAGGTTTCGAATCCCCCTAAACCCTAAATAAATTGGTTTTTTATTATGTAATTGTTTTATTGATTTATTAGACTGTGGAGATTCCTATGGTATGCTAATAGCTGGCCTTGAGTTTACTAACAACTAATCCTAAAATTTTTAACCAAATTACTCAGGTTAAAGTTTATAGGATTACTTTACTAAATGGTGAATCCCTCTATTAGGTTTGACCCTAATCTAAAAGATTTATGCCATCCTATCTTTAGGGTTACAATCAACTTATTCCAATTATGGTAGATATATTTTATAAATAGGATTTCTCAATCTCTATGTATGAAATCAGGTTATTATCTAATATTTTGGGTCTATTAGAACATAAATAAAACACATAATTGGTTCACAATAAATCAATTAACCAATTGTATTAATAAAAAATCAAATCATACTAGAGTATCAAGATAGGGTTCATCTAACCTAAATACTAACGAGATGTTTAGTTACACATTATCAAACATGAAATCAAACACACATAGATAGAAAAAAGAATTGAAAACAACGAGATCATAATTCTAAATATACCTGGTTATCTTCTATCACGTATTCTTACGACGTAAAGGATTGATCTTGTATTCTGACGGATCTTTCGATCAAATCTTTATGTTTTGTACTCCTCTGGGGTCAAAATCGCCTTTTGAGTTGCCTTTGAGAGTTTCAAAATATCTCTGTAAGTATCTCTCACCCAATTTCTTCCAAAAGAGTCTTTTATATTGAATTTTAGGGTTTTAGCCAATACACAATCATACATCAAATCGTTCATAATTAAGTTCTCTGAAAATCATGAATCTGCACGAACTGGGAGACATGCATGAGTATATGCATAGTTATGTATCTCTTCTATACGTCAAATCTTCATTTTGTGTTATGTTTTCATCTGAGTTCTTCTCTTTTAAGTTCATGGAGGCAATTATACTTTGTATACACACTTGGAGAGAATAAAGTACCAAATATTTAATAAAAGTATACAACATTAAGCTAAATACATTAGATATGGGTATAAAAATATATTCCAATCTACATCTATTAGTGCTCTATATGAATCTCCTCATAATGCTTAACTAACAAAAGACAAGGAAATAGCTTTGCTTCAATACAATTGAATGAAACATTTTAGCATTTCCTTATTGAGGCAAAGGTCTAGAACTTTATGGTTGAAAGATAGGGACAAAGCACTTATTTCTTTCACATAACTCTTCTTTTAAGGAGGAATTTTAATAGAATTATCTCTTTAAAGGTTAAAATGGTTATGTAGTAAACTCTAAAGAAGATCTATAGTAGGAGGCTTATACCTTCTTGACCAAAATAGTTAGAACAAACATAAACACTTCATCCATTGTCAATCTATTGAAATCCATTGTTAACGAACAAATCCGCACTCAATTATCTAAATCATTAATTAGACCCTTTAAGCTAAATATTGGAGGAAGCTCTCTTTTCTCTTCATGCCAATAAGGCACTAAGACTTGATGGTCATAATGCCTACTTCTTCCACGAAACATGGCCTTTGACCAAAATAGTGATGATTGATGTAGATTCTTCAAGAATGGGAGCATTTTAAATGAGATAAAAAAAAGACATAAAATTTCCTCATCCCTAAGGTACAATCTGCAAAATTGATAGCTAACAAGCTAAAGGAAGTAATTGCGCAAATAAGGGACAATGTACTACTAGTTCAAGAACTATAATCGGAAGCATTCAACTAATAATCATGCCATCAAAGTTGATTTTTGCAAGGAATTTGATTCACTAGATTGGAGCATCATTCAAAACACTCTATATGCCTTTGGCTTTTTTGCATTGCTTATTAAATGGATTTCTTAATATGTAACCATTATCTCCTGTGGTATTTTGGTAAATAGGGGAGCCTATAAAACTGATTAAAAGAGAAATGGGATTAAGGCAATAGGACCCCTTATCCCCTCCCTACCTTTTCACTTTGGCAATTCAAGTCATTTTAAGGCTGATTAAAAACATGACTAGTCAAGATAAAAGCTTTATCTACAATTTCAAATGCAAGTATATAAAAATAAATAGCTTATCATTTACAAGTGATTTAATGTTATTCTAAAAAGAATACCTAAATTTAGTAACCTTTTTAATGACAACTTTTAAAGTTTTCAAAGATCTCTTTATAAATAAAGACAAAATCCAACTTATAGTATCCATTAGTGCAAATTCAATCACCAACTACCAAGAATACATAACAGTCATAAAGGAATCCAAGAATTAGGGATCCCAATAACTTCTAGGAGACCTATATATATAGATTTCAAACCCCCATATGAAAGGGTTATTTACAAGCTTGTGTAATAAGTGTCAATCTATTGCAAACGGGGAACAACTATTTAATTTATATTAAAAAAACTTACATGTGTATTGATCATCTCACCTTTAGTTTCCAAAACATAAGCAATATTATTGAAAAGATTATGACTAGGTTCATCTGGTATGGACAAGCAGTAATAGATTTTTAACTAAAGTAACTTTACCCTAACTAAAGATCAATTATGGTGAAGTTACTGATTTGATATTTAAAAGGAAACTTCTATATATGGAGCCATAAACAAAATTGAGATTGGTTAATTAGGAAGAAACTAGATATAACACTTGTCAACTTAGAATGGATGGCTTCTTTTCTATCTAGTTTAGCTAGGTTTGGCAACACTTTTATCACTCTTCTATTGAGATTATTAATATCTCTTTTAGATCCCTTATCAAGCCACCTCCAAGTTTATCAATTATGTCCTTAATATCAAAGGATTTGAAGAATTTATGAATAAGGGATTATAGACCAATTTATAGGGCTATAATGTTCTCATATGCATAAAGAAACTAGACACCATCAAAGGTGAACTCAAAAAACTTCATTTCATACTGTTAGGGATGAGCTTAACACACTCTAGAATGAGCTATAACAACTACCATTTGATGAATCTCCTAAGATTAAAAAAAGACCAAATTAGTTAATTTTTCAAAGAACTTGAATCTTATAATTCCCTTTTAAATTAAAAATAAAGAATTTAATGGCTTAAATAGGGAGATAAAATCATAAAGTTCTTTCACAATGTTATATGATCTAAAAGGAACCAAAACAAATTTGTTCTTTAACTGATCCAACTAGGTTTACTTATTAGGAATAAAAAGATTTAGAGATAATGGCTATCAATTATTTCAAAGGCACTCTGGATCCTCCTCTAAAATCTTGTCTTTTATGTATGTTCTAAGAGAATTCATTACCCATTTAATTTCTACATAATAAGTGAAACATCTCAAAATAAAAGATTGATAATGCTCTTTTTAGCTTGAATCCCAATAAGGCCTTTTGTCCCAATAGATTAAATGAACTTTTCTTTGAGAAATGGAGCTTAGTGGGTGATATGGTGTTAGAACCATATCCATGAATTCTTGTCTATAATAATCTCAATTTGTTATAGGATATCAAGCCAATTTCTTATTGCAATGAGATTTACAAAGTCATCTACAATTTGTTGGTTTCAAGGCTGAAATGTGCTCTAAAAACCTGATCAATCTAAGATAAAGTGCATTTCTACATGGGATAAATATTGGTGAAAAATTTTCTCCTAGTTTAGGAATTGTTCAAGAACTATCACAAAAAGGAAACTATTCGAAGTTGGTCACTGAAAATTGAATTTCATAAATCTTCTGATTCAATCAATTTTAGCTTCTTAATTAATTGTCTTTTTCAATTTGGATTCCCTTCATTCTTCACTAAATGAATTCAGCAATGCATTTGAGCTACATCTTATTGTATACTTATGAATGGTAACATAACTTAGAAGCTTTATAGAGAAAAGGGATCTAGGTAAGGGGTTAAAACATACCAAATTTGGATTCCTGTACAATTTTTCTTCTTGAATGGTCAACCACAAGTTGTTCATAAGTCCAACCTCTAATAATGCTCGCATAATAGAAAAAATCGATGATTGAAAGGAAAAGGTAAGAGTACTAGTTTTACTATTTCATCAATTATTTTCTTCATAAGAAAGAAACCTAATTTTTGCTAGTTTTACTGCTTTGTTAATATATGATTTTGATGAAATTATAACTAGGAACTAGGATAATACATAAATGTAAATTAAATCTCATAATTATGATCTCATCATAATTTTAATTGAACAGTAATTATTCCAGAGATATTACTTTTAGTATAAAATATCAAATATAATAAAACTACATAAAGATAAATAGTGCCTTTAATTAAGGATTTCACAAAATTTACAACTAATTGATTGGTTGTAAAGTATACGCTAATAATCTCTCACTTGCAATAAACCAATCACTTAAGGATCTCGTGTCATATCTCCATATGCAATTACACTACTACTATGATAGTAGTGAGAGAATTCTATAAGATTTTTTATAGTGAGCACTTGCTTCAGTTATCATTATATTTAAGAGAGATTACCAAAATACATCCTTTTATCTTTGATGAGATAGCTCATTTTGAATACACAATGGCTCTAATTATCTATAGTATATATTACTATTTCAATAATGCAAGAACTATGTTAAGTTCATTTAAGAACTTATTGATCCAAATAATCATTTTCACTAAATGAAAAATGCATTATGGCTTGATTATGAATTAATACTGGATTAAAACCTTTCCAATCTAAAAATAATATTTGCCTAAGTAAAATATACCTTAACTAGGATTTACTTATAAAGTTGATATCCATATGATCTTAAACTCAAATATCAACTCATCATAGAATAATGAATATCTTAATGCTTCATAAATATCAAATATCTCAAATAATAAACACCTTTAGTATATTATCTATGTGTTTAGATTATAATAGTTAAACAATTTCTAAATCTATCTCTATAGATCTAATCCCAAGAATTAAGTTGTTACCTTTTTCTTATCTAATAAGAGTTGGATACATTATCCTCTCCATGCTCAATATGTAGATCTAATCTAACAGGAGGACGAAGTATCCTACTAGTTCGTCGCGGACTATGTGTTTCTTTAACTCTCTGTTGTACATCATATGTATCAACTTGAGGTTCTTGTTCCATATCGATGTGAATCTGTGGTTCTTGAACTTCTCTAAGTTCAACTTCGCTCCCACTACTTTCCTTGAGAATAAACTCTTTTTCTAAGAATGTAGCATGTCTTGAGACAAACACCTTTTGCTCAATTGGATGATAGAATTGATAACCGAAAGTTTCTTTCGGATATCCCACAAATTTACATTTATCTGATTTAGCTTGAAGCTTATCAGATATAGTACGCTTCACATAAGCGTCACATCCCCAAATCTTTAAATGTGATAATCCAGGTCTTCTACCAGTCCATATCTCATATGGTGTCTTATCAACAGATTTAGATGGAACTCTATTTAGAAGATATATTGCGGTTTCAATTGCGTATCCCCAAAAAGATATTGGAAGGCCTGCATGACTCATCATGGAACGTACCATATCTAATAGTGTACGATTTCTCCTCTCAGAAACTCCATTATGTTGTGGAGTTGCAGGAGGAGACCATTGTGAGAG
>JAOQMP010000004.1:24251971-24266179 GCA_027563575.1 Erythroxylum pedicellare
TCCCAAGAATTAAGTTGTTACCTTTTTCTTATCTAATAAGAGTTGTTCTTAAACTATCATGTCTTCAACAATTGAACATATGAATTATTTTTCTGCTCTATATGTAATATCCTACCTCCTAAAATTATTAAGAGATTAAACTGTTAGATTGAGTCACATAAGTTATCTCATTTAAAAATTTATGAGGTACATTTCATTCACATGCATAATATTCGTATACACACATGAATCATGATTTAGAAAACATTGCAAGATAGTATATGCACTCAATTGATATGTCTCAGGGTATGAAAGGTTTTTACTGATCATGATGTAATTGTGTGTCGATTTTGTCTTGAATTTTGTTTTGATGGACTATAATTAGTAAATTAGGAATTTATCATTACAAATGAGTAATTGATGAGGTGATATATGCGTCAAGTCTAAGAAAAATGTTAAAGAGCAAGATAAATTGATATATGGGAATTTATGTTGATTAAGCCTATGAAATGATGACATGTGGCATTGAAAATAAGTGACAAATGGCTCAATTAATTGGATGACAAGTGGCTTGAGTATATGAGGGACAAGTGGCCCTTTAAATTTGTGACAAATGGCACTTTAGATATGTGACATATGGAGCTTTAGAATGGTGACATATGTATCTTTACAAATGATGACATAAGTAGCCTTATAATTGGTTAAATGTGTAGCCTTACAAGTAGTGACATATATAGGCTTAAGTGAGTTACATCTGGAGTCTAAAGTAAGTGACACATGGACCAATAGAATAGTGATATATGGACCAATAAAAGGATAACATATGTACCCATAGAAGGGTGACACATGGACCAATAGAATAGTGATATATGGACCAATAGAAGGATAACATATGTAACAATAGAAGGGTGACACATGGACCAATGGAATGGTAACACATGGATTAGTTTGACCTTCTTGAATTTTCTAGAGAAAATGGATGAAAAATGCAATAGAAGTGAGAGTGGAGATCGGCCATAAGGATAAAATAGAGAGAAAAATGAAAATGAGAAGCGAAGGAAAGAAAAAAGGGAAGAGGAGGAGAAGGAAAGAAGTTAACAAAGTAAGTTGAAATTATGGTTTCAATTTCATCTTTCTTTTTCGATTTGTCTTTCATATCCATAGAGCACAAATTTGAAGAAACTCAAAGAATGAAAGTTGTAGATATAGGTCTTAAATTAATCTCTAAAGTGGCTTAACAAAATAGTGACTAGAGCTAGAGTTATGCTTGTTTCCCTAATACTGCCTGTGATAAACCCCCATGCAGGAACCTTCTATTATTTCTTGATTTTTAAAGACCTTAGAGTCCAAATTAGTGAAAAGTATAAAATACGAAAATTATTATTAATGTCTTATTAATGCTTCTGTGAAACGGTTTGGTTAGGAGATGTCTTGATAATGATTTATTAAGGATTGAGTATTGGTTGCCAGTCCGTTTCTTAACAAAAATAGGATATAATTTGGATGGAGATTATATTTTAAAAAGATATGTTGTTTGTGTAATTTTTGGACATGTTAAGACTAATGGAAGTCTAGTTTCAGGGGGCAGAAGAATCGTGGGATTTTGATCTTTATAGAGAAAGTTATGATTAAAAGAAGACAACTTGTTCATATAGGAACATTAGAAAGAAAAGGATGTAAATATTGCGCATAAGGTTAGGTTAGCTTGATGGTTGAGGAGACATTGAGCTGAATTATTAAGTGAATTATTAACCTATTGACATATGTTATAATAACATTTATGATGATTGATTAGGGATGAATTTGGTTTTGGTGATGGTGTTGAATGTGTGTTGGGAATTTAATGAATGGATTGGTTATGTTTTGTTTTGATTTTGATGCTTGAAAGACCATAATTTGTGAACTACCAAATGAATGATTTGAATTGGAATTAGAGATGAATTGATGAGGAATTGAAACATCTTTAAGGTATAATTGATGAACTATCTTGAAGGTGTCAAAACTTGAAAGAAAAGTGGAAGGAACGTGAAGGTGAACTTTCGATTCACCCTCCCACGATCATGGGAATTGTATTGGTTCCTTCCCATAATCGTGGAAATGCTTAGCAATGAGAAAGAATTATTTTTTGTGTTCTAGTTGATTCATATAAGGATAAGGCACTATACATTGGTGTATTTTGACTTGATTGAGGCTTAAAATGAACTTAGTTTGATGATGAATCAATTTGGTTAAGTGTTTGATGAGTTTAGGTCATTAATTGATGTTATAATTTAAGAAATGGATTGTTTGATATCAATGCATATGAATTTGGAAAGTATGAGTTATTAATGGTATAAGAATGTTCCTTTGAATGCAAATGTGATTCAAAGGATATGAACAATGCGAATTATCTATAAATGAATGAGATTTGGAAAATTGTGTGAATATAAAGCATTAAAAAAGGATAGGTGATCGTATGATTGATGAATTGAGAGTGATCAAACTTACTTAAGGTATAAACCTAATTTCAAACAAGTTATGTATAAGTTATAATTAATAAATGGTCAAGACTTGTCAATAAGGATACATACCCGAGATAGTCAATTGAGCATGCATTAAGCATGACACATCTACATACGCATGATTGAATATTCATTTGATTGAATAATTTAGCAGTGTGTAAATATATGTGTACTTTATGATATAGAAGCATAAATTGACCGATAGCATCCAAACATTGTCGGATTGTCAAGGTAATAACAATATGGAGTAAACGGTGAGTAACCTAGATATGTGATCTCAATTAGATATATGCTTCTATTTGAATTGTTTTTGTTTAATCCTTATATCTATATATCTTGAAATGATTTGGATATGATTGTGATATTGATGATTCTGAACAATTGATTGTCTGACAAGTTCAATATTCAGGATTATATTGGAAGTGTTAACTACGTGTATGTAAATGTCGGAAATAAATGCTCAACTAAATGTGAATGCCAGACTTGGGTCCAGCAAATGTGATAAATGAGTGTATACACTGGATGAAAGTGTTTGCTAGTATATTATGTGAAATGATGCATGTCATGACATTGATATACATAATCAGATAAAAGAGTTATGACCGAAGCAATCAAAGTGAAAAAAGAGCTTAAAGCTTAGAAATGTGTGCATAGAGCCATAGGCTCAACGATTAATGAGCCCGGTATCCACAATTAGTACATGACAGCATTTGAAATGAGCCCAGTATTTGCAATAGATACAGGACAATTAATTAGGCGCTCGATTACAACAAACGTTATATATATATATACAATGTTATGTGAACTATTGTGAGGAATTTACTAAATTGTGTTGAAATAGTAATATAAAATGTTTGTGTTCCCAATGTGTTTTTTTAAAATGTGAGATACATATATTGTGATAATTGGGATTTTATTTTAAATGATGTGATGTGTTTGAGAACTTAGATTATATGTGTTTGTGATATTGTGTCCAGACTTGAGTGAATACGTCGATGGTGGCTCACTCACTGAGTTCACAAACTCATCAAAATTGAAATGTTGACTTTCAGGTTCAGAAGAGACCTAGCTAGTCTAGTTAAAGTAACTTCTGCATTTGGATATGGGTCAGTGTCGGGATCAGTTGTACCTGTAAATGTCTTAGTTATGTTTCAGCAAGAATTGTATCTTTCTACTGTTGTATATTGTACATATGAATTTTGGAAATGTAGTGACATTTAAGACTGTATATATTTGTGAATAAAAATGGAACAACATGAATATTGGAATGTTTTATGTTATATGCGACAGATTAAAAAAGTAAAAATATAAATTGATTTAACCGTCTTAATGTGCCATTTTCGTAGAGTGTGTTCCTGAATATCCTTCAGTATGTCGAGTATATGCTCTATGGGAGTGATATGTTATTACACTATAAGTAGTATATCTCCATATATTCTACTAAGGAGTACAACTATACTCCTATTAATCTAAATATGAAAATCCACAATCATCTCTAAAAAAAATATTTTGAATTCATTATGAAAGTGCTTTTTCAACATGCTATATAACCTCTCAAATATATATCAAACGTATCAATAAAAGAACTAGTACCATTTGAACGTATAGTTATGAGATTTGAACTTATTCAAACTTCATCTTACTCTCATTGATTTTCTCGAGAACCATTCTCTTATAAGTATATAGTGAAACAAATACTTTATTTAATGAGATCTAAAAGATTATATTCAACCTTTTAGATATCACAAAACTTCATATTATCCTTTTTAGTTATAAACTTATTGAATGATACATGATTTAAGTAAGCATTACTTCCCAAAATCATTAACTTTGACTATTTACAAATCCTATCATTTCATATCTAATTTGAAATCTTGCTATTTGATTTAATTGGAACTTTTAAAGGTAAGTCATTGTACTAAGTTTAGCTATATAAGAAATAAATATTGCACATTACAATATCTTATATTGCATTTTACTCCTCATATAAATCCATATCATTATGGAATTTTGTTATGAGATAGTCACCAGAGAATCTCATTCCCACTAGATAGAAAATTAAGAAAATTTAGATTTTACCACATTGATCTCATTGAAGTATTTTTAGTATACTTAGCAACATAATTTCTACTCATATTTAAATAATTTAAACTTTTCAAAATTTTAAACAAATATTTTATTTAATATGTAAGTATTCATCCTTTATGAATTTTTATTCTATTCAATGCATCGTATGTATAAGATTTAACAATTTTATACTATCATTATCCTCTCACCTAAGGTTGATTTTGTTGTTCTTCAACTCAACATGTACTTGTATGCATCTTTATAATTCTTATTATGTAGATTTAACCAATATATAATAGACAAATAATCTTGGTTATCTAAATTTGTATTATTTCCAACTTTGTTAAGTATAAGTTTTCTATGGATCGAATACATATCCAAACTATTTGTATAAACTTAGATCAACTACTTTTTCTTAACAATCTATTTCTTATCATTCCTTGAACCATGTAATAATGTTGAATCCAAATTTAGTATCAAATACGCAAAATCATGAACTAGAAATATATATGATTTTTGTCATATAATGTTTCAGCAAGAAAATCACATAATCAAAATTTCTTCTTATGAAAACTATTATCATTTCTATGTTAAAGATTTCTATTATAGTCTATATTTATCCTTTAAGTATGTGTCAAGTGGCACAGTTTCATCCAGGTGTTATACCTTTCTATTATACTCTATAAAACGTTTTGCATTATGCTATCATAGTGTTAACATCTGTCTTATATGTTGTCCTTAAAATTTATAAGACATTAACTCAAAATATTAATGTATTTTGTCATGTACATGATACTGACTTATCTTTAAAACTTTTTTACGAAATTTCTAGTAGGGATTAATAGAAATATTGCATAATAGACATGCGCCACAAACTTTTCCGTGAGGTGCGCGATCTGCATGTACATCTATCCATCAACATATTATGCACACGATAAACGCCACTCGCGCTTTTTCTCCCTTGCATGTGCCCTTAATTTCTCTAAATTAGGGTGTTTTTTTTCATTCGCTTATCTTCTACATCTTGTCATTGGCTTATCATCGGAGAGCTTGAATGGGATTTCATTATTCAATAACCCAATTGAATAATAAGCATGGAATTAGCGTGTATTTAAATCTAATTATTAAGCAATTTATTTGAAAACTCTTTTTTCAAATCTCAATTGAATATGACCAAATAATCTTAAATCATTAGCAATAAAGATTATTAGAGCATTCTTTCAATTACTTTTGAATGATGAATCATTCCATATAGTTTGAAGTTTAAACTAAATTCACATGCTGCCAATTGAACTGCCTTAAGTAGAACAGGGCATCAATAAATGGAGAATTCATTGAAATTTAGGCATGCTCTTGACCTGAGACAAATGAAAAATGGAATTAGATAAGAAACATGAAGAAGTAAGGTCCTCATGCACATCTTACGAACATTTAATTGAATTCTCATGTATAAATTACGAACCAAAATGCCATTTTGCTTAATAGTAAATTACCTATTTCATTAAACTCTATTTATTATTTTGTAATAATACATAAATAAAATGATCAATCTCTTATATTTGATATAATATATTTTTAATATATAAAAAAAGTTTTGCTTAATTTTATTATTAATTTTCTCATTGTATCAACATCGTGAACGTTGATTAACTTTTTGTGTTATATCACATGGTGATCGTAATTCTAATAAACTAATACTGATTAATTTTTCTTGTCTTATCAACCTACTAAACTTAGTATTAATACTAAATTAACTTTTTTTGTCATATCAATCATCTAGATTCTGTAAGTACTAAGTACTTTTTCTTATATCATCCATCCGTTGGATTCAATGCTAGTCTTGAATAATAGTTACAATTAATATAAATTCATATTTTTTACAAACATGTCATATAAATATGTAAAAATTAGTATAAATGATAAAAAATATTATTACATTATTATAAATTATATTCACAGCAAGAAAACAACAGATATGTTGAATCAATTTCACTAAAATACAAGAACAATACATAAAATAACAAATAAATAATTCACCTGTATTATATATTAATCATCTTTTTTATTAATATTATCATACAAAATAATAAAAATTTAAAGAAAGAATATGTTATCTTTGAATTTCATTAATATATTATTAATTATAAATAAAATCTGATGAATTAATAAGTTCATGTTTAATAACAAAATAAATTTATATCACATGTTAAGTATTTACTTATAATTTTTAATATAAGTAGTGATATATAATTATGATAAAGTAACAAAGTAATACAATTCTATCTATTGCTGGCAAAATTTCAATGTTTTAAACTAAACTAATTTTAAGGTTTAATAGTTAAATATTAAATAAAATTTAAAATTTAAAATATAATTAAAATCAATTATCTTTATACATCGAAAATTTTGAAGTTTAATTAAAGAAAGAAATTGTTAAATAATAATTAATTTATTTTAATTTATAAGAACAAATTAATTTATAAAAATTAATCAATTACTTAAAAAACTGGTCGATTTTTAATAACAAGAGTTATCAAAGTAAATTAAACCAAAAAATTAAAAACTAAATTAAAAAGTTAAATAATTTAAGATTTTTATAGCCGATTAAGTGTTTTAATCATAATAAAAATCAATCAAGTCAGTCATCATAAATGCGAATAATAACTAGAAATTGGAAATTTATCTTTTTATGTAATAAATAGAAATCTGATTAAAGACTGAACTATTATCATATTAAACTAGGCCATGTATCAATTTATAAACAATCTTTGCATCCTACTAGCCTAAGGAAGCCTTAGTCTTACACTGTCATAACACAGATTAACTAATCCACATACTCATCTAACTCAATCTACTCTACGCATGCAAATTACATTAATCTATATGGTTAATCATTCTTTCTAAAGAGAATATCTATGAAATGATCTGAAAGATATTCAGAGGAACATCTAAGACCCTTGGTACACGGAGACTTCAATATCATTGCCTATTCGATTAAATCAACGTCCAATATCAGTCTAAAACACTGTAATGATGGCTTAAAGAACTGCGTGCGTCAAACATATATCACTACTTTAAGATATGATGGCAGTTATTTTACCTGGTCTAACAAATAAACAAGCAAAAAGATGATTAGAAGGAAGCTTTACAAAGCCCTCATTAACTCCTCCCATATATTGGCCTATCCTTTTGGCAAAGCTCACTTCAACAAACCCTTTTGGTCTAATCATCCTCCAATAGAAGTCAATTTATCTACAAATTTGGTAAGTAAAAGAGCCCCTTTCATATTCAATAATTATTTAGCAGGCTCTGAAGGATTTGAGAAAGCAATCTATCAAAGTCTGAGGGCTAACATTATGGGTTACAAAACTTTCATTTGTTTAAGGAAACTATTAAGCAACCAAGGAAGAGCTAAAAGAGCTCAGAAGAAGTTTGAATGACACTCAAAAAGGACGTTAAAAGCACCAGAGAACCCCTTTCACAAGCTCAGGACAGCCTCTATGCCAGCACCAAAGATACCTTTTGCAAGTAGCTAAGAAACACGCATTAAGCTCTTTCATAACTGCCTTCGAGGTGTATAACTTCCATAAAGTAGAAATCCATGGTGTGGCTTAAATATGGCGTATTTTTCCAAAGCTTTGCCCAACAAAAGAAACATCAAAATCATGAACCTTACAGGTCATATAGGGCTTCAAACATCAGACCACTCTGAGATGAAGACTACAAAGTTCAACTACTTCAAGGAGTCATTAGGAAATTGCTCTAATCGTTTTTTTTTAAAATCTCTTTGCAGGAAATCCAGGAATTCAACTCAACACTCCATCAACCAAGACTTCCCTTACTAGGCCATTCACTAGAGAGGATATTTGTCAGGGTCTTTTCAGTATGAAACCTAGCAAAGCACTTGGAATAGATGGGCGCAATGCTTTATATTTTTAGAAGTCTTTGGAACCTAGTAAGGAACTTAGTCTTTGATGTAGTCCATATGTTTGTGGAGCAAACTCTAAGTCAATTTCAAATCTAATGTCCTCCCGAACTTTGTTTACAAATATGTTGTGTCTTGCTATTAAGAAAACAAAAGTTGCTTATTTGTCTCAATAGATAGAGCTAATCAAGCAGTACGTCTATCGACTTACACATGACTCAAGATGCAACAACCCTCTCTCTAACCTATGGCAACCAAAATTATTTGCTATAAAGATTGTCTTAGATCTGATACAGAAAAGAATAAGCAGTTGCTTAAATAATTCACTTTCATATGCTGGAAGACTTCAACTAATAACATCTATTCTCGACAATCTTGATGTGTTCTAAAGACACAAACTTTCCCTACCTATCAGCTCATCCAATACTATAGAAAAGATCTTCAAGGACTTTCTACAGTCAGGGAAAGTCTCTTCCATAGTACAAGCTAAGGTTAAATGGGCTAAGGTCTGTCAATTAGAGGCAAATGAACAACTAAGCATTGTTACCATAAAAGCCACGAACAAAATGCTTTTGGCTAAGAGAATTTGGAAGTTATTCACTAATTAAGAGTCCTTTTAGGTTTAATTTCCGGATACACATTTCTTGAAAGGCAACAACTTCTGCACAATTGAACCTAGGTCAGATACCTCCTGGATATTCCTCCAAATCGTCAAGCTCAGAAGCACTACTTGCAATAAAATAAGGTGCAGAACTGGGAATAATTCAAAATGATTTTGGTTTTAACAATTGGCATAATGCAAGCTTCCAAGCTACTAAAACAACAAATATATTTGCCTGAAAATGCTAGAGTCAAAGTGATCATCCAAGGAAACAATTGGAGCTGTAACTTAAAAGGCCTCTCTACCTACATGAACAACCAGGCAATGTACAACCCCAATTCACGATTGGAAGACTCGATTTTTGGCATAGACACAAAACTAGTGCATTCATAAATAGACTATGTATAAACTATTCTGTAGTAACTATTAGAGAGTGACATAGGCTAAACTTAATTGGTTCATATGCAATCTCCCTAAAGTCTCTTTTGTATTATTGCTAGCTATATACCAAAAAGTAAAGACTCTGGACAAATTAAAATGTAAAATCTCTTATAACCAACTATGCAGACTATGCAACCAAGAGAGAACCTGAATTACCTCCTATTCAACAGCTCTTTCTCTCAGCAAGTCTGGGAAAAAAAATCAACTTTTGTACAGCAAATTTTGTAAGGTGTTTCATTGGTAGAGAATAGTTGAATGGGCCTCAAAAGTTTCCTATAATAACAAAGATAATGATATCATATTCAAACTTTCTTTCAATTGCATCATACATACAAATTTGAAAAGAAAGAAACTTAAGGATACTTGGAAATGAAACAAGAGATCTGGAAACATTGAACAACACAATCTCAATAGATAAGACAAATTATCATAACCACAAGATTCTCTCATCACATTATTCCAAGCATAGCTATCAATTGGAATATAAACTACTTTTAAGATCTATCTCCTTTACCTTAGCTAACCTCCAGTTTATGTCTATAGTAGCTTCAGTGGAGCTTACTTTTGTCCCAACCCTCACCAAGCTGTCAGTAGCCTTGGACCTCAATTACTATAGTATTCTCTTGGCTCCACTCTTTGGTTATGGTGCTTTTATAGCATTCTTTTCTACCGTCCAAAAAAATAAAAAATTTTAATTTTTTGATAAAAACAAATTCATATTACATTATTATATCATATTAGAACTTAAAAATTCCATTTCTACATTGCTTTGGATAAAAGAACTAAAAATCAACAAAATGAAATAAAGAAAGTTATGTAATAACTAAACATTACCGTAGAGAGTTATTGATAACTTTGGAAACAAAAGAACTTAAATAAAGAAAAGATCAAACTACAAAGAGTTCCAATCTATTTAATCGTATATTTTAAACATAATTAATAATATATAAATTTAATAGATCAATCTACGACGCATACCATCGATGTGATTTACTAATTTGTAAACATCCCCCTAAGACGTTACCATCTATCATCTATATGAAATGCTATTTGTCTACAATTTTATACATTAGCTAGAGATGATGTTCACTTTACGGATACACTAAAATTACAATTTTTGCAAAATATAAAGGATTCCCACAAAATATTTAAAGCACAAGAGATTTGATAAAATCAATGAAACTACTTTGTCCTTTACTGAAAACAAGGAATGGAGACTATCCATCACATATATATACAAATATGGATGCATAAACTTCCATAAAAAATTCCGATAATTGATGGATGTGATTAAAAATGGCAAATGAAAGCCTATGAAAAGGTGAAGATTCACAAGATTTAGGTTTAAAATTATAGTGAAATGGGAATTTTATGGAACATGAGTAAGTGATGAGAGCAAGGAGAAAGGAGCTTGTGGAAGTAATTTCATTAAGTTGGAACAGTTTCATTAGCACACATGATAATTCTCATAATTCCGCTATCTTTCGGTGCCACTCCAAACACAAGTTAAAGACTTTCGGTAGCTGAACTTCTAACCCCTTTTTTGATTTTTCTGTTGCTCCTTTCATAAAATGGCTAACATTAAGCAACAAAATCTGAAAACAAAAAGGAACCTGTTCATGTCTTATGCCTCCCAACAAATTTTGCCAGTATTCAAGATGGAAAATACTCCAAACTGATTCAGAAGTACAGTAACTCAAGGACTGCAAAGGTTCTTAAGATCCTCCTCTTTTGCATACCAGCTTGGGATAATTTTTGATATGTGGGGATAAAGATCCTTATATGAGTTTCTAATTGTACCTTCAGCAACTCCAGTAGCCAGTGAGATATCTGCGGCATGCACACCACAATCATCAACGCAACAACTCATTTATGCAATGCAACTTTGCAGCTAAGTATAACATTTAAAATAATGAAGCAATTTTCATGTTCCAAATACAAAAATTACATGCGTCCTTAGATTTCATGTCAGTTTTCATATAAAAGACGTTAGCCTAGCATTTATGAAAACAAAACCATAAAAAACTCAATCTTCACCCCACAAACAAATATATAAATCAAATCACAATGCATAAATAAAAAATTGGCTCCATGTGTAACTGGAATATGTTGAATTAAGTGATTTTTGGTTTCTCAGATGGACAATCGTGAGAGGTGTTATGGAGGCTTAGGTTGGGCAATTGTGCTATAAGAGGATTTTGCAGTCATTTGTAGGTCTTTAAAGCATACATGAAAGAGTTGGAACATCAGCCACGCAATTCTTTTTTTTTTTGAGGAACTGATACGAAAATATGTACTTGAAGTAGATGGCCGTTAAGACCATTAGTATGTCAGTTGGAGGGTGTTATAAGCACCTATAAATAACAGTCCCCCCATGGCTATTGTACGTTTTTTGGCAATTAATGAGAATCCTATAGCATTTCTCTCTCTCTACTCTCCCAATTCTCTCCATTCCTCTCTGTTCTTCTATTCCCCTTTATTTTCCTTTGTTTCTCTCTCTCTCTCTTTTCTCTTCTTCATCTTTTCTTCTTTTCCCTTTCATCTACCACTATAGGTAACAGTGGTATTAGAGCATTACGTTCCTCAGACCGATGGTAGAGACGCGTGCCTAGACTTCTGTTCGTGATCTTGATGAGCGCATAAGGACGCTGAAGTAGGGATTCCAGCAATTAGTGGCCTTGTCTGACGAGTTGCAAGGGATGTCTGTACAGTTGACAGGCTTCATACAGGCCCAAGAAGAGTCTGACAATGATAGAAAGGGGGGCCCAGCCAAGATAGAGGCCATAGTCACATCAGAAGGCAACAAGATCGAGGCTGGAACCAGGGTGCAATGTAATGCCCAACAATAGTGTCCAAAAATCCGCAACTACCAGCGCCCCACCCGTTTCACAAAGATGGAGTTCCCAAGATTCCAAAGAAGTGACTTTCTTGGGTGGATTTTGAAATGTGAGAGGTAGTTTTGTGGTCAAAGATATGTATATCTTATAATATTATATGATCTGATCATAATCAGACCATTTAGATTAGATAACAGTATCTTATAGAGATATAGTATCCTCGGATTATATTTCCATATCTGTACAGATTTTCTACCTTATTCTGTAAACCCTATTCATGTATATATATACTCCAGTCTCTAATAAAGATATATAGAGCAAATAAGCTCTGATTCACATGGTATCAGAGCCATGTGATTGAGACCGTGAAACCAAGGAGACAACCCCAGAAAGTCAAGAAATAACTTCCAATCTTGAGGGATCCTCCACGGCAATCCCAATCTCAAACCAGATTGGAGGTCAGTCATCAATGACCTCTAGTATTGAGGGAGTTTCAGTTATCATTGTTTCCGATAAACCGAATGGAACAAACTATCAAGAGTGGGCTCAAGCTATGAAACTCGCCATTGGAGGAAGAGGGAAGCTAAGCTTTATCATCGGAGATGGGAATGCTCCAGACTCAACAAACGTACAAGCTACATGACAATGGGAGATAGATAATTCCATGGTCTCATCATGGCTTATCAACGCCATGATACCACCAATCAAACGGACCTTTATGTTTCTGCCAACAGCTAGAGAAATCTGGGATGGAGTGCGATAGTCCTACTCTAATGAAGAGGATGCATCACAGATTTATGAGATAAAAAACAAGGTTGTGGCAAATGAAGCAAGGTGACAGAGAAGTTACAGAATATTGGGTTGAAATGATAGCATTGTGCCAGGAACTTGACCTGCTGTCAGATGAAGAGTGGAGATGCAACGAAGATGCAGTGATGTACAACCAGAAAACTGAAAAGAAGAGAGTCTTTGAATTTTTGGCTGGTCTCAATAACAACTTGGATGATTTTCGTGGAAGAATCTTAAGTAGAATGCCTTTTCCTACAGCTAAGGAAGTATTTTTTGAAGTTAGAAGGAAAGCAGCAAGGAGGAAAATCATGCTAAAAGAGGAACCAAGAGAGGAACTAAATGTAACTCCAGTACCTACGAATGAAGCTTCTGCACTATTATCACGTGGTGAATCAAGTAAGAGACATCATAAGAAGTGGTGTGAGCATTTTAAACAAAGTGGCTGCACCAAAGATACATGCTGGGGCATTCATGGAAAGCCTCTAGATTGGAAACCAAAAAAGGGAAAAAAATTAAGGCTATCAAGTATCTAGTGAGGGAGGAATAGAAAAATCTGAAGGTAGTCAAAAACAACAAGGATGTGAGCTGAATATTTCACTAGGGTAATATCATAAAAGCTTTTTTATCCTCATGCGGTAGGAAGAAGTGGATAGTTAATTCTGGAGCTTCGGATCATATGACAGATGATTTTAATATGTTTCATTCATATGTTCCGGGTGTTGGACATGAAAAAGTTAAGGTAGAAAATGGTGATTCCTCCTTAATTGTAGGAAAAGGAGATATCAAAGTAACAGATTCTATGAAACTAAATTCTGTTCTACATGTCCCTAATTTAGGATGCAATCTTCTGTCAGTCAGTAAATTGACAACAGAAGCTAATTGTTGTGCTCATTTTTTCCCTACTCATTGTGTTATATAGGACCTGTCATCGGGGAAGACGATTGGCAATGCTAAAGAGGTAGATGGAGTGTACTACTTTGAAGATGAAGAAAGACAATCTACTCCTTATAGCTTGGGTAATAGTGTGATTGTTCCTAAGACTGATGAACTATTGTTATGGCATAAGAG